>CM028384.1:20510279-20541464 GCA_013146195.2 Codonopsis lanceolata | reverse complement strand
CCCATAAAACCCCAATCAACAATCAAGTGTATGACACATGGAATCAAAGTCACAACTAGGCATATACATTCTTGTCATTTCATCAAATATACTTAACACTTAAACAACAAAGTAGGGTGATTTATCATACATTACCACATAAATAGCATCCTAAACATGGTTTTTACAACCTGTTTATAATCTGATCATACAACTAAAAATGTAGCATTTAGCATATACGTGAACATAGCATCTCAACAAGTCTAACTATTTCATCAAACATGCTCCCAAAGCTTAAACAACAAAGTAGGGTGATTTGTCATACATTATCACACATAAATAACCTCTAAACATATGGTTTATAACTGTTTATAATCTGATCATACAACTAAAAATGTAACATTTAGCATATCTTGAACATAACATCTCTACAAGTCTCACTATTTCATCAAACATGCTCCCGATGCAAACAACAAGATGGAATGACTTATCTACATTATCACACATAAATAACATTAAAATCATGATTTACAACCTGATTATAATCTGTTTACACAACCCAAAATACATCATTTAGCACATACGAGATCATGACATCTCTACAAGCCTAACTATCTCATCCAATATGCTCCCAACACTTAAACAAAAAAGTAGCATGATCTATCATGCATTACTACACTATATAACATTAAAATCATGGTTTATAATAGGTCTATAATCTGTTCATACAACCCAAATTCATCATAGCATAAACTAGAACATGGCATCTCTGGTCCATGTGCTCCTGGGTGACCTCGTATAATAAGATTGTTTCCCTAGGGTCAATGAGGCTAAAGAAATAAGAAGAGATGTTGTAACTCACAACAAGCTCTGGATGTCTGAAACGTCCACAAGGGTGGGTATGTGTTCTCCTTGCTCTCCTCTTCACTTCTAGATCGGGTTTGGAAATGGCTTCTTCGATAGTTGGCCACCATTGTTGAACACTCAAAGAAGCTCCAAGAACTCTCTAAAACTTGTCTAAACTGATCAGCCACAATTTGGAAGAGAATGACTGAGTATGGTGGGTTTAGTGGAGGTATTGGTCATGCAATGGCTGAAGTGGGGGGTGGGAGAAGGTGTCAATGCATGGCTTTGCATGTTGGAGGTCTTTCTTTGCCATGTGTGTACATCAAATCACTTGAAACTTATAAGCATGCATGAGAGGATGTGTAGAGACGAACTAGGGTGGTTTAGGGTGGGTTAGGTTGGAGTTTGGGTGGGGTTTGGTTGGACAAAATTGGAGAGAAGTCAAAAATTCCGTAATCATCACGAGGAGACTATGCGGTCGCATGGGTCATGAGTGATAAGACACATCGTCACGACACACTTTAATGGCATTTTACCCCCTCAAGTTCTAGGCCTCTCCCCTTTTTACCCTCAGGTCCTCAAATGCAAAATGGTCGAGAATTCAACCTTAAAGTCCTCTAATCAATAACCAAAGCAAATCAATGTTCAAACCTCACTCAAACAAGGCTAAGAACTTAGGAAGATCACTCCCGAGCGACAACCGAAAGGTTAAGCGAAGAAGGGTTCGCTGAATCAAACTAGCAATCAACCGGCGATGCAACTAGCATTCAACCAACATCTAAAAGCGTGTTAATGATGTTAGAATGGTTTAACATTAATCCATATGTTTATAACATAAAACACAAACCCGAGTTTCAAAGCAACTCATGAAGGAAAGGTGCATCTGAGCATCCCAAACGGCGTCAATAGAACATGCTATCGACTTTAAACATATAAGTGAGCTATGTTAACATACTAATGATGATTATGAAGTATGAACTCATGAATAAACAAGCAAAAATAAACTAGGGTTTACATTCTCCTACTAAAAGGAATTTAGTCCCTAAATTCTTACCGTGATCTTCAAACAAATGAGGTACTTCTCGCGCATCTCCAACTCGGTCTCCCAAGTTGCTTCCTCGATCTCATGATTCTTCCAAGAACCTTAACCAATGGAATTGTCTTGTTCCTCAATACTTGCTCCTTGGTGTCGAGAATCTTCACGGTTTCTCAACATACGACAAATCGGTGAAATGAAATCTCCTCATACCCAAAGAACATGCGAATCATCCTTAAGATACTTCCGAAGCATAGATCGTGAAACACATTATGAATGTCGACAATGATGGCGGTAAAGCCACCTATAAGCCAAACTCCCACTCGCTCAAGAATCTCAAAGGTTCAACGAACCTCGGTGATAACTTCCCTTTCTTCCCAAATCTCTTAGTACCCCTTCTTGGCGATACTTTAAGAAACACATAATCTCAACTTGGAACTCCAAATCTCTCCTCCGATTATCCGTAACTCTTACGTCGACTACGGCGTAAGCAATCTATCCGAATCAACTTCACACTCTCGTATTAGGCTGCACAATCTCTAAACCCCATAGCTTCGCTTCTCAACTTCATCCCAACAAATAGGAGATCTACACTTCCGTCCATAAAGTGCCTCATGCGGTGCCATCCCATACTCTAGATTGGTAGCTGTTGTTGTATGCAAAACTCCGCCAATGGAAGGTGTGAATCCCAACTTCCCTTAAAGTCCACCGTACAAGCCCGTAACATATCCTCAGTATCGTATCGTTCTCTCGGTATTTGTCAGTATGCAATAGAGGGTGAAAAACATCTTGAAATTCAACTTAGTCCCCATGGCTTCTGCCAAGCTTGCCAAAACCTCGAAGTAAATCTCGGATCACATGCGAAACAATGCTACTTAGGAACCCCATGCGATCTAACAATCTCACACACATGCACTGATGCCGCCAAGCTGACTCAAGGAATAAGTCATCGCAATCGGTATAAAATGAGGCGATTTCGTTAACCGATCTACAACAACCCAAGCGGCATCAAACCTCTGGCGTGCGTGGAAACCGAAACAAAATCCATCGTAACGTGCTCCCACTTCACGGAATATCTAGCAGCTGCAACAATCCGCGGGCCTTTGATGTTGTTCCCTTCACTGTTGACAAGTCAAACACTTCGACACATAATCCGCAATTTGGCGCTTCATGCCATTCCACCAAAATTGCTTCTTCAAATCCCTTTCATCTTCGTACTCCCCCGGATGGATAGTATATCTTGCCTTGTGAGCTTCATCCAACACAAGTCGTTTCAGCTTCATCCTCAGCGAAGGTACACAAACTCTTCCCTTGAAAGTCAAAATCCATCTTGATTCATAGCAAACTCGGCGTCTCATTCTTACTCAAACCATCAATGATCTTTACTAATCCGGATCCTTCCTTTGAGTCTCCTTAATCTTTTCAACAAAGCTGGAATAGCCGGGAACATTAGCAAACAACACTCCATGATTAACCTCACTAGGACTCCAATCACGGACATCCTCCAACATCTTCCATTCCCGAATCATCAAACATGACAAATGAACTTTCCTACTCAAGGCGTCGGCAACCACGTTCGCCTTCCCCGGATGATAAAGTATCGTACAATCATGGTCTTTCAACTTCTCCATCCACCTCCTTTGTCTCATATTCAACTCCTTCTGTGAGAACAAGTACTTCAAACTCTTGTGATCCGTGAAAATTTCAAACTTCGACCCATACAAATAATGCTTCCATTTGTGCAAAGCAAATATGATCGCTGCCAACTCAAGGTCATGCGTGGGATAATTACGTTCATACGGAGACAACTTCCTCGAAGCATAGCGATCACCTTACCGTGCATAAGAACACAACCCAATCCCTCTTTTGATGCATCGCTATAAACCACAAAATTCTCATCTCGCTAGGCAACGCTAAAACTGGTGCCGTAGTCAACTTCTTCTTCAATTCTTGGAAACTTGCTTCACACTTATCGCTCCAAACAAATGTTGTCTTCTTTTGGGTCAAATTTGTCATCGGTGTAGCAATCTTCGAAAATCCCTCTATGAACCTCCGATAATACCCGGCTAACCCCAAGAAACTCCTAACCTCGTAGCGTGTCGGTCTCCTCCAATTCATCACCGCTTCAACCTTAGAAGGATCTACCGCTATCCGGTACTAGAAACAACATGTCCCAAAAATGAGACCTCCTCTAGCCAAAAGCACACTTGCTAAACTTAGCATAGAGTTGCCTCTCGAAGAACCGACAACACCATCCTCAAATGTTGTGCATGCTCATCCGAGACTTAGAATACACAAGAATGTCATCTATGAAGACCACCACAAAACAATCAAGAAAATTATGGAACACCCGATTCATCAAGTCCATAAATACTGCCGGCGCATTAGTCAACCCAAATGGCATCACCATGAACTCATAATGCCCGTACCTCGTCTGGCGGTTTTGAACATCCTCGACTCTCACCTTCAGCGATGATACCGAACCTCAAATCAAGTTTAGAATACACCACCGATCCTTGCAGCGATCAAACAAGTCATCTATATGCGCAACGCGATACTTGTTCTTGATCGTCGCTTTGTTCAATTCCCGGTAATCAATACACAACCTTAGGCTTCCATCCTTCTTCCTAACAAATAATACCGGCGCACCCCAAGGCGATACACTTGGCTTAATAAAGCCAATATCAAGAAGCTCGTGCAACTGCACCTTCAACTCCTTCAACTCCATAGGTGCCATTCTATACGGCGCCTTCGATATCGGTGTCGTCCCCGGCAACAACTCGATACAAAACTCAATCTCCCTATCCGGTGGCATCCCAAAATCTTTAGAAGACATCCAGGAAACTCATTCTAACAGGCACATCCTCAAGATCGAAGTCGAAACCCGTTTATCAATCACACAAGCTAGGTATCCCGTGCAACCACGTGACAATAATTTCCTAGCCTTTAGAGCGAAATGACCCACTAGGGCGTTATCACCCACGAACATAAATTTAGGAACACTCGGCATATCAAATGTAACCCTCTTACTAAAGCAATCTACCAAAGCATGATAAGCGCACAACCAGTCCATACCGAGTATCACATCAAAATCACAAAGTGGCAATACTACCAGATCCGCATGCAAAACATGTTCATCCACAAGTACATCACATGCTTTATAAACTTCTGAAGCCAATAAACTTTCCCCAGCGGGTAGAAACTTCAAGCACGTAAAGGCAAGGCGAGGCAATACGCAAAGCGATCAACAAAGTGTGATGCAACATACGAATGTGATGACCCTGGATCTATAAGTACTCGTGCTTCACTATCGAAGATAGAAATGGTACCTCCAATGACTACGGTCGACTCAGGTACTCCCCTCTGGTCTAAAGCAAACACACGTCCCTGCACCTTTGCTTTCCCATCACTATCTCTCTTAGCCCCAACAGTAGGCTGACTCGATCCTCCAGGCTGATTACCCTTCAACTTAGGGCAATTCCTCTTCACGTGCCCCAGCTCCAATAATAGTAGCACTCTACCGGTGCCCCACTCTTCTTCCAACATTTATCTTCCGTGTGCCCCGTCTTCGAACAATAGGAGCATACCACTATCATGCCACGATCTCCCTAACGGTGTAGAAGCAGCTCCTCTACCACCTGACTGATTCCTCGTCTGCCCTTCATGATTAAACTTGCCATTTCCTTTCCTACGATCATTGTGCCCATGATAATTCCCCCGATTACCCGATCCATTTCCTCGTCCCGAAGACTGTCTAGGCTGTGAAGAAAAACCTGAATTACCCATGACACGGTGCTCTTCGATGTCCCGCTCAATCACGTAGGCTCTATCCACTGCCTTCCTATATTCCACGAATTGATGAGACAACAGTTGTCTCCTATACTCCGTCTTCAAGCCCTTCACAAACTTCTGTGTTCTCTTGGCCTCATCCGGAATCAAATGACTGCAATAGCGTGCTAGCTCCGTAAACTTCGCTGAATACTGCGATATAGACATACCTCCCTGCACGAGGTCAAGGAACTCCTTCTCCCTTCTCTTCCGAACAACCTCCGGCACATACGAAGCTCTGAATTCCCTAACAAAGATAGGCCACGTGTGGGGGACTCTCAGCATGTCCCAACTCTCTCTTAGCACTTGCCACCAGTGCTCTGCAGCGTCCTCTAGCTTAAATATGGCTAGTACCACCTTCTGCTCGTCATCACACCTTAACGGTGCAAATATCTTCTCTAGATGCTCGATCCACAACTCGGCCTTCGAAGCATCCGGTTCACCATCGAACTGTCTTGGTTTCAGCTTTACGAACTTCTCGAGCATCAAATCCCCGTGATATCTAGCCTCCTGTACCGGTACTCCAACCTGCGCTGCTGGCTGCGGCTGTGGCTGTGGCTGTGGCTGTGGCTGCGGCTCTGGTCATGGCGGTGGTTTGGCCCTACCAAAGACCTGATTCATCTCGTTCATCATCGCAAGCATTCCCCTATACATGGTAGACATCGCTTCGAACTGCTCCTCCGGCGTCCGAAGTGGAGGAACCTCTGGCTGGCGGTTCTCATTAGTCTCTCTACCAACATTTGTGCCTCTACCGGCACTACCTCCGGTGCTAGTACCAGCTCTAGTGTCAACCATTTTAACCTACAAGAACACTCTTCGTTAAGATAGAACTATCACACAAAACCAACCCCCTAAGCCAAGGAACCTATCCCGGCGAATAGCTAACTTATAACATAAGCTCTGATACCAACTGTGGCGACCCGACCCGAGTCCCAATACGAGACCCCGAGGTCGTGCCGCCTAAAAAAGGCACATAACAAAAACAAGTAGCAAATAGTGGGTAAGGCCATAACGGCGGTACGCCAAAAACTTTAACACATGCAGAAACGCATTATAATTAAACAGTGGCGCCCGAGCTAACAAGCTCAAACTAATACAACCTTAGAGATAATGAATCTCTTGGTCCAAAAATAAAATCATGTGACGCAACAATAGGCACATATAACAATTTATAGCAATTATATATCAAGTCATCGGCGACGCTACGGCCGGAACCCAATATTAAACTAAGTCTACAACTCTAGTCTAACATGCTTGACGGCTAAAAACATGCCGGATAATAAACATATTTAAACAAACCAATACATGGTTAAAACAACTAAAGCATGATCAACATAAATACACAAGGCACGACTAACATATGTCGGCTCTCAAAAGATTAAGTACTAAATAACATAAGTTCAAATATCACACAATTAAAGTCTTGCTACCCCACATAAAGTTTATATAACTTTATGTCCCGTCGTCCTTGCCAAAAGAAAAGGTACTAAAATTTACAAGGTAGCAACCTCGTCAAAGCTTCACCAACGCAACTTGAATATCACTTCGAACCACTTGCACGGCTCGGATCTAGGGAAAACAATCAAAACAAATAGGAGTAAGTCATAAAGACTTAGCAAGTTACTAACAATAACTTCCTGTCATGGCATCATGCTCAACAATAATAATTCATGCAATTGACATAATATACATTTCATAAATAATCATGTCAAGGCATTCATACTTAACAATCTTGAATATCATGTTATCAACAAGTATACCATTTCATTAATTCAATCAACCATCATTTCATATCATATCATAGTCACGTAGCACATTACTCACATATAGCACTTGTGAGTCAATTCATACAAAAGGGAGGTGATATCGTTACCCTTTTTCCGCGCATGTCGCTCCCGCAAAAACATGTGCCAAACTTATGTGTCCTCGATATCCCTTTCGTGGATATCGACGTCCCCGAGACATTTCCGCCGAGTTCGATAGTTATCAAAGTCATGTTTCCATACTACAACTAAGATCAACTACTTCCCTACCGTGGCCATCGATAGAGGGTGTGTGCAATCCGCGACGATCCATCAAAATCACGAATCTCACAATTCGTGAAGATGATGCATCGTCCCGCCCCAAAGACTCAACAAACCGACTCCAGCTGGACTCAAACTTCAAGCACACGTAATTCATATTCATATGCTCAAATAAGTAGGAATGTACTCTACAATCATCTAGTCATGCTTTTAATTCACAACTAGCACATAATCACATTAGAGATAAAATCAAGGCTCTAATAGTCAAGTGTTCTTCATACACTTTAAAATGCTTGGAGGCTTAACCCCCATTAATACTACCCCAAAATTCGTAGGACTTAGGCTTATTACTCCTTAATGTCATACTAACCCAATGGTCAACTCCGTTGAGTCATAGTCAATCTTTCAAAATTAGGGTATAGAAGCCATTGGCCTCAATACTCTCCTATGTCCATACTAACGTAATTAAATAGGTTACTAAGGTCATTAAACCCATAAAACCCCAATCAACAATCAAGTATGACACATAGAATCAAAGTCACAACTAGGCATATACATTCTTGTCATTTCATCAAATATGCACCCAACACTTAAACAACAAAGTAGGGTGATTTATCATACATTACCACACATAAATAGCATCCTAAACATGGTTTACAACCTGTTTATAATCTGATCATACAACTAAAAATGTAGCATTTAGCATATACGTGAACATAGCATCTCAACAAGTCTAACTATTTCATCAAACATGCTCCCAATGCTTAAACAACAAAGTAGGGTGATTTGTCATACATTATCACACATAAATAACCTCCTAAACATGGTTTATAACCTGTTTATAATCTGATCATACAACTAAAAATGTAACATTTAGCATATACGCGAACATAGCATCTCTACAAGTCTCACTATTTCATCAAACATGCTCCCAATGCTTAAACAACAAGATGGAATGACTTATCCTACATTATCACACATAAATAACATTAAAATCATGATTTACAACCTGATTATAATCTGTTTACACAACCCAAAATACATCATTTAGCACATACGAGATCATGACATCTCTACAAGCCTAACTATCTCATCCAATATGCTCCCAACACTTAAACAAAAAAGTAGCATGATCTATCATGCATTACTACACCTATATAACATTAAAATCATGGTTTATAATAGGTCTATAATCTGTTCATACAACCCAAATTCATCACATAGCATAAACTAGAACATGGCATCTCTACAAAGTCCTATGTGCTCTCATTGACCTCATGTAGCAAGATTGTTTTCCCTAGGGTCAATGAGGCTAAAAGAAATAAGAAGAGATGTTGTAACTCACCTTAAACAAGCTCTACAAGTTGTACAAAAACGTCCATGCAAGGGTGGGTATGTGTTCTCCTTGCTCTCCTCTTCACTTCTACGGTTCGGTTTTGGAAATGGCTTCCTCAAAGCTTGGCCACCATTGATGAACACTCAAGAAGCTTGAATAAACTCTCTATAACTCTCATGAAGTGATCAGCCACGAATTTGAAAGTGAATGACTGATTTGGAAGGCTTAGTGGAGGTATTTGGTCATGCAATGGCTGAAGTGGGGTGGGGGAAGGTGTCCAATGCATGGCTTTGCATGTTGGAGGTCTTTCCTTGCCAAGTGTTGTACATGCATTCAAAACACTTGAAACTTGTCAAGCATGCATGAGAGGATGTGTAGGACGAACTAGGGTGGTTTAGGGTGGGTTAGGTTGGGTTTGGGTGGGGTTTGGTTGGACAAATTGGAGAGAAGTCAAAAATTCCCGTAAGTCTGTCAACAGACCCTTGCGGTCTCATGGGCTTAGCATGATGCGAGCGCATCATGCTGGGTTTCACAAATGTTACATTTTGGTCCCTTGCAAGTTCTAGGCCTCTCCCCCTTGCACCCTCAAGTTCTCCAAAGCCCGAAATGGTCTAGAATTCAACCCTAAACACCTCTAAACAATAACCAAAGCAAATCAATGATCAAACCACACTCAAACAAGGCTAAGAACTTAGGCAAAACACTCCCGAACAACAACCGAAAAGGTCAAACGGAGAAGGGTTAACGCTCGAATCAAACTAGCGATCAAATCGACGATGCAACTAGCATTCAACCAACATCTAAAGCGTGTTAATGATGTTAAGAATGGTTTCTAACATTTATCCAAGTGTTTACAACATAAAACACAAACCCGAGTTTCAAAGCAACTCGTGAAGGAAAGGTGCAAACAAGCATCTCAAACGACGTCAATGAACATGCTATCGACTTTAAACATGTAAGTAAGCTAAGTTAACATACTAATGATGATTACGAAAGTATGAACTCATGAACTAAACAAGCAAGAAATAAACTAGGGTTTTACAGTTATGGTGGCCGAACAAAGCCCAAAATGTTTGGTTGGCAGAGTAGAACGATTCCTCAGGCCATACGTTAGGTCAAACAGGTCCAGATTTGCACGTATAACTCGTACAAGGCATAAACAACTCAAAGAAGCATTAGAATGAGTATCAAGGGTCTTAAAAACAATGATAAAGGTCTCTCAAGGTCTTGGCTAAGTCCAAAAGATCAAAGCCCGAGCAAGAACAAGTCAATCTAGAGCATGCAAGGCAATAGGCGTTCGATACGGCAATAACGGTTCGATCAAGGAATGCAATCGAGTCAATCATGTTAGGGATACTACTAGCATGTCAAAAACATGTTCTAATCATGTTAAAAATGTATGGAAGACAAGTAATACAAGTAGGTTTTGGGTTCTCACAGAGAGAGAGAGAGAGAGAGAGAGAGAGAGAGAGAGAGAAATGCCACCATAATGTAATCAGTAACGCTTTATTAAATTTGATGATACATATATTGGAAGAAAAAGGTAATGTATCTTTTAACGCCAATCATATTGTTTGACCCATTTCTTCTTATATATATCCTAGCAATAAACTCCATCTTGCATAGCTGACCATTTGCATACATCGGGAACTGACGAGTTTGCATCTTGGCACAACCAATCTATAGAGACATTAAAAACTTCCAAAACTTGTAGCTTTGATTGCCACCAGAAATTGCAGAAGATAAATTATTAATGTCAATGTGCTCCGAATATTTCAAGTTAAAATCACCACGATAAGTAATGTTATGATAACCAAGATCATTGTCCTTCGATTGGCAACGAAACAAGATATTAGAATTAGGAATTTCGTTCTTAACATGAACTCAAAACTCTTTGGTAAATATGCTGTAATACCCCTATAATTTTTTTTATTATAATTTTACTATTAAACTTATAAGTCTAGTAATATTATTTTTAAGCTATCTAATTATTTTGGGTCTAGTTTCGTTATTGGAAATTTTTGATTTGGGACGATAAATTTTAGTGTCATCGTTTTATTTGAGGCTCGACCAGAATTAAATTTCAGCCATGAATTTCAAATAATAAATATTAAAAATAACACTTATATCTATAATAATAATATATTGGAGATAATTTTGGTAAGTCATCGATGTTTTATTTAATCTTTTTCCTTGCAAGTGGACAAGACTATTATAGAATAGTATTGGAAGCAAGGGTCGAACCCACAGAGACAAGTGATCACGAATAGTACAATTATTGATAGCAAATTATTAACCTAAGGGGGGTTTTTATTGTTTAATTCTACTCTAAACTACTAGTTATAGATGTTTAACTAATTAGACAGTAATAACAGATATGAAGATCTTATGGTGAGTGGAAATCTAGGATTCTGGGTTTCACTTATATCTCCTTTATGTTCAATTCATAATAATGTCATTCAATGTCTTGGGTTCGTTCACTAAAAATAGATATAGTCGTTGAACAATTGGTTCGACCTCCATCCCATAAAATTCATCCATTCCATATCCTAAGCACGAAGGCTGTCAATCTAGGTCACCTAGATTTATGATCTATCTGTCACCTAGATCATGTAAGAACCTGGTCCTAACTTATCACTCTCGTGCATCGATAGGTCCAATTTATTGTGTTGGTGAGCCAGTGTACGACATATGCACTTGGTCATGCAGTTATCCGCACCTCTAAGCCTTTATTATTTGCGATTACATTCATTTGTTCAAAGCAAAATAATATAGGGGTTGATAAACAACACAATCAACAAGCATTGAATATGCATATATATAAGAATCAAAACATAAATTCGATACAAGTTACCTCCCACCTCCTAGATTATGGATGATTTAGTTCATCATAGACAATGAACAACACATGGAGATGATCGGATACATGATTTGATCTTCAATACTTGAAATTACAAAACCTAACTATGTTATACAATCTAAAACTACCTAAAATCTATGAAAAGAGAGCTTCCAGCCGTCCTCCTTATGCTTTGGCTCGGCATCTGGCTTCTATATATACTCGGGAGTTGTGTTTCAATCGAACCACCGTGTGAAAATCCGAAAATCAAGCATTCTTCCCACCTTGCGGTCGCAAGGTGCTGGGTACCTTGCGTCCGCAAGGTCTCCAGTGTGTCTGGCCGTTTGATTCCTTTGTTGCTTCTTTTATGACGAGTACTGCCTACCTTGCGGTCGCAAGGTCTGAGGCACCTTGCGTCCGCAAGGTGTCCAGATTGACAATCTTCATTCTTTCTTTATTTTTTCCTTTTTGGCCCTTCTTGAAATTTGCACTTAAAACCCTGGAGTTTCGCGTATTTTCACGAATAATCCTGAAACTTACAAAACTCACCGAAAACATATATTAGTAACCAAAAGCCTCGTGAAATAGCATAATTTAAGTCATAGAAGTATATAAAATCGACGTATAAAATACATCGATCAAATACCCCCAAACTTGAACTTTGCTCGTCCACGAGTAAACAAATAAACTTATAAATACAAAAACATATAAATAACAAAAATTAAAATCTTTTTGTGAGGGTGACACTATTTACACTCCTCTATAAACCCACAAACTCAAGGAGACTCTTTCGAGTGACTCGACTATGCAGATAAATACGAAAACAAATAAATACAAAAGCGAATACATAAAATAAAACATAAAATCTTTTTGGCTTCATCTCAAGTTATAGGTGTATGGCATGCAAGTAATCTCAGTTTGGTGCTCACCACATATATGCAGGCTTAGTCATATAAAACCAACTAGTCTTTTCTTAAGACTGCTACTACTTTTAATTTCCCCGTGTGTGTGTGATCACCAGTCTTAAAGAATATCTTAACTAAAACAGTTTTATTGAGCTAAACACCACATTCATATGAAAATCAAAGTTTAATAGAAAATCGTGCATTAAGAATTATGAGATCTACCATCCAAACCTGGTCAGTTACAGACAGAAAGGTCCCAAGGATTTAAAAGACTTAAACATCCATCCCATGCACTTCTATGTATGACATACAATGCTCTCCTATCCCAATGACTTGTAATAGCTAAGATTATGCTAAAACAGTGAGCTTTTAGGGTAATTAATAATGAACGAGAAGCGTGTGATCAATTTCGTGTTACTCACTTGACATTAAAAACAACATAAGCATTGACAAGAAGATCATTAGGTCTTTATTAGCTTGTAATGTAAGGCCAAGGTGTTGGGGGATATGAAGGAAAGGAATTAGAATTCAAAGTGAGAGAGTAAGACTACCCTTTATCCCTTATACTTCCAAGCAAGAGGAAGTTTTCCCTATTTAGGCTACGACCTGCAAAGACTACAAGTGGAGGGGTTCTTTTAGTAACTTTTTAAGTTTTCTTCTTCCTCCCCCAAACTTGTTTTGGGCAATATATTCTTCTAAAAATATCACATCATTCTTATCAGTAGAATTTCTCTAACATATTTTTCTCTTGAAAGCTATGCTTCCATTTGAATCTTTGTTTACACTCTTCTTCCGTTTCATTTTTCGTCGACACATGATTTTTTTTTTCAACGACGGAAAGAAGAAGTCTTCCGAAAAATAGCCTAACTGAAAAGAAGTGGTCCTCCTAGAATTAATTTCTCACCCAATCCTACTCTCTCAAAGGTAGGCTAAAAGTGTATAGGCTTTTAGGGTTAAGTTAATGTCGGTAATAGAAACGATGGCGAATGGGGGTTTAAATAGTGTGCTTAGCACACTCCATTCTTTTTCATTAGGCTCAAAGGGGACACTAGCGATATATTTCAGTATAGGTCAGGGAATATTTAGGCTCTAACGATCCAAAGATGGCCTAAGTCATTTCTTAATGCCAAATGCTCACATAGTATTTAAAGCAAGTAAGACAACGCAAAATATCATATCAACTATGGGAATTGGGGTTGAGTGTTTAGCATCACTGGATTTCACATAAGCATTCGCTAGGACAGATGGTAGGGACAATTGAGACTAACATGCAGACACGGTTCGAAAGAGTGCTTGAGATATATAAATGAGAAAAATCCAAGGGATCTAACTATCATGCAATTGACCCTAAGTTACAATTTAATGCAACAATTACGTTCGAATGGCTATGCATCATATTCTTGTGCATATCTTGTTGAAGTGAAATAAGTGTTATAAACTTTATAAAACTATTCTAATCAATCCATAATTATGACTGGTGTGAGTGCATGAAGAATTTGGAGAAAAGTAAAAGTTTCGCAAAATTAAGTAAATTCCAGGGGGATCTACGGACTAACTATGCGGTTCATTGCACTAATCTCCTCATTGACTACGACTAGCATTACCACACCTAAACTCGAGGATGAGTATTTTGAATTAAAATATTTTTTTTAATATATTTTTTTAAGAAATTGGGAGATGATGACGATGACACAATTGATGTTGGGTCCCCATAAGAGGAACCCACGAGTATCCAAAATGAGTGTATTCTGGTCAAGGCAACAACTCCGAAAATAATAAAAAATAAAAACAGGAAAAATAGGGTGAAGAGTTAAATGGTCATCAAGAAAAGAAAATTTCTTTCACCCTAACGACATAGCCCAACTCCATTCCTCGTTAGGCTAGGACCTGCTAAGACTAAAAGTTTTAAATCCCCCCCCCCCAAACTTAATATCTATTTTGTCCTCAAAATAGAGGAACAAATGAGAGGATTGATGGGGTAGGACAAATATCAAAAGGAGATAGCGGGTCCACCTAACGAAAAAGGATGGAACTTTGGCCTCGACTCACGGTGAGTCGGGCGGAAATAACGAACGAGGACGAAACTCGGGGATCGTGCCAGGAGGGAATCCATACAGATTGGACAGATTCTGTCCCACAGTGTTGGCCCAACCGAAAAATTCGGTTTGGTCGGCACGCATTTGTGCCAACTGCTGACTCATCATATCGTTTTGTAGGACAGCTGCCTCCAACCTGTTGGAGATCTCTACAAGTGTGTCCTCCTCCTCCTCTTCGGGTTCCTCCTCTTGAGGAACCCTCACTCTCGGCTGCTGGTGATGTTCAAACAAAATGGCCCTAGTAATGACCGGACCACCTTCACCTCTCCAGCGTGCCTGGGCATTCTCACTCCCCTCGCCTCTACACAAATCGGTAATCAAATGCGGAACGTGAACCCCGCATTCGTCTTACCTCTAATAAGGGTCTTGATTTGGCCGTTGATCAAACGGCCGACATCAATGGACCCACCAGTCAAAATGGTGTAGGTCAAGACAGCCCTCTCCCAATTCACCGTGTTTTGGTGACTTGAGGGCATGAGACGTCCGCAAACAAATTTATACACGGGCTTGGCCGTGTCTTGGAGGAAAGACTCTCTCATGGTGCGTGGTCCAAATGGTGGATTACGGCTATAGGACCACTCCACACCAGGGAGAGCAATGGCAGCATTGACTACCTCGACAGGGATACGGGGGTGGAGGTGTGTGCTATAGTTATCGGCACCAACCGCAAAGTTAGAGGTGCCGAAATAAGTGTTAATGTTTTGGGCCGAAAAGTCAACTACAGTGCCCCTAACATAAACAGTGTCTAACACACTGCCGTCCATGCCAATGTTGCCATTGGCGTAGAATTCTCGGACAATAGGGACTACGACATCCCTTGGCGGAGAATCTAACAAAATCCCCCACCTACGAGCCATCAGATTGGGACGGATACCAAAGTCTTCAGCCTTGAATCCCCTTTCGGGCACCAAGGACTTGGAGAGCTTGTTTGTGTACCTTTCTGATGCCTCGTAGGACACAAAGCGAGAGATGTCAAAATTTTGCTCTTCCTCCTGAGCGGGGCCAGAGGATGAAGCGTCGGAATTTCTACGCCTACGGAACATTTTTGTTTGATTTAAAATTTAAAAACTAAAAAATTAACAATTTAAAATTGTTTTAAAATTTTAAAATTAAAATTTATTCTAAAGCATGCAAAATTTTATCTACGTTAAAAACTATCTAACACCCTAGCATGCAAATATTTTACGTATGAAATTAAAGAGGGTGTTAGTGTTACTTGATTGCAGCCTGAATAGAGTGAATTTCAGCCGGAGTGGAGCTTGATTTCGTCGGCAACACTGAAGGTTTCCCTTTCTTCTTCTTAGTCTTCAACCTTGTGGAGTGTAATGGTGGAAGGATGGATGAGGGAGGTGAAGAGTTTTGGAGGAGAGAGAGAGATCTTGAAGTTGTTGTCGGAATTGAAGACGATTTCGCCGGAATTTTAGGAGGTTGGGCTGCTGCTGCTGCTGCTGGAGAGGGAGAGGAAGATTTCTGTGTGAACTTTGAAGAAAACCCGGCACTGAATATATATAGGGACCTTGCGGTCGCAAGGTCTGCCACATCTTGCGTCCGCAAGGTCGGCAGTCAAAGCGGTTGGGATTCCTGCTGATTCCCCATGACTGACAGTACGCTGCACGATATTCGCATTTACTGGGGACCTTGCGGTCGCAAGGTCCTTCACACCTTGCGTCCGCAAGGTGGACAGAAACTTCCTTCTTGTTTTCTTTCCTATCTTTTCAACAGTTTGCAGTTTAGCCCTTCCGTTAACTTCCGTTATGTCTTGGATATTTCCTGTATATAAAAAACTAAACAAAAATTCTAAACTAAAATTATTAGTAACATATAAATACAACACTAAGATGTTTTTCTCCCCCAAACTTGAATTTTGGCATATTTAATTGAAAATTAAATGTCCAAAAATAAAATTTAACGGAGAAAAGCATATTTAACTAACTAAATAACAAATAACTTTCATCATAGTGGGTTGCCTCCCACTTAGAGCCTTTGTTTAACGGCTTTGGCTCGACCAAACTGCAAGCCTAATCTCTTGGTGGTTCATTGTCAGCCAAACGGATTAACTCAATCGTTCGTTCAACTGACATTGGCTCAAAATATGGCTTGAGTCGGTGTCCATTCACTTTAAACACTTCATTATTTTTGGGGTTTTGTATATCAATAGCCCCATGAGGATAAATTCGTACAATTCTAAAGGGACCAGACCATTTAGATTTTAACTTTCCTGGGAATAACCTTAACCTAGAGTTAAAAAGTAATACTTTCATACCTGGATGAAGCATTTTGTTGGCTAATCCCATGTCATGATACTTTTTGGTCTTTTCTTTATAAGTCTTCGCATTCTCATACGAATTTAGTCTATGCTCTTCTAACTCATTTAACTGAAACAATCTTTCTTCTCCGGCCAATGTTAAATCTAAATTCAATTCTTTAACAACCCAATAGGCTTTGTGCTCAATTTCAACTGGTAAATGGCAAGCTTTGCCATATACCATTCTATATGGACTCATTCCTATGGGTGTCTTAAAAGCAGTTCGGTATGCCCATAAAGCATCCTTGAGTTTAGATTCCCAATCTTTACGATTAGGCCTAACAGTCTTTTCTAATACTGCTTTTATCTGCCTATTGCTTACTTCTACTTGTCCGGATGTTTGTGGATGATAAGGTGTAGCTAACTTGTGAGTTACACCATGCTTTCTAAGAACATTATTTAACAATTTATTGGTAAAATGAGTTCCTTGGTCACTTTTTATGGCCTTAGGGACTCCATATCTAGCAAATAAATCTTCTACAAACTTGACTACTGTTTTTCCATCATTAGTCTTAGTTGCTACTGCTTCTATCCATTTAGAAACATAATCAACTGCTACTAGAATATACTCGCAATTTTTGGACACAGGGAAGGGACCCATAAATTTTTTTTTTTTTTTTAAAGCAGGGACCCATAAAATCAATACCCCAAACGTCAAAAATTTCAACTACTAAATTAACATGTAAGGGCATCTCGTTTCTCTTTCCTATACCACCAGTTCTTTGACATTTGTCGCATGCTCTGTAAAACAGTTCACAATCTCTAAAAATAGTAGGCCAATACAAGCCTGATTGCAAAATTTTACGAGCGGTTTTATTACCACTGAAATGACCTCCACAAGAATATCCATGGCAAAATTCCATGATACCTTGTTGGTCTTTTCTGGAATACATCTTCTTATTAAAGAATCAGAACAAATTTTGTATAAATGAGGAGCTTCCCAAAAATAGTTTTAGTTTCCGCCAAAAATTTCTTCTTTTCGTAATGATCAAAATCTGGATTAATGATATCAGACACATAGTAGTTGACAAAATCAACATACCAAGGGTCAGAATCTTTAATGGCTAGGAGTTGTTGTAAGACCCCGAACCTTCGTGTATTTGACTTTCTCGTGTTGCATGCTTTGTTGTTAATGCGTCGAGTGTTTATCTTAACATGATAGCACCTAAATAAGTCTCATTGGAGTCTTAGTACCTTGCATATAAGATTTACAATGTTCATCTTAGTTGTTGTATGTTTGGTTGAGAGTTTAGAAGCATTGTTGCTTCGTTTGAGCCTTAGGGTTTCTCGGGATTGCCTTCGTTGCTTGTATTGTTTGTGATTTAAACTTGAGAGAAGTTCATTTAAGTTCTAGACCAAGTGTACTAGTATTTCTCATGCTTGCACAATCAATGTTCATAGATTTGTTGCATGTGGAAATAAGATGACCAACATATCACTTCACAGATTCAATCCTGTTTTTGGGCAAACTTCGGGAAAATTCTGGTACCAATCTACTACAGATAATTTTATAAAAATGTAGTATGTTTTACCTACATATGTTAGAATACTCCCTGTAAAATATGGTATTTTTCCAAGGTGTATAAGTACCTCATTTAGGTCTTGACTTACGGCGGTGCCAGATTTCTGTTTTCAGGAAATCAGCTTCTATACTTGAACTTGTAGTAGCCATATTTTGATGAATATAAGTTCAAATTGAGTGATTTAAAAGGCTAAACTATAGTTTAAATAGTCTAGTTTCACAAAAATCAATAATAATCTCATTTGGACGTGTGAGCTATTTATGGTCGATTTTACAAGATTGACTGTCTGTTTTCTAGATTTTGGGTTTTTGACTTGTTTTGGTTGAAGACCCCCTTGACCCTTGAACCCTTGGCCGTTGGACGTCCATTGTGACTCAAAGCCACCTTTGTTGACTTACTTTCAACCCTTTTGAGCCCTTGGATCTTCCTTATCAATGGCCATCCTTCCTTGGCCAATTAGAAGCCTCTTAACTCACTTCACTTGGATTAGGGACTTCTTGGGAAGTATATAAACACAAAATTCAGCAAATCAGCCATTGTTGATCATGACAAACCAGAGATTCAGAGGCCCCTTCACCATTTTCGTCCATGGAGGTCACTCCTACTTGAGAGACCATTTGCCGAAGATCCGGTGGTCCGATAGACGAACCGAGACCGCCAAATCGAAGCCCTCGATCTTCTCTACAGCAATCCTTGCTCTAATCAACCTTTCCTCCATTAATCTTAGGACTAAGGTACGTTGAGAAATCCCTGAAATTTTCATGTTCAATAAAATGACATGACCCCTTCATTATAGTTGCTCTATTGATGATTATGAACATCTTTTGTGAAGACAAATCCTCCAATTCAACCTATAAAATATGTGTAGGATTTTATGAATTCTCTATGAAGTTATGATTTTGACATTTTGTAAAGCATGACTGTTGTTTATAATGAGCTTGGGAATAACTCTTGTTAAAGAATTCGGTTCAATTCAAGGTTTAACAAAATCACCGAAACTAGGGTTTGAAACTCGGGATTGTTTTTAAGGCTAGTTTAAGATCATGAATAGCCTAGTTATCGAGTTCTAAATGAACGGAGAACTTAGAAAAGGGCAATGTGATACATATAGTATCAATGCTCTACTTGGTTGAATTTTAGTAAAACTCACCGGAGTTGAAATTAGGGAGTTATTGAACAATACCGACTCCACATTCAATCCCTACGACGTTTGTAGTGCGTTAGACTAATATATTAGCTTACGTGACTTTGGGATGGGTTGAAGGGCATGATTGATATGAGTGATTGTAAGACTCAATCGAGTTCTTATGTGGTTTATGTGATTGTGTGAAGCAAATGCACAATTGAGAGCATGTTGTAGAATGATGTATCTACTTGACAGTTTGAATTCGCTCTTGTCGAATTCCAACTTGATTCTTTAATGAGTAAAAACACCTACTTGTTGAATAATGAATTTGAGGACTATTCTATGAGAAGATTTGGATTGGGGCTTTCTTAGTACTCTATACATGGAGTCTACTTGTATAAGTCGCTAGGATGACCATGTTGTTATCTAAGACTCACCGGTATGGTTTGACCTTACGGGTTATTACCGCTCTAGTGTTGCTTAAGTCTTGGACTACCATCGACTTTTGTGTTATTGAATGAGTTACTACTCTAGGAAGAGTTTAGTAAATAGCTTCGTGATCCGAGACTAACGGAGTAGTCTTGGATAGTACTTAATGGACTGATGGTTAAGTTGTGACTCTGTTGAATTTCATAGGTGAATATGGAATACTGTGTATATTTTATATTATGAATAAATGCATGATTTCCTACCTTGTCAAGAATTGATTCTTCTATGTGTTTCTATGATATGGCTTCTGAGCATATTGAATGTATTTGACTTTCTCGTGTTGCATGCTTTTTTGTTAATGCGTCGAGTGTTTATCTTAACATGATAGCACCTAAATAAGTCTCATTGGAGTCTTAGTACCTTGCATATAAGATTTACAATGTTCATCTTAGTTGTTGTATGTTTGGTTGAGAGTTTAGAAGCATTGTTGCTTCGTTTGAGCCTTAGGGTTTCTCGGGATTGCCTTCGTTGCTTGTATTGTTTGTGTTTTAAACTTGAGAGAAGTTCATTTAAGTTCTAGACCAAGTGTACTAGTATTTCTCATGCTTGCACAATCAATGTTCATAGATTTGTTGCATTTGGAAATAAGATGACCAACATATCACTTCACAGATTCAATCCTGTTTTTGGGCAAACTTCGGGAAAATTCTGGTACCAATCTACTACAGATAATTTTCTAAAACTTTAGTATGTTTTACCTACATATGTTAGGATACTCCCTGTAAAATATGGTATTTTTCCAAGGTGTATAAGTACCTCATTTAGGTATTGACTTACGGCGGTGCCAGATTTCTGTTTTCAGGAAATCAGCTTCTATACTTGAACTTGTAGTAGCCATATTTTGATGAATATAAGTTCAAATTGAGTAATTTAAAAGGCTAAACTATAGTTTAAATAGTCTAGTTTCACAAAAATCAATAATAACCTCATTTGGACGTGTGAGCTATTTATGGTCGATTTTACAAGATTGACTGTCTGTTTTCTAGATTTTGGGTTTTTGACTTGTTTTGGTTGAAGACCCCCTTGACCCTTGAACCCTTGGCCGTTGGACGTCCATTGTGACTCAAAGCCACCTTTGTTGACTTACTTTCAACCCTTTTGAGCCCTTGGATCTTCCTTATCAATGGCCATCCTTCCTTGGCCAATTAGAAGCCTCTTAACTCACTTCACTTGGATTAGGGACTTCTTGGGAAGTATATAAACACAAAATTCAGCAAATCAGCCATTGTTGATCATAAAAAACCAGAGATTCAGAGGCTCCTTCACCATTTTCGTCCATGGAGGTCACTCCAACTTGAGAGACCATTTGCCGGAGATCCGGTGGTCCGATCGACGAACCGAGACCGCCAAATCGAAGCCCTCGATCTTCTCTACAACAATCCTTGCTCTAATCAACCTTTCCTCCATTAATCTTAGGACTAAGGTACGTTGAGAAATCCCTGAAATTTTCATGTTCAATAAAATGACATGACCCCTTCATTATAGTTGCTCTATTGATGATTATGAACATCTTTTGTGAAGACAAATCCTCCAATTCAACCTATAAAATATGTGTAGGATTTTATGAATTCTCTATGAAGTTATGATTTTGACATTTTGTAAAGCATGAATGTTGTTTATAATGAGCTTGGGAATAACTCTTGTGAAAGAATTCGTTTCATCTAAGGTTTAACAAAATCACCGAAACTAGGGTTTGAAACTCTGGATTGTGTTTAAGGCTAGTTTAAGATCATGAACGACCTAGTTATCGAAGTTCTAAATGAAAGGAGAACTTAGAAAAGGGCAATGTGATACATATAGTATCAATGCTCTACTTTGGTTGAATTTTAGTAAAACTCACCGGAGTTGAAATTAGGAGTTATTGAACAATACCGACTCCACATTCAATCCCTACGACGCTTGTAGTGCGTTAGACTAATATATTAGCTTACGTGACTTTGGGATGGATTGAAGGGCATGTTTGATATGAGTGATTATAAGACTCAATCGAGTTCTTATGTGGTTTATGTGATTGTGTGAAGCAAATGCACAATTGAGAGCATGTTGTAGAATGATGTATCTATTTTGACGCTTGAATTCGCTCTTGTCGAATTCCTACTTGATTCTTTAATGAGTAAAAACACCTACTTGTTGAATAATGAATTTGAGGACTATTCTATGAGAAGATTTGGATTGGGGCTTTCTTAGTACTCTATACATGGAGTCTACTTGTATAAGTCGCTAGGATGACCATGTTGTTATCTAAGACTCACCGGTATGGTTTGACCTTACGGGTTATTACCGCTCTAGTGTTGCTTAAGTCTTGACTACCATCGACTTTTGTGTTATTGAATGAGTTACTACTCTAGGAAGAGTTTAGTAAATGGCTTTCATGATCCGAGACTAACGGAGTAGTCTTGGATAGTACTTAATGGACTGATGGTTAAGTTGTGACTCTGTTGAATTTCATAGGTGAATATGGAATACTGTGTATATTTTATATTATGAATAAATGCATGATTTCCTACCTTGTCAAGAATTGATTCTTCTATGTGTTTCTATGATATGGCTTCTGAGCATATTGAATGTATTTGCCTTCGTGGCTGATCCGATTTTCTTCGCTTAACGAATTGTGGTGAACTTGGATTCTACTATTAAGTGGAATTATGAATCAAAATTGAATTAAGCTTGATTTCACAATAATCAACTTGGGACTTGAACTAAGATTTCCTAAATGGAATGAGAACCTTGCTATGCCTCAAACGAGAACATAGAAAAGAGTTTTGGGACACATATAGTGTTCAAACTCTATTTGGTTGGAATTGTAGTAAAGACTCAACGGAGTCGAGTTAAGGAACAATTGAACCTTACGAGGATCGTGGTGGGATCCTATGACAATTATATTCCAGTTGACTAGATTACTAGCTTTTGGGACTTGAATTGAATAGAGTGAACAACTTGACACTTATGATTTAGAGACTCAAATGAGCTCCTATTATGGTTTTGTGATTATGGTAACAATGTGCATAATCGTATGAGTTTAGTAGGTCATTATATCTACTTGAGAATTAGCAAGTAAACATCTACTTGTGCATTGCATATAAGTCCAGCTGGCATTACTTGAGTTTTCATGATGATGGTGGGACGATGCATTGTTTTCACGAATTATGGGATTCGTGGTTGCAATGTATCGCCGCATCGGATTCGGTTTCACACACACCTCTCGCTACTGCTACAGGGGGAAGTAGCCCCTTTGTCGTAACCAATTGAGCGCATCGGCTAGTGCTATTTTCCCCGAGGAGAGAACTCGCACCGAGAAGAACTCGGTACTTTGATACCGAAATATCACCGGCACGATATGATTAATGGGGCGGTACAGATTTGTGACTCGCAATACGACGTATCACCGGATTTGGTATCTTCTCTATCCTTTATGTGGCTTTAATGGGCGGCTTATGTGATAACAAAGTGTTGAGCAATACGACGAAAGTGATTTGGTATCTTCTCTGAGATCTTATTGACTTTATGTGGCATGTTTGTATTGGTCGATGATATATGAGAGATTTGATATGCACTTATGTGATACAAAGTGTTAGTTGAACATGAGATCTTATTGCATGTTTGTATTGGCCGATGATAAATGAGAGATTTGATATGTATATATAGAGATGCATACTTGTATTTGATATATATATGAAAGACTTGATGTGTATATATATGTATATATATGCACATATGCACACTTATGTATGATGATTTTATGGGAGATTTGATATGTATATTTAGAGATATACATACTGATATAGGTGTATATATATAAACATGCACCCTTACACGTGGTAACAGTGTGATTAGCTTGATTCGTATATATAATTATATGTATACTTGCATATGATGTTTTGTGGGAACTACCTTCTAATTCATTTGATTTGTGTGTGAACAGGGAATTACACCGAATTACACCTCGCTTTCGGACGGTTTAGTAAGTAAGAAGGAGTGGATATCTTGAGGAGTATCGAAACGATACGACACCTCTTCACAGGTTTTTCTGTCATATATAAAATGACACCCTGGTTATTTTTATGTTACATAATTATATGTTGCATATATATTGTAGTAGCGTACTGGGTCATTATGACTCATCTCTGCACTTGTTTTTAGTTGCAGAATCGATAGCCGCACTCGAGGTCGAGTAGATCGTGACGAAGCGTGCAACTGGTCGATAGATCGAGGTTAGATCGTGTGGTTCGTGTTTGTAGCAGCCGACTTTCCCGAGTAGCAGCTTGTGGAGTCTTGTTCCTTTTTAGCATGGTCATTGGTTCCATGTACTTTACTATTCTTGTGAGATCGATATTTTGTAAAGTTATTTAAACTTTACAGTCGGGTAGACTACTTGGTTATTTGTATTGATTATTTCTTGGGCCGACGTACTATGTCGTGCCTTGGTTGTGGTTTTAGTATTTATTTCAGTTGTCTCCCGAGCACGCAGTAGCTTTGGGGGAATTTCTTTATTCTAGTTTTTATGGTTGTTGGTTGACCCGGTGACCCCTGCTTTAGCCGTTGGGTAAATGTTATATCGTTGGTTCTTTGTTGAAACGCCTACCGAGTGCCGATGGTTTGTTTAGCGCCTCGCATTGTTATGCACGCGAAGTTTTGTTTTTTCCTCCTTTGAGAGATAATGTCTCTCTTGGTTTCATTGTCGTTGGTTTCGAGCTTCATAGCTTGGGACTTCTTTCATGTATTGCTTCCGCTAATTCGATTTTTGAAATACCGTATTTTAGTGCGGTGTTTTGTTCATGTTTAGAGCGAGTTTGCTCGACTGTTTGACTAGCACTACTGTTTATCATATGTCATTGTATAAGTTTTTTCTAGTTTGCCCCTAGACACTACTAAAGTTACCAATATGACGTTAAGGTGCACATGGTATTTCACGTGAAGGACATTTTGGTCATTTTTAACAATGTTTTTCATGCTTATTACAAAAAAACTTCATTTTCTTATTCTCCGATAACGCTTTTGTTTCTTCTCCAACAATGACATCTTATTTAAATTTTAAGTGAGATAAAACTCAAGAGTGTATAAATCTTTTATTCAAATTTTTATATAGAAAATAAATAAAAAATAGTGCGGAATCATATCGCAGAGAGATAAACACAAGAAGATGATCACATTCGTGTCAAAGCCAGCCATGAAATAAGAACCCACAAAAAATTAAAGTTGTCGAGCCGCCTATGTTAAATGACCAAGCCACAAACATAATGCATACATGCCACTCTATGAATTTCAAAACTCATATTTGAATTCATCACGGATGCATACGACAATGATGAGGCACGCCATGATTCAACTGCCTTCATCGTCCCTAACTTAAACTCAACAAATTTCTCCTTGGCCCCATTGATATGGTTTATCGTTTGAATTGAGCAAATTCTCGATTTTAAACATTAATCACTACCATTTTTATCACTACGATCACCAAATTTGATATGAAATATGAAAATGCTACAAAATTACATTGAGGGCCAAAGTGGATTTGGTGGATATCTTAGGGGACAATGTGTATTTTGGACTAATTTTGATGGGGCAAACATATGATTAGCCCCCAAAATTACACACTAAATCTCACATTTGACCTCAACCTATGAAGTGTCCCACTTTCATACCTTATTTTTCTATTTGTCTCACTTTACTCCCTCCCATCTATGGGTGTTAAAAATAGTAACGTATGGAAAATGATATGTGCATGTCACATGAATATTATTTTGATCATTTTGCTGGGGGTGGAAAATAAGATTTAGCTATAACTTTATTATATAATTAACCATTTAGTATTTAAAATATGTTTTTAAATAAAAATAATAATAAATAATTGCTTCAATAATTCAAAAATAATTATATGACCAAATTACAATTTCCCCCAAGGTATCCCCAAATCGTATAATGTACCCCAAACTAAGGTTTGTTCCATAATGATATCTGACGTTACATTTTTTTTTTCCATTTTTCCAACTTATCGTTGTTTAATTTCTTACTCATTTATTTAATGTCGATTCACATAAATCACCACTTTTATGCTTAAAATCGCCCCCACTACTATTTTTATTTGATTATTAATGGAATTAATTAGTCCCTGATAAATTTACTTGTTTGACATTAATTAATGGTAGATGATTTATTATATTTGAGGCTATTTTTGTCCAAATATTATTTGTTGTCATGGTAAATTTACTTGTTTTGTCCTTAATTAAATGGTGGGTGGTTTATTTGGTGAAGGGTTATTTTTGTCCATCTATTAAATTGTAAGAAACAAGCTTGACTTTTATAGTAAGAGAGATAAGAGTGATTTACTCAAATAACAATATTAGCCATGAAATCAATTTTTAAAAAAAAATATTATTTCGTTGTTTAATTTCTTACTCATTTATTTAATGTCGTATCCACATAAATCACCAATTCATGCTTAAAATCGCCTCACTACTACCAAAGATCCCTCAAAATGCCGCCACAGCCTATCACCACCTCACCAATAAACGTGTCCATTTTGCCTTTGCCGAAATGGAAAAATAACATATCTTTTAGCTTCCGCATGAACTATACTTTTCTTCTTCAAACAACTTTCCTATCGATTCTAACTTTAACTCTTCTCTAACAAAAGCATTTATTTGTCAACTAAGTTCTCATTTTTTCTTTATCTTCTTGACATTATATCTTCTTTCCTTACACATTTCTCTTAGCTTATTCATACATATACTCACAAGGCAATTATAGATTTTGCTTAATATATCGATTCTTACCAAATCCACAATGTATTTATTAAAAGTTACAATTTTTCATATACACTCTAATAATGTCATTAATGATGTTCTACCTCTTTCTCCTCACATGTTTATTTGTCCTCTTCCGCCTCATATGGGCATTTAAAAGTGATGAAAAAATCGCGGTATACGAGGGATTATTTTGGTCATTTTGCTTATAATAGCTCACAAAAGTTGGGATTTGTTATAATTTCATCATTTAGTTTGCCATTTAATATTTAAAAAATATTTTTAATTAAAATAATTATTTAAATAATCTAAAATTAGTTATACTTTCATAAACCAAAGATTAAAATGCATTACTCCAAAAAATTGAAATTTCTAAAATTTAAGAAGAGACTACTGGGGCTTTCTTAGTACTCTATTTATTGGACTTTTCATTTACTTGTATAAGTCGCTAGATGATTCACATTTTGTTATCTAAGACTCACCTAGATGGTTTGACTCCTTTACTTCGTATATTACCGCTCTATGTTGCTTAAGTTTGGACTACCATCGACTTATTTGTGTTATTAATTGAATTGAAGCTACTTTACTCTAGAAGAGTTTAGTAAATAGTCAAGTGATCTGAGACCAACTAGAGTTAGTCTTGATAGTACCTTAATGGACTGACACTTGGTTTCGCTTCCTCAAGGCTTGACTAGGAACTTCCCTTCTTTCCTCTCTTTTTATCCGGCCTTAACTCTCTTTTTTCAATTTCTTCAAGCATGTACTTCATCAAAGCCGCTTGACCTTTACTAGCTACTTTGCTTGGGAACTTCTTCAATTCTCAATCGATTTTGATTTGGCAACTGTGGAGGTTGGGGTGGTTGAGGTTGGAATTGTTGAGGTTGCAAAGGCTTATTTCCTCCCCAAGAAAAGTTAGGATGATTCCTCCAACCAGATTATATGTATTTGAATAAGGATCATTCCCTGGCACTCATTTCCTTTATAATTTGCCAATTTTCAAATTGAGCTTGTGTATTTGAATTATCTTGCAATTGATATAGGCTCCTATTTTTACCTCTAGCACTTTTCGTTGGGAATTAATACTTAGCATCTCAAATAATTCTTCTAATGCTTCCGGTGTCATTCTATTAATAGAACCACCACCTGCACTATCAACCATAGTTTGTAAGCCCGGCGAAAAGACCATAGCACTAACACATGTTGAGCCAAATTATGATGAGGACACATAATAAGCGTATTTTTAAATCTATCCCATGACTCATGGAATGTTTCACCGGGTTCATTTTGGAATGACATGATTTGTTTTCTATACTGTAAGAGATGCATGTTTGTAAAATTTGCTCATAAACAAATCATATAATTGTGCCCAAGTATAAACACTATTTGGTGTTAGGTTCATAAACCATCTCTTTGCCAATTCTTTTAATGCACTGGAAAATATTTCATTTTAATTGATCTTCAACACTCCTAAAGGAAAAGTACTCATCATGTATTCATATTCTCTTAAGAAACCGACATGATCTTCATGGGGCATCCATGAAAAGATGGTATGGCATTAAAATAATGTCCTTTTAACTCAAAATTCCTAACAACATCGGCAAGACTAAACATGATGTCACAACATTTAATGAAGGTCTACTAAAGTCATTAATAGTTCTTTGATTTACCATACTTCCATATTTCTTCTTGCAGCTCTCTTCTTGTCTTTGATTCCTATTGACCGGTCAACTAGGTTTTCGTGATTACAATTATTGTTATTTTCTTCCCATTGAGGATCAACAGAGGATCCTCTTGATTCAAGTGGTCTTGATTATCGCTCAAAAGCTAGATTTTCAAAATATCTTGGTATCTTTTAACAATATTTATATCTTGATCTAAGTCTACCAATTTAGGATTTAAAGATCTACGACCTTGCATAAAAAGTAAAGCAATTTAAAAACAACTAACTATTAAAATAAAGTAAAATAAAATCTTTTTATTTTTTTATTATTATGAAAACTGAAAATTAAACTAAAAACTAAATTAAAAACTACCCTACCAACAAACTAACTACGTGAACTAGCTTGTCCGCAACGGCGCCAAAAACCTTGATCGATGTTTTATTTAATCTTTTTCCTTGCAAGTGGACAAGACTATTATAGAATAGTATGGAAGCAAGGGTCGAACCTACGAGACAAGTGATCACTTAACGCAATTATTGATAGCAAATTATTAACCTAAGGGGGTTTTTATTGTTTAATTCTACTCTAAACTACTAGTTATAGATGTTTAACTAATTAGACAAGAATAATGCGTATATGAAGATCTTATGGTGAGTGGAAATCTAGGATTCTGGTTTCACTTATATCTCCTTTATGTTAATTCATAATAATGTCATTCAATGTCTTGGGTTCGTTCACTAATAATAGATATAGTTTGTTGAACAATTGGTTCAACCTCCATCCCCACAAAATTCATCCATTCCATATCCTAAGCAAATGAACCTGTCAATCTAGTTGTCACCTAGATTTATGATCTATCTGTCACCTAGATCATGTAAGAACCCTGGTCCTAACTTATCACTCGTGCATCGATAGGTCCAATTTATTGTGTTGGTGAGCCAAGTACGACATATGCACTTGGTCATATATCCGCACTCTAAGCCTTTATTATTTGCGATTACATTCATTTGTTCAAAGCAAAATAATATAGGGGTTGATAAACAACACAATCAACAAGCATTGAATAGACATATATATAAGAATCAAAACATAAATTTGATACAAGTTACCTCCCACCTCCTAGATTATGGATGATTTAGTTCATCATAGACAATGAACAACACATGGAGATGATCGGATACATGATTTGATCTTCAATACTTGAAATTACGTAACCTAACTATGTTATACAATCTAAAACTACCTAAAATCTATGAAAAAGAGAGCTCCTTATGCTTGGCTTCATCCGCTTCTATATATACTCTGAGTTGTGTTTCAATCGAACCACCGTGTGAAAATCCAAAAATCCTCGCCCACCTGCGTGGCCGCAGTGGTGCCGGGTACCTTGCGTCCGCAAGGTCTCCGGCAAACCGTCCGTTGATTCCTTTGTTGTTTCTTTATGACGCAGTCACGCCTACCTTGGGTCGCAACTGAGGCACCTCGTCCGCAAGGTGTCCGTAGATTGACAATCTTCATTCTTTTTTATTTTTTTCCTTTTTGGCCCTTTCTTGAAATTTGCACTTAAAACCTGGAGTTTTGCGTATTTTCACGAATAATCCCGAAACTTAAAAACTCACCGAAAACATATATTAGTAACCAAAAGCCTCGTGAAATAGCATAATTTAAGTCATAGTATATATAAAATCGACGATAAAAATATCATCGATCAAGAAGATAATGTGTTAAATTGGTTAGTCGGCGGAGGGAGTCAACCTTGTTAACCAAATTGTAAAATAAGTCTATCTCAAGTTAGTGTTTGAATACGAATCAGTTTTGTAGTAGGGATAAAGTGTAAAAGCCAACCCACTTGTTGTTCAGCTTCGAGCCTTAGTTAAAGAGAGAGAGATAGGGAGGACATAGAAACGAGAAGATACTGGCAGTGAAGGGCTTCGTTTCTCACAAGTCTTAAAGGGGTATATTTATTAATGACCTTTTCAAACGTACAAACTCAAAAGTGGTAGCGAAAATACACTTTTGTCAAGATGTCGATATGGTGTCACCGCCGATGAATTTAAAATTGCTTAAGGTCAGATGACAATCGCCGCCTAGAGGTCGCTTTTGGTTGATCACTTAACAAGCATGGAATGAATTGAAAGACAATTTATGTAAACAAGTAAATATGTAATTGTTGCAATGATTGAATAACACTTAAGCAAATTCAAAATTCTTAAGTGGTAGGACAATCTCATAGAATACCAAGTAAATAACACATAATATAAAGTGGTTCATAGTATATTCTCGCTACGCCTCTACCAATTTGGTCAAATTTGGATTTTTGAAGAGCACTAATGTTACATAATGTAGGTTATTGATCAAATAAGATAACAAAGACCTGTATGGATAGTATGATTGAAAACAATCACACTCATAATCAAATAATCGTTAATGAATTAAAAAGAAGTAAGGAATA
>CM028384.1:20441574-20510179 GCA_013146195.2 Codonopsis lanceolata | reverse complement strand
TAGAATCAGGCATGTTTCTTTTGATGAATATGACTTGTTAGAGCCTAGAATGGTTCGAACGCTGTTAATGATTCGATAATGATGAGACAGGTACAAATACACATCATCATTTTACTCCTTCGAAAAACGGCAACAATGCCAGAACCCACCAATACCGATAACCCTTCACCGGTTGATGAGACCTCTACCGATACCGATAACAACTCATCTGCTGACCCTCGAACCCATCTCTTACTGTTTTACCCCAAGCACCTTTCTGATCTCTCATCCTTCTTGTTCACAGAAAATGAAAGTTTTGAAGACTACTATTTCTTAGAACAGATTTTGGTGAATCTCCTTCTCAACCAACTCCGGAATTCTTAAGGGAAGAATCCACAGTGATCTTCCTCAAGCGTTATTGAAGCAAAGAGATCATCCCATTTCTCAAATCATTGGTGATCTCAACTCGGAGTTCGTATGAGAAATAAGGTTCGAAGAAGAAACTTTGTTTGCTTATGCATTTGTATCGAACTCGAACCAAAGAAGATTGATGAAGCTATCGAAGATCATAAGCGGATTGAAGCTATGCAAGAAGAGTTGAACCAGTTTGAAAGATGTAAGGTGTGGAGCTTAGTTCAAAGACCGGCCGATCATCCGATCATCGGCACCAAGTGGGTTTTCGAAAATAAAAGAGATGAAGATGGAAATGTCACCGAAACAAAGCTAGATTGGTTGCTCGGGCTGCAGAAGCGGGGAAGAAGGAATTGACTTTGATGAAACTTTTGCTCTGTTTCTAGACTAGAAGCTTATCGAGAATCTTTCTAGCTTATGCCTCGTTCATGGACTTCAAAGTGTATCGGATGGATGTTAAGAGTGCCTTTACGAATGGTGATCTTCAAGAAGCGTATACGTGGAGCGACCTCGAGGATTTGTCATCTCGGACAAAGCTGGATCACGTCTGGAAACTCAAAAGAAGCTCTCTACTGGCTGAAGGAAGCTCCTAGAGCTTGGTATGAAACTCTATCAAGTTCTTAATCGAACAAGGATTCGTGAGAGGAAGAATAGACACTACTTTATTCATCCTCAAGCACAAAGGCCACTTCTCTTGGTACAAATCTATGTGGGCGACATCATCTTTGGATCAACTAACTTAAAGCACATGCAAAGATTCGAGAAGGCGATGCAGAGCAAGTTCGAGAATGAGCATGATGGGTGAACTTACCTATTTTCTAGGATGCTGAGATACAACAGACTTGAGGACGGAATCTTCATCACCAAACCAAATATGCAAAGGAACTAATCAAGAAGTTTGGTCTTGATTCACCAAGAGATTTTGAAACTCCAATGTCTACCGGCGCCATCTTGACAAAGATGGGAAGGAAAGCAAAGAGAACATGACCAAGGAGGAATCATGGGTTCACTTCTTTACCTTCTTGCTAGTAGACGACATTATGTTTGTTGTTTGTGTTTGTGCTAGATTCGAGGCGGATCAAAGAGTCACATTTGCTTTGCCAAGCGTATCATCGAGATATGTTTCAAAAACAACAAATCTAGGCATCTGGTATTCAAAATCCAACAACTTCAATCTAGTTGGATACTCGGATGCGAGATTATGCGACGGCAAAGTGAAGCGGAAGAAGCACCGGTGGGACTTGTCAATTTCTTGAAACAAACTCGTCTCATGGTCTTGCAAGAAAACAAGGCAGAAGTGGCAATGGCGAAGAGGAGCGCAGCCGAATGGATCGAGAAAGGAGATGAAGGAAGGCCGAGAAGAAGCACCAGGGCCAATCCGGCCATTCCTCTCCTCCATCTACCCAAGCTAAGCCATCCTCTCGGCCACCTACCCAATCCAGCCATCCACCCTCACCATCTCCTGCCCCCACTCCCAAACCAAAAAGAAGGAGACTTCGTAAAACCTTTGAAGACCAGCCACCGGTAGTCCTCCAACCTCTAGATGAAGCGGTTGAGTCTCCTATTCGGCCGAGGAAGAAAGGAGGCTACCTGGGTCCCCAACCTTCTATTGCCCGGCCAACCAACTACCTCTCTACCGACCAACCAACTGGCGCCCAGCCTTACCTATCAACCCTTCATCTATTCCTTAGAGTCATCTACTCGGAGGAATTCCTCCGGAGGAGTCTATCCCTCGGGAGGGCCTCAAAATCGGGAGGAGCCGGGAACCCCATCTCCTCCTCCTCCCTCACCTTTCAACTACTCACGACCCATCTACCCCTTCCCCACCTCACCAATCCCATCCAACTTCATCAACCACACCACAGCCATTAGACCCTGCTGCTGCCAAGTTCCTCTTCGAACTTTCGTCAGTAGCAGATCTCTTCATACCTACTCATCAACCTTCTCAACCTTCTCATCCTCCTCAACCTTCCCTTCAAAAACCAAAATCCCTTTTCTACCCTGCCCCTTCTTTCTGGTTCTCTACCGAACCCATTCCCCAATCCTCCCATATCGGTGAAAATTCGACACGATATGGGCTGATTCCCACCAACACCACCTCCACCTTACCCTATAACCATATCCTCTTCCACCAAAACCATACCAACCCAAGACTCATCCTCTTACGCCTCGAGAACTCCCCTCTCAACCCGCCCTTCGGGCTGCGGACTACGCCTTGCCGACACCATTCACATTGGCCAAGCATCTACTTCCCATCGGCCACCAATGATGAAGTTTTGTCCCGGATGCCATCTACCGGCGGCTAGGCGAACTCACAAGCATATCTACGCTACGAAGTAGCCAGCTGCTGCAGCCAAGGCCAACGCCGGATGCCACTAATCTTTGACAATTTCAAGAGGATGTACGGACTCGTTTTGGATAGATGCGGCACGACTTCACCGATGTCAAGATCAACATCGGCTTCAGCGGGATGAAGGTTGCCGTATCATAGGCTCCATTTTCTACGAGTTATTCCACGCCATCACTCTCCATCTCGGCCACGGTCGTCCTCCAATTCTGGAACTCAACAACCTCGCTCGCAACTCTGCTCACGATATAATGAATGCTAACCGTGATCGTGATCTGGCCATCACGGAGGAGAAGCAAATGAGGTCTATCAACGAATCTTGATGGAAGAGAACAACCGTCTTCGTGAAGAACCGGACTACCGTTCTCGTTCCACGGACCTCCGCGATGCGGATGGCGAATACCAACGCAGATTGGAAGAGATAGAGCGAGAAAGAAGAGAAAGGAGGGAGACAAAGGCAAAGGGAAAAGACCTTGGTAGCTTATGTATCTTTTCTTCCATTTCCTTTGTATTTATCTTATTTTTGAAAACTCTGTTGAATGTAAACATCTTGTTTATAAATACAGATGATTACTTGCTTTTTCAAAAATTATATTGTTTAAATTCTTGTTGCTTTATTGTTTATCTAATTAGAATTTAAACATTCAGTTTAAATTTATTTAAAGCCTTTGCTAATCTGTGTGTGTTCTTTGACTCTCTTATTCTTGTATGCACTTAGATTAGTCCCTTGCATTTGAGGTGTTATTCTGTTTAATAGAGGCATGTCTTCCGATTACTTAATATATAAAACTTTCTAAGACATGTTATTATCTATCAAATAGTTTGTTTTAAAGCCCTCATTTGTAGTAATGATGACCAGATATAAATAGGAGGAGATTGTTGATTCTTATGTTAAATTTATATCGATCAAGTACATTACATTAGTTTTATACTTGATGGCTAATCGGGTGCGTATCGATTAGCGTGACAACTGTGTATAGAACTTTGCCTTATATAGTTTTTATAGGACTTTTCGGGGTTCGGCGGAAGACGCTCAAAGCTTAAGATCGGTAGACCTCGTGTGATGCGCTTCAACGTGTCCTCTCGGCAAAAAGCTAAGCTGGATTAATTCAAACTTATTTCTATATATTATTTGAATTAATCCAAGTCATTCCACGACATGTCAAGCCGCGAAAGCAACTTTCCGAAAAGCGGGGAAGACTTTTCGTCCCGAGATGAAAGCGTAAAAGCGCATCCCCCTACTTTCGCTACATCTCTCGGATCGACACCAAATCGCCCACCTTTTTGAAGATCTCGAGAAATGATTATTTGCTCTAGATAAGCGGGAAGACAAAATCCTTGATCGACCCCATGCATTTAATGCATTTATGAATAAAGTTGTTGGAGTCTTCGTCCTCCAACGGATTCTTTTGAAATGCACTGCTATAAATCTGCCATTGAAGCTGGAACAAAGAGACAAGCGCACGAATCAATCGAACACTTAAAGAATTGCTCGAAACTTCATAACTCCAAGTCTTTCATTTCGGTGCATTCAATAGATCCCTTAACAGATCTAGAAGTCCTCGTCGACAACAAGAAGCTGCTCATCAACATTTATTGCTTTATTCTTCTTGTTGTTAACTTCCATTAACTATACTTCTGCACGAATTAAATATCTTGTATTTACAGATATTTAATTCCCTAGACCCAAACACAAGTCAATATTTTGTACACGATCCATTAGGGATATTCTTTGTAATTGATCTAAGTGGAAAACATAGTGCACAATTTAAATCCAAGGTTGACTGCCTTGGTGGTGGACGTAGCACTCATTATAGTGTGAACCATCCCAAAATACTTGTGTTATTCCTTATTGTTTGTCTATTACTTGAACTGCTTAGTTTCATTGTTTATATTATCCATTTCGGCATAACTTAAGTAATCTGTAAAAGGTCTACCGGTAGTCCTTATCGGCAGACCTGGAACAATTTTCTTGAAGGTCTTCCGCTACTTGATTCTTTTCATAGATTTCAAGTAACTTTCAAGGAACTTACTTAAAAGTTTTTAAAGTGTTAATAAGCTATTCAACCCCCCCTTCTAGCTTATTATTGTGCTCATTGGGACCCACATCCACAACGAGGCCAAGCGTATTCCTACGTGCTTGAAAAGATTTCGAAACCACCCGCTTCTCACGTAGCGGGGGAAAGGTTAGAAATCAGGGCACTCACCGTGACGACTCTGCTGGGGACGTTGTTTTTATTTTAAAGAAAAATAAAGAACAGATAGATTCCTCATTTTTCTTTCTATTTCTTGATCTGAATGACCGTTTTACTTGCTCGCGCCGTGCTTTCAAGGACTCAAACTAAATAAGCCGAGAAAATCCATAAAGAACAGGAAGACGGACCATATCTGTTTTTTTTACTGCTTTATATCTGAAAAAACTTTACTGCTTTTTAGATACCGCACACACGTGTACGCACGTTGTAGACACCCCAATTTCGTACCCCTGGTATGTGACTGACATAAAATATCAAGAACTGTTAAAACTTAACAAATGTCAAGTTACAGGAGTCAAAAATGCGAAAGGAAAAGCAGGATGCGCGAAACAGTGAATTGCAGGGCGTGAAAGTGCAAAAAATGGAAGTTGAAAAGCTGCTTGGTGCCGCACCAAGGGTCTCTTTGGTGGCACCAAGCCCTCCACTGTTGCGTCTCTCAGAAAGAAAATGTACAACTCCTGAAGCACAAGGTACAAGTGGCTGATGCAGGGTGAACAAATCAGGAAATTCCAGCCGAGTCCCTGCCTCCCACTATAAATAGAAGCCTTCAGCTTCTCATTTGAGTTGCTCATTCTTCCACGATAAAAGATCGCAACGAAGCTCTGCTTCTGCGTTCTACCGATACTATTAGTACGAGAGGTGCGAGATAGGTGAGTGGAAGCCCCTAAAATCTCCAAACCCCGTCCAAACTCTGCCAAAATAAAAACCCATAGGTTATAAGTGATCCCTAGCCTAGTTGTTAGGTATCCACCTCACTTCCCCGGCCCAAAAATCCCAAAGTAAGTCGTTACTCTGCCCGAGTAACGAGCTAAAAAGTCAAAAAACTAAGCCGTCATTCCGCCAAACCAAAAAGGCCAAAACCTACCAAAATAAGCTGTCACTCTGGCCGAGTTGATTAGCCCAAAGTCTCAGAAATAAGCAGTCACTCTGCCTAAATCAAAACAACAACCACATAACAAACAACAAGAGACTCCCTCTCCCTGAAGGACAGAGGGAGCACACCACCACTCTAAAAGTTAAAGCCTTTAAGGGAGTTGTTTATTTTATTTATTTACTTTTCCGTCTTTTTATTATTTTTAAAGTTGTTATTTAAATCCGGCACAATGTAGCCAATATAAGCTGTTGTGCTGCCCGAATTAGAATAGGAAATACTATGTAAAAGAGCCGTTATAATGGCCAAATATTCTTAAATATGTCTGTAATTATTGTAAGGAAATGGCTGCAAGTCCGTAAATAATGTAGCCACGGATGTATTTGTTTTAATTTCCTATCTTTTAATAATTTATTTATTTGCGAAATAAATATAACAATAAGCATACTTCAGCCAAAAACCATTTTTGAGACCGAAAGGGCGAGTTGGGTGCCTACCTCCTTCCCAACTCGTAACTTAGCCTCCGAACCCGTTTTCTTTTTCTCTGGTTTATTTTTCTTTTCTTTGGTTTTGCTTTATTTGTCTTAAAATAAAGATTGCGACTCTAAAAACTTTCAGATCCAGTGGGGCCTCGCAACACTCCTTCTTTGCACTTTTTCGTTCTTCCCTAAAAAAGGGAGAAATGAGAATGGAAGGGTGATGTATTCCCATATCCTGGTATCCCCTAAAAAAAGGATAACTTGATGCGGGAAACCCAAAGCTCTCATAGTGATCTCAATGGGCCATAAGGCTATTTTTAATAAAATCCATAGTGGGGGCGTCGCAATATCCTTTTTTGCACTTTTCTGTTTCCCCTAAAAAAGGGAAAATGAGAAGAAAGGGTAATGCATTCCCATATCCTGGTATCCCCTAAAAAAGGGATAACTTGATGCGGGAAATCATAAGTTCCCATATTGGATACAAAATCCACTAAAGGCAACCGAGACACATTCCAATGTGCTAACATAGACAGGACTCCTCTCGCACTTTTGATTTCGTCTTCCCCTAAACAAGAGAGGGTGGAACGAGAGTAGTGGTGTCCCGCATCCGCACGTACGCGCACCCCTATCCAAGGGCGCGCGGGGCGCGGGTCCCTCCGAGGAACCTCACACACGTAAAAATATTTTGAATTGCTACCCTACACCATGGCCAGCCTACCCCCTGCATCAGCCAACGTTACTTGCATATAGATTCTCAGGACACTTCATTGACCGATCGATTTTTATATCTCTAAATTATATAGAAAAAAAAATGCATAGGGGCTGACCAATAATTTTTATGATATTCGACCTAGACCATTTGAATAGTGGATCCTGGAAAGAGTATAGGCCCTTCGCCTAAGATCAATTCAATCTTGGGGAGTCGAAAGGCAGGTGGAATACGAGGGTCCTATACTCTAGAGAAAGAATGCATTATTCCAAGAATAGTCGTGAGACTGTCAAAACAAAGTGGGTGTTTGTCAGATCAATTTTAGGAAAAATAAATAATAATAAAAAATATTAATAAAGGCACACTGTACTCAGAACCCAAAAAACCCTAAGCCAATACCTTCTGATGCCTCCAACCCCTTTTCCTCAGAAACCTGGCCCAAGTTTGGAAAGGCGGAAACAACACCGGTCGTTTGATACAGGATATAGGCACAGGGGTCAGATCAGATAATATCGGGGTCAGATTAGAAAAGGTCAGAATCAGTACAAAGGGTATAGACTTGAGCAAGATGGCCGCCAAAAATAAACTGACTATGGTAGAGACCAGCAATGGACAGGACGATCTGGGACTAGAAACTAAACTCCTGGATATGCCCCACCTCCCGAATTCGAAAACTGGCTGAAAAGAGAATTGGATGCCCATGTGGAGAAAGTAACAAGCCAAGTGGTTGGCAATCTTTTAGCAAGTTTTGCCCACCCTTGCTACTATCTCTCAACAAGTCAAAAGCCTAAAACATTCTCCTGATATTTCCTTCCTTCCAGAAATAAACTGCCTCGATACAACAAAAAATATCCTCTTCCAAGCTTCCGAAAAACAACCAAACACCAACCTCCAACCAAATATCAACCCTATTTCCCGAAACAGTATCATCCCAAATACTTATAGCCTCAATCCACCCACCCCATATACCTACCCTGGACTCCTTCACCTAAATGCATGTAACCATAACTAGAAAAACTACCTCCCTCTTGATCCTTCAAATACCTATTCTCAGCAAATGGCCCATGGAACCCTAACTGGAATGATTTGTGCACATGAAGAAGAACCTCCCTCAAATAGAAGCACATACAATCAATTCTTGGCACAATACTTCCCAAACTAACAAGAAAAGACCCAACCCAACTACTCAACAAAATTCCAACCAAATATTCTATCCAAACCAAAAGGAAGGAACGAACAAATCCCGAGGCATTACGATGATTTACCTGCCTCAAGATCCAAGATTTTCCAAACACTATGGGTTCATGGGATGCTTAAACCCATCATGAATTATACACCTCCCAACCCATTACCCAGCACATGGAACCACGCCCAGTATTGTGAATACCATCGCTACAGTGGTCACCTCACCGATAAGCGCTACTCACTCAAAAATGCCATCTAGGACCTCATCGACAATGAAATAATCGCGGTGGCAGATACAAAAATTTTGGAGCACGACCAAGCAAAGAAGGTTTAAGGATCAAGAAATATATATATTCAGCCAGAATAAAATGTTGTAAATACCCTTTTCAATAAAAAGAGTTTAATATACCTTTCTGGAAGACAGTTTCTTGGGCATGATTGACGGAGGCACTAATCCTAACAACCTCCTGGCTGAATTCGAGTCCATAGCTGATAATCCTCTACAGAATTGGTATACTACGACTGGCCCGCTCCTAACGATCGCAAACCTGGTGGACCGTTTCGGATATACTATTCCCCCTCCTTCCTTTAACCTTACGGACTGGTCATCTACCAGTTCGCTTCCTAAAATTGAGGCCCTCAAATCCCAGGACCTCAATAATGTAACCAATCCTGTATAGTCTGTGCTTATTAATGAAAATCCTAATGTCTTTGCGTATTCCTTAGTTGCACCTGTGTTAAAAGACGAATTAATTATCCTTAATAATGAGTCATTTAACGAAATGGACCCAAATGATAAAAATTACCTACTTGAGCTCGCCAAGTCAGTCAAGCACCAAGAAAAGCACTGATCAACAGCATCAGATGAAGACTTGTCTGCTATCAACCTGAGGCTGAACAATGAAGCCAAAGAGGTCCGAATCGGCAGTTACCTACAAGGGTCCGAAAGGGCAACACTGATCAACCTCCTCAAAGAATTTGTAGATGTTTTCGCATGGTCCTACAAAGACATGCCTGGGTTGGATCTAGCCATTGTAGAGCACCGAATTCCCACATATCCTGATGCTAGACCAGTAAAGCAGAAACTCCGCCGAATCAAGCCTGAATGGTCACTACAAGTAAAAGAAGAAATCATGAAACAACTACATGTCAAGTCCATCCAGGTAGTTGAATACCCACTATGGCTGTCAAATATAGTGACTGTTCCGAAACCCAATAGAAACGTTCGAATCTGTGTAGATTTTCATGACCTCAACAAAACATCACCCAAAGATGACTTCCCTCTACCCAACATCGATATTGTGGTAGACGCTGTGGCTTCCCATAAAATAAGATCCTTTGTAGACGGCATGCTGGGCTACAATCAAATAAAAATGGCACCAGAAGACCAGGAAAAAACATCATTCATCACCCCCTGGGGAACTTACTGCTACACTGTCATGTCGTTCGGCCTAAAAAATGCTAGGGCTACCTATCAAAGAAACGCCACTGTTGATTCTTATGTTAAATTTATATCGTCGATCAAGACATTACATTAGTTTTATACTTGATGGCTAATCGGTGCGTATCGATTAGCGTGGCAACCGTGTATAGAACTTTGCCTTGTATAGTTTTTGTAGGACTTTTTCAGAACAGGAAGACCCTTCTCGGCTTCACGGAAGACACGCTCAAAGTTTAAGATCGGTAGACCTCGTGTCCAGCTGATCTGCTTCTACGTGTCCTTTCCAACAGAAAGCTAGCTGGATTAATTCAAACTTATTTCCATATATTATTTGAATTAATTCAAGTCATTCCCTGACATGTCAAGCCGCCGAAAGCAACTTTCCGAAAAGCAGGAAGACCTTTTCGTCTGAATTGTAAAAGCGGGTCCCCCTACTTTACGCTTCATCTCTCGATCGACACCAAATCGCCCACCTTTTGAAGATCTCGAAATGATTATTTGCTCTAGATATACGTGAAGACGAAAATCACTCGATGACGACCTCATGCATTTAATGCATTTATGAATAGACATTGAAGTATTCGTCTTCTCCAACGGATCTTTTGAAATGCACTGCTTTAAATACTGCCATTGAAGACTGGAACAAGACACAACTGTACAGAATCAATCGAACACTTAAAGAATTGCTCTGAATCTACTCAACTCCAAGTCTTTCAGCTCAGTGCATTCAATAGATCCTCAACAGATCTAGAAGTCCTCGTCAACAACAAGAAGCTGATCTTCAACATTTATTGTTTTATTCTTCTTGTTGTTAACTTCCATTAACTATACTTCTGCACGAATTAAATATCTTGTATTTACAGATATTTAATTCCCTAGACCCAAACACAAGTCAATATTTTGTACACGATCCATTATGGATATTCTTTGTAATTGATCTAAGTGGAAAACATAGTGCACAATTTAAATCCAAGGTTGACTGCCTTGGTGGTGGACGTAGCACTCATTACAGTGTGAACCATCCCAAAATAATTGTGTTATTTCCTTATGTTTGTCTATTACTTGAACTGCCTAGTTTCATTGTTTATATTATCCATTTCAGCAGAACTTAAGTAATCTGTAATAGGTCTACCGGTAGTCCTTATCGGCAGACCTGGAGCAATTTTCTTGAAGGTCTTCCGCTACTTGATTCTTTTCATAGATTGCAAGTAACTTTCAAGGAACTTACTTTAAAAGTTTTAAAGTGTTAATAAGCTATTCAACCCCCCTTCTAGCTTATTATTGTGCTCATTGGGACCCACAGCCACCACCCTCTTCCACGACATGATACACAAAGAAGTCGAAGTATACGTGGATGATATGATTGTGCACTCCAACAACACAGATGGTGCCCATGTCAAAGACCTTCGAAAATTCTTTAAAAGGTTAAGAAAGCACCAAATGAAGCTCAACCCGACTAAATGCACATTCGGAGTTACCAAGGGCAAGGTCCTTGGATTCATGGTGACCGAACAAGGGATCGAGATAGAACCCGCCAAAATCAAAGCCATCATAGACGTGCCACAGCCAAAAAATACAGCAGAAGTCAAGGGTTTTCTGGGCCGATTGCAATATATCAGTTGCTTCATCAGACATCGGGCATCTACATGTGAACCCCTATTCAAACTCCTAAAGAAAGACACTCACCGAGTCTGGGACAAAAAATTCCAGCTAGCCTTTGAAAAAGTAAAAAATACCTTGCCAACCCACCAGTGCTAGCTCCTCCCCATACACATAAACCCCTCCTCCTATACTTAACCGTCACAGATACAGCAGTAGGGGCTATGCTCGCCCACGAAGAAGAAAACTCCTACACCGAAAATGCCATCTACTTCATAAGTAGGAAGTTACAAAGGAGCGAGCTGAACTACTCGGCCTTAGAAAAAAGCTGCACTGGTCTAGTCTGGGAAACACAAAGGCTCAAAACATACTTGCAAGCTCAGTCAATCAAACTCATCACGAGGATGGACCCCATGAAATACATCTCCGGCAAGCCATCACTCTCCAGCCGATTGGCTAAATGGTCATTCCTACTGAATGAATATGACATCACCTACGTCATGCTCAAATCCATCAAAGGCAGCGTGATCACAGACCATTTAGCTTATCTGCCGCTAGAAACAGAAGATGTATCTGAGCCCAGTTTCCTAGACGAATGTGTCTTAGAAATCACCAATCATGACATCGCATGGAAAATGTTATTTGATGGGGTGGCCAACAAAAGAGGTTTCGGCATAGGATTCCTACTCATTGATCCAGCAGACTCGCATACTCCCTTAGCCATAAGTCTAGAGTTCGAATGCTCAAACAATACTGCCGAATATGAAACATGCATTGCTGGTCTAGAAGAAGCCCTCCGAAAAGGGGCCAAAGACTTGGAAGTCTTCGGTGATTCTGCTTTAATCACAAATCAGGTAGAAGGGAAATGGAAAACCCAGGATCCTTGGCTACAGCTATACCATACTTGACTGACAGCCCTGGAAAAATAATTTGATACTATCTTATTTCATTATCTGCCACAAGATAGGAATCAATTCGCCGATGCATTAGCCACTCTAGCCTCGTTGGTCAAAATTCCTGCAGAAACCAATGTCCAGCCATTTATAGTCGGGAAAAAGACAACTCCGGCTTACTGCTTCACAATCGATGCCACTCATGAAAAGGATAACGAGCCCTGGTACCTTGATATTCTAAATCTACTTTAGAAAGGGATCTATCCACCCAACTTAGACGGAAAAGCGAAAAATTTCTCTGCGAAGGTGGGCATCACAATTCATGATCAACAGAGACAGTCTATACAAAAAGCACTACCAAGGATTAAATCTGTTATGCATCGATCAGGCTAAAGCCGAACGGGTCATGGACCAGCTGCATGGTTGCAATTGTGGACCACACATAAGTGGGCACATGCTTTTAAAGAAGATCATCTGACACGGGTACTATTGGAGTACGCTAGAAATCGATTGTATTCTGTGGGTACGTCACTGCAACAAATGTTTGTGCTTCGCAAATCTACAGCACGTTCCCCCGCATATACTATACAACTCCACAGCCCCTTGGCCCTTCTCAACATGGGGAATTGACGTCATCGGTCAAGTTCACCCAAAAGGATCCAATGGCCACGAATATGTCCTGGTAGCCGTTGACTACTTTACAAAGTGGGTAGAAGCCTCTTCCTACAAAATACTGAATGCCAAAAAGGTATCTGAATTTATCAGAACCAACATCATATACAGATACGACATACCTTTCGAGATCATTTTCGATAACGGCACACACTTCGAAGGGGAAGTAAATTGTTTGCTCGATGTATTCAAAATCCAAAGGCACAAGTCATCCCCATACCGACCACAAGAAAATGGTGCTGTTGAAGCAGCCAATAAAACACTAGAAAATATCATCAGAAAAATGGCTAATACAAGAAGAGACTGGCCAGAAAAATTGCCGCTAGTCTTCTGGGGCTATCGTACTTCAGTCCGTACACGCATTGGAGCTACCCCTTATTCTCTAGCCTATGGAATGGAGGTCGTGCTGCCCATTGAAATAGAAATCCCATCATTAAGGGTCATGATGGAAGCAGATGTAGCTGAGATCGACTGGGTCAAATAGCGCTACGAAGAATTAGCCCTGTTCGATGAATGACGGCTGCTAGCCCTAAAACATACCCGATCATATCAAAGGTGAATAGCTAGGGCATTCAACAAAAAAAAAGTTAAAGGCCGTGATATCCAAGTCGAAGATCTAGTGCTTTGCGAGAAACCCCCTAGTTATGTCGACACTAGGGGAATATGGAAATCTCATTGGATAGGACCCTACATCGTCAAACAGATCAGGTCCGGAGGTGTGGTTCTCCTCACCAATCAAGATGGCGAAGACTTTGTTCAGCCCTTCAACCTCGACAAACTCAAAAGGTACTATGCATGAGTCGAGAGTATCTGGAAATTGCATCCTTCTCCAACTCGCTAGATCGAAAACCCGAAAGGGCGGTCTAGGCAAAAGTTAGAGCAAATTAAAAAAAAAGAGAAAAAAAATAAAACAAAAGAAGAATAAGGGCTCTCTAGATTGAAAACCCGAAAGGGCAATCTAGGAAAAAGTTAAAGCAACAAAAAAAAAAAAAAACCAGGAGAAAAAGAGAGGGAATGCAGTCTCCCGGATCTCAATCTTCGGCAATCTGATCTCCAGCAGGCAAAAGTGTTCAGTAGGCACACGAAAAGAAGATCTGATACCACAGGAAAGACATCTCATCATGGTCTTGACTGACTGTGACGACCCCTGAAGCTGATCAAAGAGATCATCAATGTGAGGTAATGGATACTTATTCTTTATAGTAACCTGGTTCAACTGACAATAGTCAATGCACAATCGAAAACTACCATCCTTCTTTTTCACAAATAACACCGGTGCACCCAACGGAGACACACTCGGTTTAATAAACTCCCTATCCAGCAGTTCCTGCAACTCCTCCTTCAACTCTCTCAACTCAGCTGGAGCCATCTTATAAGGTGCTCTAGAGATAGGTGAAGTCCATGGCAAAACCTCAATGCAAAACTCTAACTCTCGGTCGGGAGGTAATCTATAATCAGTCGAAAAGACATCCAGAAATTCATTAACTACCGATACATCTTCTATACTAACAGTAGACATGCTAGTATCAAGCACACAAGAAATATACCCCGTACACCCCTGAGATAGAAGTTTCCTAGCCCGCAAAGCAGAAATAACATGTATACCATTCAAAGCATGATCACCCGTAAACACAAATTCCGGAATACCGGGCATGGCAAAAGTAACCCTCTTGCGACGGAAATCTACTAAAGCATGGTAAACACAAAGCCAATCTATACCCAATATCACATCAAAATCCTGGATAGGCAATACTACCAAATCCGCATGCAAAACCCGATCACAAATAAGTACATCGCAACCCCTATAGACCTTAGACGCCAAAATACAATCACCCAACGGTGTAGACACCTTAAGAACATAAGGCAACTGAGCAGGCAATACACATAAATGATCTATAAAATGTGATGCGACATATGAATGAGTAGACCCCGGATCTATAAGAACTCGAGCTCTATGACTGAAAACTGAGAGTATACCTCTAATCACTGAAGTAGACTCTGGGACACCACGCTGATCAAGCGCAAAAACACGAGCCTGCGCCTTAGGACGCCCATCACTATCCCTCTTGTTCCCCGACTGTGGAACAGAACCCACTGACTGACTAGCACCAGACTTAGGACAATCTTTCCTCATATGTCCCGTCTCACCACATCCGTGACACTTAGCAGTCTTAGTCCAACACTGCTCAACTGCGTGCCCCGTGCGCTGGCAATAAGAACATACCAAAGAACAGTTCCTCTGTCCCTGCTGCCCTTGAGAAGATGGAGCGCGACTATCCCGACTCTTAGACGGCTGTCCAGACTACCCACCAGACTGCTGTCTACCATGGCCACCGTTGCGACGGTTGCCCCTATGGTCAGACCGATTCCCGAATCGGCCTCTCCCGAATCTTTGCGAGGCCCCTGTGATGACCGATCGATGTGAAGACCGCATGTAAGGCTTCATGCATCTTTGCTCAATATATCTCTCTATCTCATAGGCACGATCTACCGCGCCCTGATAATATGTCAACTGAAGAGACAAAAGAGGCCTCCTAAACTCTGTCTTCAAACCCTTAACGAACTTAAGTACCCTCTGAGGCTCATCTGGTACAAGATGCTCACAATACCATGACAACTCGGTGAACTTAGACGAATACTGAGCCACAGACATAGAACCCTGCTCCAAATCTTGGAACTCCTTCTCCCTCCTCTGTCTCACTACCAACGGTACATAAGAAGCCCTGAACTCCCTCTCAAAGTTAGGCCACACTCTAGGAACCCCATTCAGATTCCAGCTAGCAAGTAAGACTTTCCACCAATGGTTGGCGGCTCCCCTCAGCTTATAAATTGCCAATACAACCTTCTCTTCCTCAGTGCAGTCCAGAGCTACAAAGATCTTCTCTAAGTCCTCCAGCCACAACTCGGAAATACTAGCATCAGACTCACCCTCGAAAGATGGAGGTTTCATCTTCAAGAATCTCTCTAAAATAGGGTTGTTCCTTGCTCTAGGATCAACAGGCACATCAATACGAGGCGGCTGCTGCCTCACATCTGGTTTTGGTGGTGGTGGGGGTGCAAGTGGTACTCCTCCTGGCTGACCTCCCTGGGCCATCTCAGCCATAAAAGCAAGCATACGGCGATACATGTCCGCCATCTGCGCATTAGGGTCAACCTGCTCCTGTTGTGGAGGTCTGTCACCCTATCTATTCTCTCTATCACCTCGACCAACACTGCCTCCTTGGATAGGACCAGTACCTCCGGTATTCGTACCGTGTCTAGTCTCCACCATTGTGAACCTATAAGAAATCACTTGAAGTTAGAAATCACACAAAGAACCAACCCACCTAGGCCATGGAACCTATCCTAGCCAATAGCTAACCTATAAAGCTCTGATACCAACTGTGACGACCCGACCCGGACCCCGAGGTGGAATCACAAGTCAAGTCATCCAAATAGGACAACAATACATGCAACGACTCAATTATAGAAAACGACGTGACGCAACATTGTAGATGAAGCGCGACTCGGCACTAAAAGGCCGGAATAATTTAAAACTTACTTACTTATGTTGTTTCTCCGGCATGTTGTAGCCATTGAGGTATATTTGCATGAACTGTTTAGTGATGGGTTCTGGTTGTAAAGTCGCCGATGAATTGGTATACTTGTCTTAACTGTTATATCAGGTGTAAAAAGTTTTAAATTATTCCGGCCTTTTAGTGCCGAGTCGCGCTTCATCTACAATGTTGCATCACATCGTTTTCTATAATTGAGTCGTTGCATGTATTGTTGTCCTATTTGGATGACTTGACTTGTGATTCCACCTCGGGGTCCGGGTCGGGTCGTCACACTGACCAGAAGAGAAAAACCACGACAGGGCTCTTAATAAAACACCAACATATAAATATAAAAGTTCCATAAGGTGCAACTCAGGAATAGGTCTGAGATATTTTGATTATCATTCATGTACAGGTACATATATACATACTGCCTATACCCCCTATCCCCCAAACATTCCTTCTTTTTGTGCAGCTCTAAAACGGTCCATCAACGTCTGCGACGCCCTAGCCGGGACCAGATACTTCTGCAAGGAGTAGAGAAGGCCCCAGCCTCACCAGCATGAGAACCTTTAGAGGTGTCCTCCTCATCATCATTACCTTCCCTGTTGTCTTGTGTAGCAATGTGGCTTGGTCCAGCGCCTTCATCCCTTTGAGCATTGCTCCACCTGCCAGCCTGATTTGGGCCAGTCTCATCAGCTTGTCGGGGGTTGCTCCGTCGACTTGCATCACTCAGCCTTGCAGGCACATTACTGGGCCCCGCCTCGTCATGATTATGAGCTGTCTGAGCTCCCAGGCCATGCACCCGCCGAAAATCCTCCTGTAGAACCCGGGGGACCACTAGCCCTAAACTTTCCAGATCCTCGTTGATTTCCATTAGTCAAGCTTCTATACCATTGGTCACCCGCCTACCAAAGATCCTTCTCAGCACATGCCTTATTATCTGAGAATGATCCTCAGCAGCAACCGGTATCCATGCCAGATATTCGTGGGACAACAACATGTTCTCAACAAAAGTATAGGCTGAGGCCCGCAGGGGATAATCAAGCTCCCACATATGTCGGATGAGGCCGCACACGTCTCTCTCCATCCGTAACTCCTCTATCAACGGACGGTTCACATCTGGAAGAACCTGCTCCCTGCCAAACTGTCGAAGAACTCAATACGCAAAATAAAAAGTGGTCTACTGAATACCAGGCAAGATGACCTGGGCATAAGCCCTGGTGAACAGGAAAGAGTGATGAATTAGCGAGTGGCTGATCACCACCAAGACTGTGAGAACCCAAACTCATTACTTGTATAACATCATTATAACATGCTTAATGTATGCCTTAACATGTTAGAGAGTTCATATTGTTCACATCATGCTTGCATTAGGTTGGTTACGATCATAGTCGTTTGAATGCCTACTATGCGTTGCATGCTTTGTCGTTAATGCTTCGAGTATTCGTCTTAGCATGTTTGCACTTAAATAAGTCCCATTGGAGTCTTAGTACCTTTCATATATGACTTATAACATTAATCTTGATCATTGTATGCATGGTTGAGAGTTTAGAAGCATTGTTGCTTCGTTTCAGTCTTAGGGTTTCTCAGGTTTGCCTTCGTTGCTTGTATTGTTGTCGTTAAGTTCTACACCAAGTGTACTAGTATTTATCATGCTTTCACAATCAATTTTCATAGACTTGTTGCATTTGGAAATAAGATGACCAACATATTACTTCACAGATTCAGTCCGGTTTTGGGCAAACTTCGGGAAAATTCTGGTACCAATATACTAAAGAGAATTTTATAAAAATTTATTATGTTTTACCTGAATATGTTAGGATACTCCCTGTAAAATTTGGTAATTTTCCAAGGTGTCTAAGTACCTCATTTAGGTGTTGACTTATGGCCGTGCCAGAATTCTGTTTTCAGGAAATCAGATTCTGTACTTGATTTTGTTGTAACCTTATTTTGATGAATATAAGTCCAAATTGAGTAATTTAAAATTCTAAAATATATTTAATGATTCTAGTTTCATAAAATTTAATAATCACCTCATTTTGAGTAGTGAGCTATTTATGGTCTATTTTACAAGATTGACTGTCTGTTTTCCAGATTTTGGGTTTTTGACTTGTTTTGGTTGAAGACCGACCCCCTTGCCCCTTGTCCAAATTCCGACCATTTCAGCCTAGAACACCATTTTTGACTTTAGTAAAACCCTTGTTATCCCTTAGATGAGTTTTTAATCAAAGGCTTTCAAGCCTTGACCAATTAGAAGCCTTATAATGGCCCTTCACTTGGATTATGGTCTTCTTGAACCATATAAAAGCCATTTTTCAGCCATTTGTGATCATCATCTTCCATTTGCTGAACATAAACCTCCATTTTCGTTCTTGAGAAGCTCCATAGCTTGTGTGACCATTTGCCGGAGTTCCGGTAACCCGATTGGCGATCCGAGACCGCCAAATCGAATGCCTTGCCCTCCTCTTCAACAATCCTTGATTTGTACTTCCTTCCATCCATTATTCATAGGCTTAATGTGAGTTTTTAATTTCCAAATTTTTATGTTCAATAAAATAACATGCTTCCTTCATTATAGTTGTTCTAAACATGCTTAGGAAGACTTCTAGTAAAGTAGAATTCTTCAATTCATCATGTGAAAAGTTAGTAAGTTTTTAAAGTTTTCATGTGAAGTTATGATTTTGACTTTGTGTAAAGCATGAATGTTGTTCTAAATGTGCTTAGGAACAACTCTTGTGAAATAATAAATTTCAATTGTATGTTTAACAAAATCGACTATTCTAGGGTTTCAAACTCGAGAATTGCATTATGGCTAATTTAAGGTCATGAATGGCTTAGTTATGGTGTTCTAAATGAACGGAGAACATAGAAAGGATTAATGGGATGCATATAGTATCTATGCTCTATTTGGTTGCACTTTTAGCAATGACTCATCGGAGTTGAGTTTAGGGAGTTATTGAACAATACCGACTCCACATTCAATCCCTACGCCGTTTGTAGTTCATTAGACTAATGTATTAGCTTACGTGACTTTGGGATGAATTGAAGTGCATGTTTGATGTGTGTGCTTATGAGACTCAATTGAGTTATTATGCGATTTATATGATTGTGTTAAAGAAATAATAATCGAGAGCATGTTGTAGAATGATATATCTATTTGACATGTTGAATTCGCTCTTGTCGAATTCTTATTTGATTCCATAATGAGTAAACACCTACTTGTTGAATAAGTTCGCTCTTGTCGAACTTGTTCCTTATTTGGTTTATATGACGAGTAAAAATCTACTTGTCATTGCATTAGTCCAGCTGGCATATTTGGTTGAGTCGATGGTGTGACAATGCATCGCCATCACGAGTTATGGGATTTGTGATAGTGATGGGTTGTTATACCGGGTTTTTATCACACACCCTCCACTGTTGGCCCCAGTGGAGAAGTTAGCCCATTGCCATATTCAATAGAGCGCTTGGATTATGCTAATTCGGCTGAGGGGTGTCCTCAGTACATCGATGTAACTCACATGAACATCGTAGTCACGGAAACAAAGTTAACGCTTGTATTGCAGGACCTACGAAGCGGCATCGGTTTTATAACATATCCTCTTTATATGTGATTTACTTTATAGCACTTATGTGAAACCAATGTGTTACCATGGATATGTGAACTAAGTGTTTATATAAATGAATGCTTTGATTGACTTGATATTAATGATGATATCTTGCTATGTATGTTGCATGATGCCATGACATGCATAATTGTTAGCTCACAAAGTCTTTATGACTTACCCCCTCCCTTTTACGCTTTAGATCCAAATCGTCCGGGTCCTTCGCATGGAAGCATCATTGAGTTCGTGCGTGGTTCAGCTTGTCTATGTTGCAAGTTCACTTGAAGAGGTTGTTATAGTTTCCTCTTTCTTTCTTGGCAAGGACATTGGGTTAAGCAAGTCAATTAGACTTGTCTTGGGTATTTGTATCATGCTTGTAACTCTAATATTATTAAACTTGTAGTTTTTGTATCAAGGCTTGTTCTTGTAAAGAATAATGTAAAACTTATATTTTCACAGTTGGTTCACTTTTTTTTTTTTTGGAAAACAGGGGCGGCACCCTGCAAATTTTATTAATAAAAAGAAAAGGAACAAACTTGAGGGGGACAACCAGCCTTACCCTTATAAACGGGGGGACAAAGGAGCCTTACCTCGATAAAAATAAATGTAACATGAACAACTGATTAAATACGCCCTGGTCTAAATGAATAAAAACCATAATTGTCCATGGCAAGCAGACGTTTAACATGACTTGGCAAATTGATTAAGGAGCTAAAAAATTGATACTCCTTATGCACATGAGCAATACTGGCCAAAAGATCTGCCACCCTATTTTGTTCCCGGAAAACATGGCTCAATCTAAAATCATGAGACATGCTACGACACTTACGAAATTCATAGACATACTGCCAAGGGGCACAATGATTATTTAACAGGACTTTGACTGCCACTAAAGAATCTGTCTCAACATCGAGATTAGAGAGATCCAAGGAATGACACATAACCAGACCATCACAAAGAGCTAGAATCTCTGCCTTCATGTTAGTGCCCTGACCATAGTAGTTCGAAAAAGCGCCTAAAAACATTCCCTGATCATTTCTAATAACTCCTCCACCCGTACAGATACCATTCCGAGACGAACCATCCGTATTAAGTTTGTATCTACCTGACAAAGGAGGGAACCGTAACCATTTCCCGCGAGGGAGAACCATCTGTTGCACTGGAATAGAAGCAGACAATAAGACCATAGCAGCTCTGTCCGTACAATGAGACTTCGGTTTGTAACTGTGACCCATGTCGCGAAGTGCATTCAGAACATGACAGAAAATCTTATCCGAGCTCATAGGAATCCCTTCAAACCGAGCAGTGCATCTACCTTTCCAAATTTCCCAACAAATAAAAATAAAGGCCCCTAAATGACAGGCCACCAGTTGACGCCGCAAAGAACCACGAGACTAACAGCCAAACAACTGGAACAAACTGGTAGCATTATGTTGCACACCAAGACAGATTGCTAAACGCTGCCATAAAGATTGTGCAACTTCGGATTGTACAAAGAGATGTTGAACAGATTCTTGACAATGATTTTGAAAGCAGCATACACATTTGGAGACCACTGGAATATGTCGAGATTGAAGATTAACGTTGTTGGTCCCAAAGTAGGCTCAATCTAGGCTAGAAGGGGGGGGGTTGAATAGCCTAGATAAGGTATTAAAATCTTTTTGATTGATAAAAACACTTCTTAAGGATTTTAGAAAGGTTTGAGAAGAAGTGTTAAGGCAGCGGAATAAAGATGGAATCTGAATAATAAAGACTGCTGTTACAGAGGTATAGCTTCTGAGACAGTTAAGCAGCAACTGTTATGAGAATGAAAGGAACAGATATGAACAGCAGGCAGAGATTTGAAGTGGTTCGTACTGTGAATAGTACTACGTCCACTACCAAAGTGGTTAGCTTTGGATTTTAAATGTGCACTTGTTTATCCACTAGGTTTATGATTTAGATCACTAATGGATCGTGTACAAAATCAGTTTTTAACCAAGTGTTTGAAGGTGAGAGAAACAATCAATGAATAATTGTTCTCTTCACGTGCAGTATTAAAGAACAGTTTAAAGACAAACTAAATGAAGCTGAAAAGAAATAAAGATGGCAGATCTGCAACTTCAGAAAGTTTGGTGAAGTGTTAGTTCTTGTCCTTTGATCTCTTGAATGCTTGAGTGATGAAGATGAAGCTTGAGAGTTTTTTAATGCGCAAGAGTTATTTTCAGATCTTCAACACTTGAATATATACCAGGAAGAGATCTTTGGACCGTTGGATAGAGACATGTTGAATTGTGTCAAACGGTCTTTTGCATTGAATGCAATCCGGCGCTTTGGAGACGACCTACAGTCTTGAGAGATGCGAGTGTGAGAAGACTTTGCCAAAACGAGTAATGTTTCAGTGCCGCAGCTCTTCAAATCGAAAGTCTTCTTAGCTAAAACGGGTAATGCTTTCAGTCTTCAGAGGTCAGGGTGCAGACAGGACAGTTGTCATCATACAGAGTTGACTTCTTGAAGATGTAAAATTGGTGAAGACATAATGACAAGATATTTTCAAAAAATATCTGGATGAATATCCACGTGGCGTTGTATCTTGAATTTGGCTTATTTTGATTTTCTGTAAATTGAGCAGACTTCAAAGTCTGCTGATTTTCCAATGCTTGCTGAAGAAGCTTGCTGAAACGCGCCTAAGAACTTAAACACTAGAAACTATTCTAAACACAATGATTCCAAGACAGTTGCCACACTAATCGGTACGCAGACCTTTTAGCCACTGTACAATAGAATCAGAAGATGACTCAACCAAATCTAATCATAGGAATCAACAAACGTCAACTGGTAGCGCATTGTTAAACAACTTCCATATAAAACAACTCACTTTTAAAGGAATCCATGGCTGCTAGATTTTTTTTGCCCGCCCAATAATGGGATTTTTGATTCGAAAATGATCCCAAAATAACGACGTAGAGAAATCCCCGGACGATGAAAGAGTACAAACCAATTTATCCGGAAGATCTGCCACGCATCGAATCCTCTTAATATTGTCATGAAGATCTGTATCAATTAGAGGAGCAAAAACAGAAAAGTCCCTAAGAGCATCACGAACAGTCAAAGTACGATCCATGGGAAGCGGACCGACTAGACGAACACCACACCAATTAGAATCCCAGAAGGAAATATTGCCTTGCCCCACAATCCATCGACTACAATCTTGAACCCGACTCATCTGCTTCATGATAGCTTTCCAAGGTAATGAAGCAGATTGGAGATCAAGGAAACCATTCACACCCCCATATTTAGACCAACAGAACTGAGCCCAAAGACTAACACCCTGCATGGCACTCCAAGCCATTTTTGCATGTAAAGACTCCATCATATCACCAAGAGATTTAATGCCATGACCACCTTCCGCGAAAGGCCTACATATTTTTTTCCATGACAGCCAGTGAATACGAGATTCTCCATTTGCACCCCAAAGAAAATCAGCCATGTTCATTTCTATATGGTGGAGAAGCGAAGAAGGAAATGGAAGGGCAGCCATGGCGTAGATTGGAATGCTACAAAGAACTGATTTTATAAGAGTCAGTTTAGCGCCGAAGGATAGTAATTTAGCTCGCCACCCATTGATACGTCTAAAAACCCTTTGTTCATAGTCCTCAAAATAGGATCTGCGCATACACCCTTATACAGAGGAAGCCCAAGATATTTCATAGGCCAAAAACGCTGCGAACAACCTGACCAGAGAGCAATCTGACCTGCCTTACGTCCCGAGCAATATTTTGACACATAAAAGCCACTCTTTTGAATATTAATAAGTCGAATTCGAACTCTCGTTCATACGAAGCCATCAGCTTACGCAAACTAAGAATAGAAGCCTTCCCCGCATTGCAAAAAATGAGCATATCGTCAGCATAAAGGAGGTGTGAAATCCCGATATGTCCACGTCCATGATCAAACCGTCTGATTGCTCCTGCCTGCATAGCCTTATTTATATTGAAAGTGAGAACCTCCTGGGCCAATGTAAATAGCAGCGGGGAAAGAGGGTCGCCTTGACGAACGCCTCGAGAGGATTTAAAAAAGCCACAATTCTCCCCATTTATACGTAAGGCATACCAAACATTATTGATAAGATTAGCTATCAATTCACAAATCTCCGAACTAAATCCATGAGCTCCCAAAGCTTGTAATAAAAAACCCCATTCTAATCGATCATAAGCTTTCGACATATCCAATTTAAAAACCACATTACCGCCCCGCACTTTTTTATCTATTCGTTGAACCATCTTATGTGCCAATAGGATATTTTCCTGTATGCTCCTTCCTTGAACAAAACCAGATTGTTCTAGAGAAATCAAACGGGGAAGGATATGAGAGATCCTGGTGGCCAAGATTTGAGAAATAATTTTGCACGCAAAATTACAAAGGCTTATAGGCTGCAAATCACCAAAGCCTTCAGGGACCGAAACTTTTGGAATTAACACCAAATAAGTAGCGGACGTACCTCGTGAAGCTTATCGCCGCTAAAAATTCTCTAACCGCCGCAACGACCTCCGTTTTAATGATACCCCAACAGCCCCGAAAGAACCATCCAGTAAAACCATCCGTTCCCTACAAGCATCGCCCGGATTAAGATCTTTACGGCCCCTCGCACTCGCCTTCCGTAGGCTGAGACTTAATCTTTTGGTTATCTTCTGCTGTAACTAACTTCGGGAAGCCAACAAAAAGGGTTTCATCCACTGTCGGATTAATGGATGAAAACAACTTTGAGTAATAATCCACTGCCAATTGACCGATCCTAGCAGTGTCTTCGCTGAACGACCCATCCGCCATGCGAACGCGAACTCGATTGTGAGCCACCCTAACCTTTAGACAAGCATAAAAGTAAGCGGAATTTCTATTACCATCCTTCAGCCATTGTTGCCGAGACTTCACTGCAGCTAATTTATCCTCCAACTTTAGTAATTGATGAAGATGTTTCCTAGAATCTGCCAAAGAAACCTCAACCGAAGAGTCTCCCCCTTGTTGTAGATCATACTCCAACCGAAGAATCTCGTCCTGAACCCGTTCGATATTACGTTGCACATGACCAAAAACTGTCCAGTTCCAAACTTTTAGAGCACCACGAAGAGATTGTAATTTCCTGAACAAAATGTCCATGACTGAACCAACTGCTGGACCTTGCCACTGATTCCGAACAAAGGTAAAAATATCTGCATGATCTAACCACATTCGTTGGAATTTGAAGCCACCACCTGATCTAGTTGTATATCGAAAATCGGCCACCAAAGGAGCATGATCTGATTTTGATGTAACCAAATGTTGAACTCTGCGACTGGGAAACGAAGCTTTGAAAATGCCTTTTATCAATATACGGTCCAGCCGCTTCCAAATCCTATGTCCACCTTCTTGATTGTTACACCATGTAAATCGACTACCCTCAGAACCAACATCATCCAGGCCTGCCCGAAGCATAAACGCATTAAACTCATCCATTTCATTAAATTGACAAGGAGCACCACCCAGCTTTTCCGAGGAATTCGCTATAACATTAAAATCTCCTCCGACCAACCATGGCACACTGCATTGGTTTGAAAAAATCTCCAAATCAGCCCACAAACTCCTTCTCTCCTCCATAGAACACTTAGCATATATGAAAGTGGCCATGCATTTAAAAACCGTACCTAAATAAACTGAAACGGTAATAAATTGATTGGAACATTCCTCGACATTAACCTGAACATTGTTGCTCCAGAAAAGCCATATATGACTGTTCATTGGATTCATCTGCAGACAGGCATCGAATCTAAGCTTACGGCAAATAAAATTAATTCTATCACCCTTAAGTTTTGGTTCCAAAATTGCACATAAAAAGGGGTTATTCTGATGCTTCAACTGACGTAAATAACGTCTAGTAGGTTTATTACCAATACCTCTTGCGTTCCAAATTAGGATCGTCATAAAAACAATTTAATGATTCGGGTGATTACGGGCCTTAGCTTTAGCCCTAGTAACACGAGCACTTTTCTTAGTACCCTTCTTTTTCTTCTTGTTGTTTCCCTCCCTTGCTTTATCCTTACAAAATGCAATGAATGAGTCACGTAGCTGAACATGTGCGACATCTTCATAAGTAAAATTATCTTCCCAGTCCTTCAGATTATCCTCATAATCCCCTCCCGTGGAATGAGCTTTCCCGTAAGGACGTGACTTCCTGTGCAAAAGGTCATCCTTCAAGAACTTGCATGACTCCATCCATTTATTGAAAGTATCCAAATTACCTTGATTAGAACTACTATGTTTCGGCAGATTGTTAGCCCCTTGTGTAGAAGGCTCCCCATCCGCTTTAATTTCTTCGAAAATAACCCCCTCTTCTACCTAATTACCTTGATTAACCATATTTTGTCCATCATCTTCTGAGAGATCGACTAATGCCGCAAACGAGTTATTCAAATTAATCTCCTTCTACATATTAATCCCTTGCTGCCTACTAATAGGATGTGTCTCACTTTCCTTATCAGTGCCAATTTCTTTACCTTTGTTTTGCACCTGTTGTGAAGTGGATGGTTGCCCTTCTTCGATAACAATCTTCTCCTTGTCACGCCCAATAGTTTCCTGAACTTTGTTAATAGCTGGACCTGTTGCTTCCTTATTGCCCCCAACAGGGACCCATCGTGAATTGATGTTGTTACTAGGAGGTACTTTATCGCCATTCAACGATTGATTATTTGTTGTTGTAGTTCCTTTCTCCTTAACATCCCGCGGGTCTTGTGGGGTGCGCCGGACATGTTTCCGACATCTATCCTTTGTATGGCCTAATAGCCCGCACCCCACGCAATAATGAATGTTACCTTCAAACTCCAAAACTTGCCAAAAACCATTGTCTTTAGATGTTCCAATCCAAAACCGTGATGGAAGAGGTTTGGAAACATCAATTTCGATGCAAATTCTGGCAAAAATCGGTCTAGATAGTGCTAGCGTCTTTTCATCCGCACGAAGAAAACGTCCCATTGAATTACCAATACATTAAAGAAATGAAGGATTGAAATAGGTAAGGGGTAGATGATGAAGACGAACCCACACAGCCACCATTGTACTATCCCGTCGAAAGGCAAAGTCCGGCGACCAACGGAATGATCGATACATACATGATTGCATCATGTGAGACTCCTTCGACAAAGCAAGAATCATGTCCTCAGTAGACGATAGACGAACCATGACATGTCTAGGATCAAGGAGACTGACCACAAAAGGCCCCTTAAGTTTCCAAGAACTGGCTATGTCTTCCTGAATAGCGTACACCGAGGGGCGGCCAGTTGAGAACTTCAGGATTATAGTATTAGCAAATTGTTTATCAGACGCTTCTATTTCCATAGGAGACAATAAGCATCCCGGCTCACTATTAAAATTGGTAGCTTGTCTAGGAACCAATGGTATCGCTTCAAGGACAGGGCTGTTCGTGCCTATGAAAGGCTTGGGATTCCCTGTTACGTTAGCATAGGATCTAAACGCCGGATTACCTGATTGTGGAGCAACATAAGGAGGATCGGCCGTGGGGCCCGGAGGATCTGCTGCCGGAGCAGCCGCCATGCATGAAAAACCAAAACCAAAACCCTAGGCGATGGAAAACCCTAGAAACCCTAGAGAGAGAATTCTAGAGAGAGAAAACTTGTTGGTTCACTAATCTTTAGACTTCCGCAGAGCATCTCATTAGCTTTTATTTACTTTCGTTGTTTCTCCGGCATGTTGTAGCCGTCGAGGTATTATAGCATGAACTGTTTAGTGTTGGGTTCCAGTTGTAAATTCGCTGTTGATTTGGTTTAAATTGTAGTAGCTGTTATATCAAGTTTAAAAAGTTTTTAAAATTTTCGGCCTTTTGGTACCGAGTCGTGTTACATCTACAATGTTGCGTCACGTCGTTTTCTATAATTGAGTCCTTGCATGAATTGTAGTCCTATCTGGACGGCTTGACTCACGATTCCTCCTCGGGGTCCGGGTCGGGTCGTCACACCGACTATCTCCATGGAGCCGATACGTAGAAAATACTCTATCCAGTCACGCTCCGTTAACAAATCATGGCGATAATGTCCGCGAGAGCCATATCGTCCGGATTATAAATTCATCCTCCAAGCTCAGAGCCCATCACCTAATTGAAATGTTCTTCCAGCCACATGTGGATCAAAATGGGGCTACCAGAAAGAAAAACCACGTCGCCATTCGAAAAAGCATCCAGGCCAATCAGAGTCTCGGCCAAAATAATCGGGATGATATTCACCCGACGCTCCCGAGCTTGCAAAACCAGGTCAACAGCCTGTACATTGATAAATCTAGGTTGGCCTACCAGGAGGTATCTCCCTATCACACACAAAAAGAGAGAAGCCAGCCGTCACCGTGAATAGACTGGGTCTTCCCTATATTAAATATAGGCAACAGGAAGAACGATCAAATCAAAGCTAACTCCATTATAAAAATCAGGAGTTGCAACACGAGTCGAACAAAATAGCTCCTTGATCACCATAAAGGGACATCTCCGCACTGAGGGCACGACAATAGGCCCAACCGTTGGTATTCCCACCATAGCGCAAAACTCTTCGAAGGTGGGACACATTTCGTTCAAAGAAAAATTGAAAAAGTGACTTGGGGTCAACCAAAATCGAGATGCTGCCCTCAGCATGTCCCAGTTGATACGTAGACCCTGCCATGAAAAGAGACAGCGGAAGCCATAAATATGATCAAACCATTCCCGCTCATCCTCGCGTAACATAGAAATCCAATGATTCATGGAATTCTCGTATATCTCGATCTCCAGAGCTGTATGGCTAGACGTGGCCATTTCTGAACAAAAAAAGGATTTATATTTGGCAAAAAGGAAGAACAAAACAGAGAAGAAATTTAGACTGCTATCTGCTGCAAGAGGAAATAAAGAGAGGATGGTGTGAAATATATGCTGCTCTGAACACCCTTTTATACAAAACACTAAGGAAACGATCGAATTATGAGCACAGAGCATGAATAGTGGCCAAAACAGGACTACACAGGAGAAGCGATGGGCGCCACCCATAGCCACTCTGGGCGTCGCGCCCACATCCTCCATGGGCAGCGCCCAGGGGTCCCACAAATGTCCCCCAATACTGCCTGGTATCCTAGTTTCTGACTCTGGACGTTCCTCTGATCGCCATGTTCGTTCACGAGGAAGAGAATAAAAGAATGAGGCTAGACACTAGCCCTCACCAACCGAAAATTAAATCAGTTACAGGAAGAGGCGGCTGCCTCTCTTTCCCCACCAAGCACCAGATAAACCCATTTCAAATCCAAAGGTGTATTGCTCAAATCCTCCATTCTTAAACTGTAGTGTGCCTTTACTTTAGATAATGGTTTAGACTTCTTTATTCCTAGAATAATCGAGTCTTTATTTTATATCATGCATCAAAAAATAAAAATAAAATGCATTGCATTTAAAAGATATATACAGAGTCTTGTACATAGAAAAATAGAAAATCCCAAAAAGACTAATAAGTGCAGGTACAAGAGCTAATGGCCATGAGAAGATCTGCTCTTACCCAAGCCTCCACCCATGACTCGAGGGCTGGTCCCGCCAATCCTATACTCCCGTCCTCTCACTCGGGTACGACTCGACCTTCCGGCATCGTCATCATCGCTATCATCCCGGCGCCTAGCTTGATTGACAGCGTCATTCCCTCGGCAAGTAAATTCATCCAGCAGCCGTTGATATAGCTTGGTGATGCTGAAAAAGCCCTTCACCACCTTCCGGTACGAATAAGCATCAACCTGAAAAAGAAGGCGGCAAAACAAATAAATGTATCAGTCTCGGAGAAAAAATATAATATGATGATGATACAGCAAATAAATGAAGAGAGCAGAAAAATATATCGCACGGGTCTGCTACGGAATCTAGTACCGCTCGGGAACCTCAGTATCAGGCAAAACTTCCTCCACAAGTCTTCCATCATGATACTGGAAGGTGGAGAAGTCCTCGGTTGGCACAAAATAATCTGGTTGCGCATCGGGAATCAAACGAGATGGCCTCGACCTATCACAAAAATATGATGCACGCCTAACTCCTGCAGGGGTAGGATGGAGCACTGTCCTTATGAACTCCTCGTACGCCATGATGGGATAATCATAACTAGGGATAATATGCCTGGTCAAGTACAGATACCGGTTCGGCAGGAAATCCGATACAATCACCCAAGCTGGTGGTGTGGGAGGTGTCACTGGAGGCACTGGATAGAGGAAATGCTGACAGTTAACCCGCTCGCCCATATACAAAGAGTCGACCATGATTGACACCATCAGAATCTGGTAGTGGCTCATCTCTAGAAAAATCAGATAAAGCCCAGCCAGCCCCCTCCAGGGAAATAGGTGCATAGTGCCCGAGCTCGAGCTCACAATCCTGTACCACATCATTATCTCGTTCAAGCATCTACCATCCCGATCTTCCTCTACTCGGTTGGCATTCACAAACTCAGCCAGAAATGGTGGCTCGTGAATGCGACTGCGCAGTGGGCCTGGAGTAAAATGAAAAATAGAATAGGCCCAGACCTCCAAGAAAAAAAAGAAAGAATGATCATAAAAAATAAATAAAATAAAAAGAGAAAATAATAATAATAATAATAATAATAATAATAATAATAATAATAATAATAATAATAATAATAATAATAATAATAATAATAATAATAATAATTCTGGCAAATATCAAGAGATATACCTCCTAAGCTGGAGCCAAACCATTGAGAACTGGAGAGTCATTGTGGTTGGCCCGGTCCATAGAAGCGTAAAGTTCAGCCAAGCCTGCCTAGCCCCAGTCATAATCAATGACGTGATCCAAATCCCGAAGACATCCTAGGAGGGAAACTCTTAGAGTGGTGGATGAGTTGGCAAACAATGACATCCCCAAAAAGAAAAACAAGAATGCCCTGGCAACGCGAGTCACAGCTTCACTATCGTCCTCATCAACCTGCCAACACTCCCAATCTTGATCTCGTCAACAGTCTTATAGTTTGGTTCAAAGCCCAAAAGGTTTTCAACTACATCGTGCTGATGCCTGAGAATATAATTCGGCTCCAGAATCCGACCAATGCCAGTAGAGATGCCCGTGATCGTGGCAAAGTCACATAAAGTCAGGGTAGCTTCGCCCCAGCTAAAATGAAAAGTGTGGGTGGTATCCCACCAGTAATCCCGCAGAACCTCAAAGATGGGCAAATAACTACGGAAGGGAGGAGATGCTCGTAGAAATACACCAAAACCAGTGGACTCCACTAAAAGTTGCGCCTGCAAATGCATCAAATTATAAATGGTAGCAACCTTGTCGTAGCTGGCCCGAGCCCTACGTGCCTGAAAAGAGGATAAACAATATTTCAAAAATCATAAAAAAGGGAAGGGGAGGTAAAATCCTTATCCTTTTTTAATTAAAGCCCCTTATGCATGCCATGATATAATGTCATTATTATATCAAAAAATATATAATAATATCTATATTGCATTTTGCATTTTGCAAATATCCTAGAAAATATATATATGTTGCATTCTTACATAAAAAATATAGTTGCAACATTCATATAAAAATCAAAGAAATATATATATATATATATATATATATATATATATATATATAATGCAGCATGAATCCGAATAATATATCGTATGGGCACGCATGATCTCATAATATTTTTAGCCCAAGCATGCATTATATAGTCAAAATACATCAGTTCTAAGAAACATGCATCACACAATCAAATAGTGCCAATTGCTCAAGTATGCATCGCAAAATTAAATAACATGAATTTTATATTTTTGCTATATCATAATTGCCAAATTACATCATACTACCATAAAAATTGCGTGCATAAGCATTAAAATCAAGAGCATGTATACTCCAAAAAGCCCAAAACAACAAGAAATCCAACAGATCTGAAAAATCAATCAAGTGGGTTTGCAAAAAATGAAAACTTACAGCGGGATCTGGAAGATTGGAGACATGAGTATGTCGATCTCGAAGGATATTGCCCCAGTCATCCTTCGAATACCAATACTTGACAAAATTTCGGGTAAGAGGAGGAGGCTCCCGACGTTCTTCGCCAAATTCAGGATGCAAAGGTGCCTTTCCCTTTCGAGATTTTGAGGAGGAAGCCATCTATCAAGAAAAATAATCAATTTGGTGAAAGAAATCGAGAAAAGGTGAAGAAATGAGGGAGAAAGCTTCGTTAGCAGCAACAAAGGCAGTAAATGACAAAGACAAAAATGATGAAGCTGCCGCTTTTGCTTCGTTCCCTGTAAGTTATGAAGGAAGGAAATTGGGAGGTTTCACTTTCCCCCCCTCCAAAGTTCAAATGCAGCACTCAAACTTCCAAGTTTGCCGAAATTACAAAAGGGCCCTAGAACCTTAACAGAAAGTTAACAAAGTTAGCCTTGTTAGCAAAAAGTTACGGCCATCCATCCAAAGTCAAATGAAAGCTCATATCCCTAGCAGATTAGCCACAAGAAAGGGAGGAAAAGCTAGAATTATATCATTAGAATCCCCAGCAAAATGCCTGCAGCAGCAAAAAGCAAAAAATGCAGCAAAAGCAAAGAAAAGAGAAAGGCAGTAGCAAGAAAGCAAGAAAGCAGCAGCAAAAGCAAAGCAAGAACAGCAGCAGCAGCATTAGCAAAAGCAGCAACAAAAGCAAAAGCAAAGCAAGAGCAAAACAAGAGCAGCAGCAGCAAAAAGCAAAGCAAAAGCAGCAGCAGCAGCAAAACAAAAGCAAGGCAAAGGTAAGAAAAAGGTAAATTGGTTGCATTTGACATTTTTGCATGCAATATATCTGAATCTTATTGTTGAATCTTTTCCGTAAGGGGTGCATACCCGGGTCATTTATGGAAAAGATTATCGTGTTCGACGAAGGGTCCTACCCTTAGAATGCAATGTTTTCTGCTTTCTAGGAGTAGTTGTAGGATCATCTCCTCACGGGGCGTAACCCCGGGAAGTGGATTGGTCGCAGTTGAATCTATCCCACCCAAGTTGTTCAATCTTTTTCGCAAGGGGTGCATACCCCGGGTCACTAAAGGAAAAGATTATTGCATTCGACGAAGGGTTTTACCCTGACGATGCGATATTGCATGATAATATATCCCACCCGAGTTGTTCAATCTTTTCCGTAAGGGGTGCATACCCTGGGTCACTGAAGGAAAAGATTATTGCATTCGATGAAGGGTCCTACCTTGAGCATGCGATGTTGCATGATAATATATTCCACCCGAGTTGTTCAATCTTTTCCTCAAGGGGTGCATACCCCGTGTCACTGAAGGAAAATATTATCGTGTTCGACGAAGGGTCCTACCTTGAGGATACGATCCATCCCACCCAGTGTTGTTTGTTTGCATGAGGCCGAACTACGTTTGGTCTGATTCCTGAGAAAGGAATACGTAGGCAGCCTATTTCAATAGGTCTAACTATCATAGCATTTAATTTGCATATCTGTTTAAAAACTACGATAACCTACTATAACCGACTAAATAAGTCTAGGGTATGTGAGATTTGAGCTTCACCCTAAACTGCTGCATGCATTATAACTGCTACCTATTCATTACTCCCCATTATAATTTGCACGAAATTGGGAGTCTATTTCTTATTAACGATGTTCGTTTACTCAGTAAGCTTCGGGTTACCCGTAAACTCCATCGTTGAGGGGATCTATAGACACCCCAATTTCGTACCCCTGGTATGTAACATGACATGAGATATCAAGACCTGTTAAACACTAGCAAATGTCAAGTTACAGGGTTTATAAAGCAAAAGAAAAAGTAGGATGCGTAAACAGTGAAGTGCAGGGGGCCTAAGTGCCAAAAACAAAATCCAAAAAAGCCCATGGCGCCGCCCATAGGGCCTCCTGGCGCCGCACCAGCCCCCTCCATGGGTGGTGACCAATAGTTCCCTGTGCACTGTAGCAGTTTGCCTCTGGTACAATTTTCTCAACCTGTGGTACAAGCCGATGAAGCACAGAAAGATAAAACTTAATCACGAAGGAAGCCCCTCTCCAGCCTATAAATAGAGGCATCCGACTTCGTGAATTCACACAGTCATCGCACACAGTTCACACACCGCGTAAAAATTTCTCCACAATGAGTTCTTCAGAGCGCAGTGAGAAAATCATCTCCTCTAGCCTCGAAGCTCCGCCAAATCTCCCCCAAACACAAAACCAAACGGTCAAAGTGAAACCTAGTTTCCCTGCTAGGGTTCCACCCTATTCCCCCGGTCTAAAAATCCCAAACCAAGCAGTTGACTGCCCGAATTCAGATGCCAAATCAGGAAAAAGCAAGCATTTGCTTTATCCGATTTTCGCCAACAGCAAGCAAACAACAACAAAAAAGTAAGCAGTTGCTTCGTCCGGTTCCCGAGGCCTGAAAGCAACTTTCGAAAACAGTCACTCTGCTCGAATCCCCACAACAGCAAAGCAGCAAAAAGAATCCCTCTCCCTAAAGGACAGAGCGAGCACACCTACGCTTCAAGAGGTAGGCCCTTAAAAAGTTTTATATTTAAATTGGCAAAATGTAGCCAAAATAAGCAGTTGTGCTGCTCAAAGTTCTATAGAAAATAGCACTAAAAAGAGTCATTATTATGACCAAATATTTATAAATGTATTTGTAACTCCCGAAAGGAGGCTGTAGCAAGTTTTGTAATAATATATGTACATGTATATATATTTTAAATGATTTATTTCATCTTCTAAATAAATATAATAAAAAGTATATTTTAGCCAAAAAAAATCATTCTAAGACCGAAAGGGTGAGTTGGGTGCTTAACACATTCCCACCTCGTAACTTAGCCTACGAACCCCTTTACAAATCTGGTTGCATTTGGTTTTTTCTTTATTTCTCCTTAAAATAAAGATGGCGACTCTGTTTCAACATTTTGAGTCCACAACAAGGTCGAGCGTATTCCCACGTGCTTGAAAAGATTTCAAAACCACTCATTTCTCACGTAGCGGGGGAAAGGTTAAAGATCGGGGCACTCACACATGCTTCACCAGCATGTCAATCAGAGATTTGATATGCTCGAGTAGCGTATCGAGTAGGGTATAGCGGACCAAAATTATTTTTATGGGTATAGTAATCAACTTTTCCAAAACATAGCCTCCAACCTCAACATGTGGCCGGACACTGTCCCTGAATGGCGTCCTCCTTCGTTATTCGGTCTTGGCTCTTCTGGAGCCGACACTTAAATAGCGTCTTCCTTCGTTATGCGGATTTTCCAGTTGTTTTCCATTTGCTCCTTAGTTTTTCTCTCTTCTTTTCTTGTCCAACATTTTGAGAACAAAATAGAATTTAAGTTTGGGGGGAATTCTAGGCACAAGGTCCTTTCACGTCCCAGCCTAATGAGAATTGGGAACTTGTAGTGTAAATCCTGCTATGTACATGGGACAACTTGTGTCCCTTATATCCCTTCTTCTACCTACTTTCTTATTTTTACTTATTTTTATTTTAGGAGTTGATGAGGACAAATACAGAAACAAAGGCCGTGACCATTTTAGTTTCTTCCAAACAGATTAGTAGATGGTTGTTTTAGTTCTTAGTTGTCTGCTTATCCGACCTTATTCCAATTAGCATCAACCTCCAATTTTTTTTATAAAAATTTAAAATTTTTATTCTCGAGTCTGTGTGCGAAAGTCGATGATGATTAATGCTATGACCCGCATCACTTCTTCCTCGATCCTTCAAAAATTTACTCTGTTGTGTAAATTTCCTATGATTATCTCATTTGTGTACTCATACCCCACCATTATTGAAGGACTTGGACATTTTTATCTAGCATATAGCTCACATGGCATTCTCCGAGAGACTGGTTTTGTGCACCTAATTAGGACGAATAATTGTCTTTACGCGAATGTTACATTGAGTTGTAACTTAGGGTCATTTTTATAGAAGTTAGAATTTTTGGAATTGTCTTGCTAATATATCTTAAGCACACTTTTGAATCGTGATTGCATGTTAGTCTTTGATTTCTCGACATCTTTTCTAGCGAAAGCTTATGTCAAACACGTTAGGAGCTATTCTTCATTTCATATATGGATGTGATGTTTAAAATTGTATTTCATTTTCTACGGAATTTTGCATAATGACTTGACACTAGGACATGATTTAGGCCATCTTTGGATCGTTTGAGCCTTTCAGCTTCCTGACCTATCTATATTATATCCATAGTGTCCCCTTTTAAGCCTTATTAAAAGAATCGCTTGTGCAAAAGCACATATCGACCCCCATTCGACATCATTTATTTTACCCACATTAACTTAACCCTAAAACTTATACACTTTAGCCTACCTTGGAGAGAGTAGAACTTGGGTGGGGAAATTGATGTGGCATTGATTGTCATTATTCAAGATCCTCCTATGATTTCATCTTCTTCCTTGTATTTTCTGTTATCTATCATAAAAAAATTAAAAAAATAAAAAGAGAAGAGAAAAAGAAATGGAGTGAAGAAGATGAAAAGAGATAATCAGAAAATTAAAAGAGTAAAAAAGAGTGCAAAGTATTGTAAAAATTGGCATAGCCAACAAAAGAATAAAGGTTAATAGGCACTCAATCATGAAATTGGATAGATAGCAAAATACAAGTTTGGGGGAAAAATTTCCCCAAGTCTTTGTCTTTTCAGGTCCTAGCCTAATGCATGTATCCGTGCAATGAAAGGAATGGGGAATTTTGGGTAGTTGTACTCTCTCGCTTTGAATATCTTTCCCTCTTTTTGTTACCCATTTACCCAGGCCTTGCATTATAAGCTTATTAAAGTCCTATTGATCTAGTGTCGCTTTATCATGTTGTATCTTCTTTGATATGATTAATACATGATAATTGATTCATGCTTCACTTATACACATCTTGGTAAAGCCCAACGTGTTAGCATAATTTGAGCTATTGCAAGTAACTGATAAATAAAAGCAGTGTATTCATACATAGGAAATGCATGAGATAGATGTATAAGCGTTTTTGATTCCTTAATATTCTCTTTTCTATAAATTGACCGGGTATTGATGGTAGATTCTCCTTTTTAGTACATGTTTGTTTTCTTTTCAAAAATATGAAGAGAATGAATGATGTGCTTTGCTTGATTAAACTGTCTAATTTTGGATATGCTAAATGAGTGGGAGTTCACACATTTGAATAATCATAGTACTATTTGTATGATAGAGTGAACCCATTTGGTACTGGAAGAAATCCTTACACATGTGAAGAGCATTGCTTGAGACTGCTGTTAATTTTCGCACTGTTGGAGCTGAGAATAAAAACAAAAAGATTTTCTTTATTTCTTGTTTTTCTAGTTTAGTTTTATTTGTTTTTTTTATTTATCTGCATAGTCGAGTCACTCGTTTGAGTCTCCTTGAGTTTGTGGGTTTCTAGAGGAGTGTAAATAGTGTTACCCTCCAAAAATATTTTTGTTATTTATGTATTGTTATTTCATTTATCACGTTTGTATTTATTTGTTTACTCGTGGACGAGCAAAGTCTATGTTTGGGGGTATTTGATAGATGTGTTTTATACGCATCTATTGTATATATATTCCTACTTAGATTGTGTTTTTCTGTGAGTTTCTAAAGTTATTGATATGAGTTTTAGTGTTTTATGAGTTTCAGGCTAAAAAAGAGGAAAATGATGAATTTCGGGCATTTATGCACCAAAATGAAGTTTCCAGGGACTTGGGTGCAAACTGCTGAAAGAAGAAGGTCCAATTGCTGAAATCAAGGCTGAGCGCTCGCTCAACTGGAGGCTTGGGCGAGCGCACAAAATAAAGTAGCACACATTCGGAGGAAAAGCACTGAGCGATCGCTCAGTGTATGGGTTGAGCGACCGCTCAACTCCGTTTTCTGGCCTGGGAAGTTTTGTCCTTTCTCTTCAAACCCTAGCTAGTATAAATAAAACCCTAACCTCTCAGCTTTGGAGATCCAAAAATTAGGTCATTCTAGGCTGTTCTTGAGAACTCTCAAGAGTCAAAAACATTTTGTAATTCATTCTATTACTGATTGTTAAAGATTGGCGATGTCTTATTCAATCCAAATGTTGTGTTCATCATCTGTGATGAACTAACCGTTCCATTCTAGGTATTGGAGGTAACTTTGTATCAATTTTTATGTGTAATATAATTTCATTCTATCATACTATTGTTTATAATATTAGATTATAATCGGTTTACATTGAAGCTATCGCATAATGGCTGCGTTAGTGAATGTGTAGGCTCTTGCGTATGATGAACTAAACGACCATATGCATAAGTCATACACTGGCCAACCTAACTGATAAATAGGTCTTTCTGATTCCCGATCGTAGGCTAAGGAGTAGATTTAGGCTCACATTGTGTGGGGAGTAGAGAGTTTATTCCATTTCACTTTAGTTCTTAGGGCACTTAATGGACTCTTAATTACTATGTGGACAGACCAAGAAAGCACAGCTAAAGTGGAGAACCAAGGGTTGCAATTCTCGGCCAGTAAGTCTCAATCCTTTACCTAGCGAACGAACCTGTAATTGATAGATAACTTAAGATCAACACACATAAAAGGCGATACAAGTGAATCCCAATACCTAGACCATTCTCATCCATAAAACTTTCATTAAAAAATATGTTTTTGGCTAGTAGTTAATTTTAGATTATTTTTAATAGTTCAATCTTATAGTTTAAATTATTCCAAAACAAAAACCCCTTTTTATTTTAATTGCATTTTAAGTAGTTTAGATTAAATTTATTTTACTTCATTCTCCCTGAGGTTCGACCCTTGCTACGGTTTTTCTATTCTACAATAGTCTTGTACACTTGCAAGGTAATTTTTAAACACATCAGTAAGACGGTCTTACAAAAGACTTACTCAAAATAGAATAATACATTATTTAAAGGCCAAAATATGATTAGCACCCCAAAGTATCCGGTAAATCCCATAGTGCACTCCAATCTACGCTTTTTTTCTCAGAATGTTATCTGACGTTACCATTTGTCTCAGTTTTCACCCTAGCCGTGATAGTCGTTATAAAGATAACAAAAAGTTACCTTTTAAATTTTATAATCGTAGAAATTATACGACAGAAAGAAAAAAAAAGTAAATCGAACTAATATATACAAATAATACAATTTACATTAAAAAATTTGCAGCCAAATATATATATATATATATATATATATATATATATATATATATATTGAAATTTATAATTTCTAACCCTAACCCTTAGTATAAATAGTAAACTTCATTTTTCGGCAATCAGCACCGTGTTATGACCAAAATTGCAAAAAATAAAAAGAAACCCAAAATATAATAATAAGCACACAATAAATTAATAAAAATAAGTCAAACATGAATTTTTAATTGACATTTTATTTAATCAAAAGGTTATGCTAGCATGTATAATAAGCATTGTTCTAAAAATTGACCTAGGCACCACCTAGGTGCCTAGAAATCTAGAAAATTGGCCAATTAGTCACTAGGCGCTCTAGGCGTTGTCCAGCGCACATGGTAGCAATCCGTGCTAACGTGTCGTGTTTGTGTCTCACTATCGTGTTTTCATATTATCTATCATATTTGATCATAAATATAACAATAAATATTATTTTGAATACATTAACAATTTCGTGTCATTTATGTTGTGTTTCGTGTTGTGTCGTGTCATGCTGGTCTTATCGTGTCATTTGTATCTATAATCATGTTTAATAATCGTGTTGTGCTGGTTCGTATTATCGTGACGTGTCAGTCATTGTCACCCCTCAGTGCCCTAGGTGCTCTAAGCGGTGTAGGTGCCCAATGCTGATATTTTTTTAATGTTTTTGCCCAAATTAATGTTATTTTGGGTCATTAATTTTTTTAATAAATATCAATTTAGAATTATTGAATTATGTATTGTAAATTTGTAATTTGTTAATGAACTTATGAAGTACTATTCAGCTATTAACTATTTTTTTGTTCTTTTGAAGTGTGAAATGATATTAAATTGTTGGTTTTACTTTTAAAATTTAACATTATATTATAATCATTATTTTTAAATAATTTGGTGATATTTGCTATTAATAAATTTGAAATTTTAATGCTTTTTAATTTTGTTATAATAAGAAAAATATTCAAAACAAAGTAATTATGTCTAAATTCTAGGCCCCGCCTAGGTGCTAGGCCCTGGCCTGATGCCTGGTGCCCACCTAATGATTTTTAGAACACTGATAATAAGGGCACATGTAAAACTCATATTTACATTTGGCCAAATTACAAACTTTCCCATGAAGTATACACCAAATCTCAGATCACTACCCAACATAATTTTATCTCAATTTGATACCTGATGTTGCCATTTGTGTCAAATACCTACTTAGTGCCAACTTTTGTTAGTGGAAAAATGTTAAGTCAGGCGCACTTAAGTTAGACCCTAGGTAGCTATTTGGTACAAATGAAAACATCAGGTACCAAAATTGGATAAAATTATATTAGGTAGTGATCTGAGATTGAGTGTCTACCCCGGGGGAAAATTTGTAATTTGGCCTTACATTTTATTAGAGTAATTGTTGTCTATTGAGATCAAACTCATATATATGTTAAATAAATAAATAAATAAATAAATAAATATATATATATATATATATTTATTTATTTATTTATTTGTAAGACCCCGAACCTTCGTGTATTTGACTTTCTCATTTTGCTTGCCGTTTAACCGTGACCTCACTTACTAAACTTGAGGAAAGAACCTTGATTTGTGTAGGTAGGCTATTTAGAAGCCAATACCTTAATTCCATATGTTCCATAGACTTTAACTAGTTAAAGTTACAAGTCGTATACTGGCGTTGTTCGTTACTTGACTCGGTTGAGAGTTTAGAAGCATTGTTGCTTCGTTTGAGCCTTAGGGTTTCTCGGGATTGCCTTCATTGCTTGTATTGTTTGTGTTTTCAACTTGTGAGGAGTTCATTTGAGTTCTAAACCAAGTGTACTAGTATTTACCATGCTTGCATAATCATTGTTCATAGACTTGTTGCATTTGGAAATAAGATGACCAACATATTACTTCACAGATTCAGTCCGGTTTCGGGCAAACTTCAGGAAAATTTTGGTACCAATATACTGAAGAGAATTATCTAAAAATTTAGTATGTTTTACCTACATATTTTAGTATACTCCCTGTAAAATATGGTATTTTTCCAAGGTGTATAAGTACCTCATTTAGGTCTTGACTTACGGCTGTGCCAGAATTCTGTTTTCAGGAAATCAGCTTCTGTACTTGAACTTGTAGTAGCCATATTTTGATGAATATAAGTCCAACTTGAGTAATTTAAAAGGCTAAACTATAGTTTAAAGAGTCTAGTTTCATAAGAATCAATAATCATCTCATTTGGAAGTGTGAGATATTTATGGTCGATTTTACTAGATCGACTGTCCAGTAACAACAATCTAGAAATTGGTCTGCTTTATGCATTTGTGAATTTTGAGTGGGTTTTGGCTATTGACTCTTGCACCATTGCCCTTGGACGTCCATTGTGACTCAAAGCCTCCTTTGTTGACTCTTCAACAACCCTTGTGAACCCTTTGATCATTCCTTATCAATGGTCACTCTTCCTTGGCCAATTAGAAGCTAGATAATCACCATCACTTGGATAGAGGGTTTGAGGGGAAGTATATAAGCTTTTGTTCAGCCTTTCAACCATTTTTGATCAAGAACAAACCAGAGATTCAGAGGCTCCTTCACCATTTTCGTCCATGGAGGTCACTCCAACTTGAGAGACCATTTGCCGGAGATCCGGTGGTCCGATCGACGCACCGAGACCGCCAAATCGAAGCCTCGATCTTCTCTACAACAATCCTTGCTCTAATCAACCTTTTATCCATTAATCTTAGGACTAAGATACGTTGTGAAATCCCTGAAATTTTCATGTTCAATAAAATGACATGACCTCTTCATTATAGTTGCTATATTGATGATTATGAACACCTTTTGTGAAGACAAAACCTCCAATTCAACATATAAAATATGTGTATGATTTTATGAAATCTCTATGATGTTATGATTTTGACATTTTGTAAATCATGAATGTTGTTTGTATTAAGCTTGGGAATAACTATTGTGAAAGAATTTGGTTCAATTCAAGGTTTAGCAAAATCACCGAAACTAGGGTTTGAAACTCGGGATTGTGTTTAAGGCTAGTTTAAGATCATGAACGACCTAGTTATCGAGTTCTAAATGAAAGGAGAACTTAGGAAAGGGCAATGTAATGCATATATTATCAATGCTCTATTTGGTTGAATTTTAGTAAAACTCACTGGAGTTGAGATTAGGGAGTTATTGAACAATACCGACTCCACATTCAATCCCTACGACGTTTGTAGTGCGTTAGACTAATATATTAGCTTACGTAACTTTGGGATGGATTGAAGGGCATATTTGATATGAGTGATTATAAGACTCAATCGAGTTCTTATGTGGTTTATGTGATTGTGTGAAGCAAATGCACAATTGAGAGCATGTTGTAGAATGATGTATCTACTTGACAGTTTGAATTCGCTCTTGTCGAATTCCTACTTGATTCTTTAATGAGTAAAAACACCTACTTGTTGAATAATGAATTTGAGGACTATTCTATGAGAAGATTTGGATTGGGGCTTTCTTAGTACTCTATACATGGAGTCTACTTGTATAAGTCGCTAGGATGACCGTGTTGTTATCTAAGACTCACCGGTATGGTTTGACCTTACGGGTTATTACCGCTCTAGTGTTGCTTAAGTCTTTGACTACCATCGACTTTTGTGTTATTGAATGAGTTACTACTCTAGGAAGAGTTTAGTAAATGGCTTCGTGATCCGAGACTAACGGAGTAGTCTTGGATAGTACTTAATGGACTGATGGTTAAGTTGTGACTCTGTTGAATTTCATAGGTGAATATGGAATACTGTGTATATTTTATATTATGACTAAATGCATGATTTCCTACCTTGTCAAGAATTGATTCTTCTATGTGTTTCTATGATATGGCTTATGAGCATATTGAATGTATTTGCCTTCGTGTCTGATCTGTTTTACAGTTAACGAATTGTGGTGAACTTGGATTCTACTATTAAGTGGAATTATGAATCAAAATTGAATTAAGCTTGATTTCACAATAATCAACTTGGGACTTGAACTAAGATTTCCTAAATGGAATGAGAACCTTGCTATGCCTCAAACGAGAACATAGAAAAGAGTCTTGGGACACATATAGTGTTCAAACTCTATTTGGTTGGAATTGTAGTAAAGACTCAACGGAGTCGAGTTAAGGAACAATTGAACCTCACGAGGATCGTGGTGAGATCCTATGTCAATTATATTCCAATTGACTAGATTACTAGCTTTTGGGACTTGAATTGAATAGAGTGAACAAACTTGGCACTTATGATTTAGAGACTCAAATGAGTTCCTATTGTGGTTTTGTGATTTATGTAACAATGTGCATAATCGTATGCGTTTAGTAGGTCATTATATCTACTTGAGAATTAGCAAGTAAACATCTACTTGTGCATTGCATATAAGTCCAGCTGGCATTACTTGAGTTTTCTTGATGATGGTGGGACGATGCATTGCCTTCACGAATATGGGATTCGTGATTGTAATGTATCGCCGTCGATTCGGGTTTCACACACACCTCCACCGCTAGCACACGGGGAAGTAGCCCCCTTTGTCGTAAGCAATTGAGCGCATTGGCTAGTGCTATTTTCCTAAGAAGAGATCTCAGACCCGAGGAGAGAGCTCGGTACTTTGATACCTGAACACGGGTATCACTGGCACGATATGATTAACAGTTGTGGTTGCAGGAGCAATAAGACGAAAGTGATTTGGTATCTTTTCTATCCTTTATGTGTCTTACTATGGGCACTTATGTGATAACAAAGTGTTAGTTGAACATGAGATCTTATTGACCATGTTTGTATTGGTTGATGATAAATGAGAGATTTGATATGTATATATAGAGATATGCATACTTGTATTTGAGATATATATGAAAGACTTGATGTGTATATATATAGATATGCACACTTATGCATGATGATTTTATGGGAGATTTGATATGTATATTTAGAGATGTACATACTGATATAGGTGTATATATATAAACATGCACCCTTACACATGGTAACAGTGTGATTAGCTTGATTCGTATAAATAATGATATGTATACTTGCATATGATGTTTTGTGGGAACTACCTTCTAATTCATTTGATTTGTGTGTGAACAGGGAATTACCTTTATGCGAACTAGAGCCTTGTGCGCAGCGGAATAATTTTGCTTGAGCTACGATCTTCGTATGCCAAGATCCACAAACCTGCAAGTCTCTCTCGTCGGATTGATATCATGGACCATGGATATCAATACTGGTTCACACCGCACATCCAAGCCTCTTGATGGTTAGGCTAGAGGGAGTATTTTGGTGAGATAGATTTTAGGGGAGAGAAGAAGGCGGCCACTTTCTTGGAGACGTGTTCTCCAAATTGGTTGTCTTAGGGTTTTATCCCTTTACTTGCCCTATTTATATTATTACAAGAAACCTATTTCTTGTAGGTTAAGTAATCCTAAACCCAATTGGATTAGGATACTAATTAACCAATAAATAATATAAATATATTTTCCATGTGGGCGGGACTAAATAATCGGGCCGCAAGCCCAATTACCAACATCTCCCACTCGTACACATGGACACACCTCTCTAACCACATCGTATCATCAAAACCCGTTAAACACGGCCTCTTCATACTGGAAGTGAAGCGTGCGACATGACGAGAAAGATAAAGGGTGGAGCGCTATACCAAATCACCATCTGACCAGCATAGAACGTCCTCGTTAGAAAACAAAACTCGTCTATACCCCAGACCGTATATATACATCAATTTAAGCATCCTCAATCCCTCAAGAGCGGTGCTTAAAACTCAATATGTTTGTGTATCAAGATAAACCTTTTGAACTGTATGTTCAATATGATCGCCATGGCATTGAAACACAAAAATAAAGATGCATATCATACTATCTTCCTTAGACACTCATATTAATCACTCTTGGATCTTTCAAAGAATGTCTGTAGGGATCTGTATGTGCATAGCCCTTGGCATGCCAAAGTAGCATCATCAACGCCCAAGTTCATGATATAGTTCTAAGTCACATAGGGTATAATTGTGATCCGGATTTGATCACTAGAACTCACACGTGATGAAGCAGGATCATTCAATCACTTTCTTAAGTCGCATTATAGTCACATACAAGATGAAGTGTATGCTATGACGAACTCCCACACGAAGGCATGTCATGCTCAAACGCCATACGAACCTTAGTCTAGCCGCCCTTCTCGGCGTCTAACTTGAGTACTTAAAAGCGCCACTCTTCTAGTGACTCTTTTAAGATCTCACATTCGGACTTTTCCTTGGGATATAAAGTCGACCTTATAAAGGTCTCATCTTGGCCGTATGCCAAGGCGATAAATGTAATGTCATTTGCGCACCCCCTTTGTAGGTACCAAAGACTTTTACTATCTCAACTTGCTCGCCCACTGGCGACAAGGTGAATTACCCGTGTGAGAGGGCCAATTCAATATCCACGACATCTTTTAATCAAAATATATATGCCACACAATTTCATATCAAAATATCCAATTAACATATAAAAGGAACAAAATGAAACGCAATTTATTCAAACGATAATGAATAATAATCAAATGTCAACATAAGTGTTCTCGTAATAAAAGTCAAATCCTACGAAGCCCTAGACCCAACATGTGATCCTCGAAAGATCTCTAGCTAGAGGTTTAGTCATAGGGTCGGCTAACATGCTTCTAGTAGGAATATATTCTAGAACAACTTTCTTTCTCGCAACCATGTCTCTAGTGAAATGATATTTGATGTTAATGTGTTTCGCCTTCCCATGGTACTTGGGATCTTTAGTGTAACCTAAAGCGCCATGCTATCACAAGCAATGACTACGTGATCGATCCACATGCGTCGTAACATCAAGATGTTGAAGAAAACTCCTCAACCACACGCCTTCTTGAACCGCAAATGAGCAAGCCATGTACTCGACTCCATCGTAGATAGGCGGTGCTAGTCTGTCGCTTGCTACTCCAAGAGATAGCTCCACCACCAAGGAGGAAAGCGTAGTCCGAAGTAGATTTATAACCATCTACATCTCCCAATCCGCCGCTGAAACCTTTCAAGCTCAAATCCCCACCTTGGTAACATAGGGTTAAATTTGTGGTTCCCACCAAGTAACGCAGAACCCTCTTCACCGCCATCCAAAGGTTGAGGTCCAGATTACTTTGGAATCGACTCAACATCCCAACCGCAAAGCATAGGTCGCCGAGTACACACCATAGCATACATCAAGCTTCCTACCGCATTTGCATATGGAGTCGTAGACATTCTCTTCTTCTCTTCTTCATTCTTAGGGAATTGGTTTGTACTAAGGACACATCCCTTTTCCATTGGAGTGACAACGGGTTTTGAGTTAGTCATGCCAAATCGTTCGATAACTTTCTTAATGTAAGTCTCTTGAGACAAACCAAGAAATCTTTTCGAACGATCTCTAATGACTTTTACTCCAAGCACATAGCTTGCTTCACCCAAGTCTGTCATATCGAAAAGCGCATACCACTCTTTAGTGGCATTTATCATCTCCATATCATTCCGGCTAGTAGGATGTCATCAACATATAATGACGTAATCAAGATCTTTTTCTTGGATCGCTTAACATACACACAATGGTCTTCCTCAATCATCACAAAGCCAATTGAGGTTATCGCTGGTGAAAGCGAATGTACCACCTGTCTAGATGATTGTTTGAGACCATAGATGGAACGCTTGAGTCGGCACACTTTGCGCTCTTGTCCCTTGACTTCAAAACCCTCGGTTGAGTCATATAGATCTCTTCATCTAGTTCTCCATTGAGAAATGCGTTTTAACATCCATCCGATAAAGTTCTAGATCCATGTGTGCTACTATCGCTAGGATTAGGCGAACAGAGGAAAATCTCACCACAGGGAGAATGTCTCCTCATAGTCTAAACCCTCTCTTTGGGTAAAGCCTTTCGCCACAAGACGTGCCTTATATTTGTCAATTGATCCATCGCTTTCGCTTGACTTTGAAAACCCATTTGTTTCCAATAGTCTTGCGACCTTGGAAGATCAACTAACTCCCAAACCCGATTCTTTTTCATAGAGGAAATTTCATCTTCCATTGCAGTCATCCATTCATTTGTTTGTAGGTAAAGAAAGAGCTTCTTTGAACGATGTAGGCTCACTAGAATTGAAAGAAGTAGTTAGAAAGATTCCTCTTCGATCGCGAATCGACGAGGTATATTTCCACGTTTACTTCTTCGCTCTAGTATCGACTCCCACTAGAATCCGTACTCCCACTGGATGAAGATCACCTTGACTCTCATTGGCGACTTCCATAGGTTCAACCTCATGTTGTACCATAGGATTAGGTTGAGGCAATTCCCCACCTTCGCCAAAAGATGTCATGTGTTCTTCTTCCATCTCAAAAAGTTCAAAGTCTTTCCTAACTTCACCTATCTGTGGGAAATCATTCTCAATGAAATCAACATTGCGCGACTCGATTCGCCTATTCCTTCGTTAGGTTTTCCACCGTACATAACATAACCCTTTGAGGTATCTGAATACCTTATGAAAACACACTTGTTTCCTCTAGGGCCTAGTTTTCCAAACTTATTGGAAGTACTATGGACATAACCTGCACAACCCCAAGGATGAAGATGCCCCAATTTAGGCTTCTCACCTTTCCAAAGTTCATAAGGGGTGTGGGAACCGACTTAGAAGGCACTCGGTTAAGTATGTAGGCGGCAATCATTAGCGCATCCCCCAAAACGAAATTGGGAGGTTGGCTGTGCCATCATCGACCTAACCATTTCCAACAATGTTCGATTCCTTCGTTCTGCAACACCATTTTGTTGCGGAGTTCTAGGAATTGTCAACTGTCGGCGTATTCCCTTTTTCTCACACAATTCTTTAAATTGATCAGATAAATATTCACGGCCACGGTCAGTTCTAAAAGTTTTTAAGCTTTTATCCTTTTGATTCTCAACCTCTGCGAGAAAGCGCTCAAAACACTTGAGAGCTTCATCGCGGTGAGAAATAAGGTAAACATAACCATAGCGTGTATAGTCATCGATAAAAGTGAGAAAATAGGAAGCTCCATGACGTGCCTTAACATTCATTGGTCCGCAAATGTCTGAATGGACTAACTCTAATGGATGTGTGGCTCTTTTTGCCTTACCAAAAGGCTTTCGGCAAGCTTTTCCTGCCAAACAAGATTCACACAAGGGTAGGTTGACTTTGCTGAGAGACCCCAATAGGCCTTCTCTAGCCAATCTAGTCATCCTATCTTTTCCTATATGTCCAAGTCTAGCATGCCATAACTCAGAATTAGAATCATCATAAACCATGCAAGAAGAAGAATTAAGAGAAGAATTATGGGAATCCAACAAATCTAATTTAAAGAAATTATCTGACAAAGAACCATGTCCCAAAACCTCATCACCAAAACAAATATCCAAGTGATCATTACTAAAATTAAAAGAATATCCATGTCCTAGCAATTGTACTACTGATAGTAGATTATGTCGAATTCCAGGTGCATAAAGAACTTCATGAAGAGTCAATGTGCGTCCACTCCGCAATTGAAGTTGGTATGAGCCAACTCCTTTGACTTCAACACTAACTGCTTTCCCATGAAAATTCTTCTTGTACCCCATGAACTTTTCGATAATCTATAAATCCTTCTCGATCCCTCGTCACATGTTTTGTTGAGCCTGAGTCTACAATCCACACAGGGAGAGAGTCAGCCAATAAAACATGAGAGCAAACACAACTTTGCATGGAGATAGGATTAAGTGATACCTTCTTGGGCTCGGTGACAAGTCCGAGCAAATGACCCAAGGCACCACAGTTGTAGCACTTCTGCTTAGCAATATTCTTTTTGCCTCTACGGCGTTTAGCAATCTTGTCACTTTTAGGGCCCAAATTCTGAGTCTTCTTGCCTTTAGCTTGTTTCTTGCGTTGCCCGTGTGGCTTGCGCGGACCCTCAAGGGAAACAAGAGCAAGATCACGAGTCGCAAAGACTTATCGCGCGATTCGACTTCATGACACTCGGCCTCAAGCTCAACATGGTGAGATACATCCGCAAAGTCCGAATGGAGTCCAGATGAGTCAAGATACGCCTCAAACCACTCCAAGAAGTCGCAAAGGAACGAATCACCGCTTGAACTTGCTGTTCATCGATAAGATAGAACCAAGCCTTTAAGATCACGAATCATTCTACATCTCACGAAGTTGTTCAAGAATGTTTCGCTTTCGTCAATCTTATAGCTTTCAAACTTGTAAGTCAAAGTCCTTAACTTTGTAGCGTAAGTATTCCCATAAATGCGCTTAATTTGGTCCCACATATGTTTAGCAATGCCTTCAAACTCGCCAATCGATCATTATGCATGCTACTCAAAGATAGTAAAGCGTGCACATCGATCTTTCTTTTTCCAAATAAGGAATTTCGCATTTTCTGGCGATGTCGGGCGATGGTCAAGTTACCCATCTCTCGGTTCTACCATCACAAGATCAAGGTTGTCCGTAACCTCTTGCTCGCTTAGCAAGTACGTGATTTTCCTTTGCCAAACACCATAGTTTGAGCCATCTAATTTCTCACCCTTATTAAGGTCAGCGATTACATTCTGAGAAGTCATTTCACTACAATTTGTTGCAAAAATAAGACATAAGCATATATATTTTTTGATTCACTTTTGTTTCGAAAAAATCAATTACTAAATATAATCACATCATACACGTAAAGAGGGAAAATCCGCGAGGCTCGTAATCACAACCAAAGCATGCACAACGTGAAAATATTCATAAATTGATAATTTAAACAAAAGAAATATGATAGAACAAATCCATCAAGTACATATCATGTACATAAATATTTTCACTATGAAAATAAATTTATTGGGTCTCGTGAAGTCCCAATCGCAATTTTAGAGCCCAAAACGACAATTAAATATGCTAAAAATGACTTAAAAATAGCTTAAAATTCACAAAGAATTTTAAAAAATTCCAGAACAGTCCCAAACAGCCCTAAACAGTCACAGAATGACAAAACAGCCCCTGAATATTATTTTTGTAATTTTTAAAAATCAAAAACAGTTTTTACACACCGAAAAATCAAAAACAAATATTTAAGGTCTGAATTGATCAAAACAGACCACCATTGGACTCGAGGCCAAAACAGAGCCAGACGACCGGCTTGTCATCGAGTCAGCAAGACGCGCCTCACGCGCCACCTGCGCGTGGCTTCCTCAAGCCGACCGGGCTTAGGGCCGACGTGGGCACGATGACGCCAGCGACATGATGACGCAGAGGATTTTTCTGGAAGTGGGCCCCAATGATGACGTGGCGGTGGACGCCATCGCCAATCGCTGACCTGATGCCTTCACGCCTCCTCCACGCGCCGGAGTGTGCCACGCCTTCCTAGTGGTCCGATGACCTCACGGAAAGTGGCGTTGGACTCGTCTCCTCGAGTACTTCCCATGGTGTACTTTTTACCTCGAAAGGAGTGCCCAAAATGGCACGTGTATCGAGGCCGAGAGTGGGGTCGTTTTTGGTCGAATTTTTAACCCAAAAATCGATTCGCGAAGGGCCAAGCGAGGCCATAAAACGCTCATTTTAAGTCCAAATTAAGCATATAATATGTCGTTGGAAAGCCCTCACGAGTACTACAAGTACAGTCCATAAAATCACGATTTTACAGAACATAAACAGGTCAAAACAGCATGCAAAGTTTCGGAAAAATCACTTTTCAACAAAACTTGGGTTTGCGATATTTTGAAAAATACCCAACGGAATTCAACGAGAATTTAGTATGTTGTTCGCCTCGTCGTAGGGAACTCGGACATATAAATTTTTCTCGAAAATTTTAAAGTTTTACACATAAAATAATAAAACCCATTTGTTTCAAGTTATCGGGTAAAACTTTTAAACAAACCCAAAAACAAGAGCATGCGATTCATGGCATAACAATACGAGCAATCAAGCAATATGGCTCGATACCAATGAAGGATATATCATATATATCATACAAGTTCGCTAATCAAAACAAGAATCACGAATTACCTTTATGCGAACGGAGCCTTGCGGAAGAATTACGCTTGAGCTACGATCTTCGTATGCCAATATCTACAAACCTGCAAGTCTCTCTTCGCCGGATTGATATCACGAAGCACGGATATCAATACTGGTTCACACCGCAAATCCAAGCCTCTTGATGGTTAGGCTAGAGGGAGTATTTTGGTGAGATAGATTTTAGGGAGAGAGGAAGAAGGCGGCCACTTTCTTGGAGACGTGTTCTCCAAATTAGTTGTCTTAGGGTTTTATCCCTTTGTTGCCCTATTTATATTATTACAAGAAACCTATTTCTTGTAGGTTAAGTAATCCTAAACCCAATTGGATTAGGATACTAATTAACCAATAAATAATATAAATATATTTCCATGTGGGGGACTAAATAATCGGCCGCAAGCCCAATTACCAACAAATATGTATATTTAGAGATGTACATATTGATATAGGTGTAATATATATATAAACATGCACCCTTACACGTGGTAACATTGTGATTAGCTTGATTCGTATATATAATGATATGTATACTTGCATATGATGTTTTGTGGGAACTACCTTCTAATTCATTTGATTTGTGTGTGAACAGGAATTACACCACAGTTCATTTGGACGGTTTAGTAAGTAAGAAGGAGTGGATATCTTGATATGAGCGATCTAAACGATCTGACTTCTTCACGCAGTTTTCTGCATATATAAATAGACACCACGGTTATGTTTATGTTACATAATTATATGTTGCATATATATTGTAGTAGCGTCTTTGGGTCATTATGACTCATCTCGTACTTGTTTTTAGTTCTTGATGGCGATAGCTGCGAGGTCAAGTAGATCGTGGTATGTGAGGCGTGTAGCGTCTGAGGATAGGTCGAGGTTAGATCGTGTGGTTCGTGTTTGTAGCAAGCAGTAGGCTTTCGAGTAGCAACTTGAGGAGTCTTGTTACTGTTTTAGCAATGTCATTGATTTCATGTACTTTGCTATTCTTGTGAGATCGACATTTGTAAAGTTATTTAGACTTTACATCGAATAGATTAGAATACTTGGTATTTGTATTGGTTATTTCTTGGGCCGACGTGTGTGTCGGAGTACTTACTGGTACTTGTCAGTTTTAGTATTTATTTGGATTTGTCTCACGACATAGCAGTAACTTTGGGGAATTTCCTTATTCTAGTTTTTATAGTTGTTGGTTGACGTATGCTTTAGTTTGGGTAATTGTTATATCAGGTTGGTTTTTTGTTGAAACGCCGGCTGGAGTGCCGATGGTTTGATTAGCGTCTGCAATGTTGCGTACAGCGAGTTTTGTTTTCCTCCTTTGAGATAATGTCTCTCTTGGTTTTATGTCGTTGGTTTCGAGCTTCATAGCTTGGGACTTCTTTCTTATATTGCTTATTTCCCTGATTCGATTTTTGAAATACCGTATTTTAGTGCGGTGTTATGTTCATGTTTAGAGCGAGTTTGCTGTCATTGTTTGACTAGCACTACATTTTATCAAGTGCTTGTCCTTTTATTAAGTTAGTTCATAGCTGGCGACCTTAGGATTTCGTGTTGGAATCGGGTCGGTCGTTACATTATTTATTTATTTATACTAGGCAAATCTTAATACAACACCTATGAAATACTTAATACATCACTTTTGTTATGAAAATACAATATTATCCTTAGTCACATATAACAATATTTATTAAAAAAATTTGAACAACACTTCCAAGCCGACATTAACACTTCACTTACCGCCTAGCCCAACTCCACATGGCCCTCCCTCCCCGACCAGTCCTCCCCAGCCCAACCTACATTTGCTTCCTAACCTAGTCCTCCCCAACCCAACCCATGGCAACAGGCGCTACTGCCCAATCCTCCCCAACCCAACCCACTTTCACGTGGCGGTCCCCATAACCAACCCCAGCTCCTTCTAACCTATCTAGCCAATCCATCCGTATTAGCGGCCATCCGTCGATGTATTTTATACGTGATATAAAGATACTTTATGACTTAAATTGAAGCGATTCCATGATGCTTTTGGCTACGATATGTGTTTTTAGTTGTTTTATGAGTTTCGGGGTTTTAGGTGAAATTATATGAATTATAAGGTTTTTTGGTGAATATTCCAAGAAGGGACCAAAGTGTAAATTGAAGAAGAAATGGCAAAGGGAGGACATTCGATGACCTTGCGCGCAAGGTAGTAGTAAGTCAGCCAGAGAGATTGAAGACCCGCCTTGCGGCGACGCAGGGAGTAATGACTTTTGCTAACGCAAGGTAGCCGAACCGACTTTCGGAGGTTTTCAAGCAGAACTAAAATTCCTAAACCTCCTACAACTCTCATTGTATAAAAGAGAGTAGCGGTAGCCGAGCTCGGGGGCGTCAGTAGTTTTTGATAGTTCTAGCGTAGGATTTAGAGTGTATAACATAGTTTAGTTGTTGTAATTACAAGTTTTGAAGATCGATCCATGTATTCAATCATCTCCATGTCTTTGTTCATCTTCGAGGATGAACTAAACATCCATTAATCTAGGAATTGGGAGGTAACTTGTATCGAATCTATGCTTTAATCTATTTTTATTCATTCAATTGTTATTGATTGTGGTGTTTATTAACCCTCTATATCTCACTTTGAACAAATGAATGTAATCGTGAATAATAAAAGCCTAGAGGTGCGGATAATTACATGATCAATGTGCATATGCAATCGTACTATGGCTCACCATCATGATAAATTGAACCTATCGATGCACGAGAGTGATAAGTTAGGTTCAGGTTCCATATATGACCTAAGTGACAATTATGATCATATGTTCTTATGCCTAGGATATAGAATGAGCTAATTATTTGGAGATGGAGACGAACAAGTGAATGCCATGAACATGTACCCTCAAAGACAAAGGAATGATCCTTACTCAAACACATATAATCCTGGTTGGAGGAATCATCTTAATTTTTCATGGGGAGGAAATAAACCATTACAACCTCAACCACTACAACCTCAACAATTCCTAAATCAAGGTCAATTGCGAATTGAAGAAGTTTCAAAATCAGATGGAGCACAAAGGACAAGTTGCCCTTAACAAATACTTGCTAGAATAGCTAGAAATTGTAAGGGAGAAACTTGCAAAAGTTATGAATGAGAAAAGAGAAGAAGGAAGTTCCCTAGTCAAAGTGAACAAACAAAATCTATCACTACTTTGCGAAGTGGTGGTAGAGTAATTGGAGAAGAGGTAAGTGATCCTATTCAATCTTCTAATGTGCACGATAAATTAGATAATTCTGAAAAAGAAGTTGAAAAGGATAAAAATGAAGATAATCAAACAAATAATCAAGAAATAGAAACGGAATTGCAAAACAAAGAAAAAGAACAAGAGGAAGAGGAACCTTATGTGTCACCACCACCATATGTTCCTCCAATACCATTCCCTAGAAGACTTATGAAAAACAGAATGGATAAACAATTTTCGGAAATTTATAACATGTTATCCAAAATGAATGTTAACCTTCCTTTGCTTAATGTTATTAAAAATATTTCAGCCTATGCTAAGTTTTTCAAAGATCTTCACTCTAAGAAACACAAATTCGAAAACAATGAAAAAATTATTTTTTATGAAAACGTAAAGTGCAATTTACAACGAACTTCCCCTAAGTTGAAAGATCCATGCGGCTTTAATATCCAAGTCTTATTGGGTAGTTCTAAAAAGATGAAGGCTATGTTAGATCTAGGAGCAAGTATTAATTTGATGCCTTTTGCACTCTATAAACAATTAGGGTTGGGAGAAGCGAAACCCACTAATATGTCTCTACAATTAGTTGATCGTTCAGTTAAACATCATTTGGGTATAGTAGAGGACATCCTAGTTCAGGTTGATAAATTAATCATTCCGGTTGATTTTGTAGTTCTAGAGATGGAAAGGAAAATATGCACAAATAATGAAGTCCCTATCTTGTTAGGCAGACCTTTTATGGCCATTGCCAATACAATGATAAATGTTAAGAATGGTAAACTCACAATGTCAGTCCTAGGTGAAACTGTAGAAATCTCAGTTTTTGATGCAATGAATAGACCGAGTGACATGAATGCATGTTTCTCAATCGATGAAATTGAAAAACTAACAACTCATACCTTTGAAGAAAATTGTGAGGATGATGATTATGAGAAAGATGTGTTTGTAAGTTATGATGATAGAACTTTCTCTCATATAAAATTTCACATTGAAAAATTTGAAAGAGAACTTCTAGAGGACCGATGAAAGAAAAGAGAGAGAAAGATTAGAAGCCCAAAGAATAAAGATAAAGATAATATGGAAGAGTCGAGAATCGAGAAAATAATTCTAATAAAATAGAAAAAGAAGAGGATGAAAATAATGAAGAAGAAGTGGAAAGTTCTAAAATCACTTTTGAAGAAATAAAAGTAGAGGAAGAAAAATAGAAAGCATTGAGGAGGTTAAAGAAGAGACGATTGAACCGAAATTCTGAATTCATTCCGTCTGTTAAATCTCCTCCTGAAGAAGAATTAAAACCATTACCACCCCACTTAAAATATGCATTTTTAGGGAAGGTAAAACTTTGCTGTTATAATTGCTTGCTGATTTAACTTGAAGAACAAGAAAGCAAGCCTATTAAAAGTTTTATGGACACATAGAGAAGCCATAAGATGGTCCTTAGCGATTTAAAAGGCATTAGTCCATCTATGTGTATGCATAAAATACACTTGGAAGAAGGTAGTAAACCTTCTAGAGAAAGACAAAGACTTAGACTTAACCCTCACATGGAAGAAGCGGTGAGAAAAGAAGTCTTAAGCTTCTCGATGCGGGTATAATTTACTGATATCACGATAGTAAATGGGTTAGTCGGTTCGAAGTAGTTCCTAAGAAATCAGGAATTACAATGGTTAAAAATGATAAGGATGAATTAGTTCCTACACGAACTATCACGGTTATAGAATGTGCATTGATTTGAAATTAAATGCGGCAACTAGGAAGGACCACTTTCCATTGCCATTTATTGATCAAATCCTTGAAAGACTATTTGGTCATGAATATTATTGTTTTCTTGATGGTTTCTCGGCTACAACAAATCCCAATAGCTTGCCAAGACCAAGAGAAGACCACTTTTACATGTCCCTTGGTACCTTTGCATTTAGGAGAATGCCCTTTGGACTTTGTAATGCCCCAAATACTTTTCAAAGATGCATGATTTCTATATTTTCAGATTTAGTGGAAAGATGTAAGGAAGTATTCATGGATGATTTGCTTAGTATTTGGAAATTCTTTTGATCATTGCCTAGAAAATCTTACATCGGTTTTGAAAAGATGTTGTGAAACTAATTTGACCCTAAGTTGGGAGAAAAGCCATTTCATGGTTAAACATGGAATTGTCTTAGGTCATGTTGTGTCTAATAAATGAATTGAAGTAGATAAGACAAAAATTGAAGTTATATCACACTACCTCCCCAACTTCATCAAAGGTGTTAGAAGTTTTCTAGGGCATGCGGGTTTTATAGAAGATTTATAAAAGATTTTTCAAAAATCGTAAACCTCTATGTGTCTGTTGGCAAAAGACACGAATTCATTTTTGATCAAGAATGTTTTCGAGAATGCATCACGAAGAACCTTGAACATAATCTCCCTAATAAATTTGTAGTTCGCAAACTTTTGAAGATGAAGACCCGAGCAATGACAACTCTCAATTTGATACTCTAAATCTTAGAAAACAGAAGTGCAAACCTCTTTTAGTTCATGCCTAAGTAGAACAACCCGATCTCACATGCAAACTCTCAATTTTTTGTAGTTCTTAGTTTATATGTTTTGTTTTAGCTTAGTTTATTTTTTCTGTTTGATTTCGTTTTTATTTCCAAGGTAAGGCTCCTTTGTCCCAATGTTAGTTGTCCCCTTAGCTTCTTTTTTTTTTCCTTTTCTTTTTCTTTTACTTATAAAATCTAGTTTAAAAAAAACTTCAAATACTTTTCATAGCACTCCTTTATGTGTTCGTGCTTCTGCTGTCAAGAAGCCAAAATGTGACCTCAGTATCGGAGGAGAGGAGAGGCGCCCTAATTAAAGAGGTCGGGTGCTTAAAAGTTTTACCAGAGACACCATTTGTTCTAGCCTCACCGAGGTATCATATTATTATTTATTGTAGCCTTTCAAGACATTAAATAATAATAATAAAGGTCAGTAAGATCTATCTCTCAAGCTTCAAAAAAAATTAATGGAAAGGAAAAACTAGTATATCTTCTAGAGTTGCCATCCTTTCCTTTGAGGTCTGTTATTGACATCTATGGAGAAGAATAATAGAAACTAGAGTGATTCGAATGAGGAGAGAGCACAAAGGGGCAGGGAAAGAACTAGAAGCTTGTCTCCTCGATCACATATCGGAGAAGATTAGAGATGAAGAAGGGAAGGGAAGGCGAGAAAGGAGAGAAATGGTGTAACCAATATAACTAAGTTGAAACCACCAAGCGTGTAAATCAACTTGTCGGGGTTGTTGTAGCTCAACCACAGGTCTCGAGTTGGAGCTATGGGAACGCACCCTTGTTGTCATGTTTTAGAGGCCCTCTCCTTATTTACACAACTAAAGATCCTTAGTTCCACTTATATTTTAGTCTGAAATATCAGTGGAACTAAGGATCTTTAGTTGTGTGAATAAGGAGAGGGCCTCTAAAACGTAAAGAAAAACTCAAGTTTGTGAAATTTGGGGGGCAAGGCAGTTATGTCGAACGCCCCCCCCCCCCTTTCTTTGTAGGATAATTTTTTCTATTATTTGAAAAAAAATAAAATATTCGTACAACTAACAGAAAGAATTTCACCATTAATCATTATCCCTAAAAAAACAAAAACTCTTACACTAACATGTAGTATTTAGCACTAGCATCGAATTATCGTAATTATTTCCACTATTATTCAAAAGGAAAAAAAACACATAAACTAACAGATACAAATCAGCAACAAGGATCACAAATTCCAAATTACCAGGTCAAGGTGCAAATTGGTAGTTCTAAATTAGCAAATTGAAGAAATACAATACATATAGGAATATTTTTTTTTTTTTTTTTTTAAGGAAACTTGAGGGCGGCACTCGCAGATTTTATTGAAAATAAAATAAGAGAACAAACTTGAGGGGGACAACCAGCCTTACCCAAAATAGGGGGGACAAAGGAGCCTGACCTCTAAAAGAATTACAGAAAACAACCAGCATTAATGAGCGCGAAAAGAAAATAAACCTATGGCATCATGCTGGAGTGCGCGACGAACCTCATTCGGAAGTTGACGAACCATATTATAATTCTGATCTATTCTAGTACCATGAGCATAAGCCGCTAAACGATCTGCAACAGAATTTCCTTCTCGATGCACATGTTGAATTTCATTGTTACCTAGAAGAACCATACACCGTCTGAGATCATAAATAAACATCCATGGGCAGCCATGAATACCCTTAACAGCAGAGACTACAACCAAAGAGTCTACTTCCACCAAGACCGGCCCAAAATTTAACTCACGACACAATAATAACCCATCATGAAGAGCCCTAAATTCAGCATTAGTATTAGTACCCAAACCATAATACCGAGAGAAACCGAAAATAAAGAATCCCCGAGAATCACGAAGAACGCCCCCACCAGTTGCAATGCCTTCCTTAGAGGAGCCATCTGTATTAAGTTTGAAATAATTTGGAGCAGGAGGCTGCCATCTAATCCAAGATCCTTTTAGCATGTTAATATAGGAATATCCATTCACAGACTTAAAGCAATAAGATTACAAGAATTTTTGAAGCAATTTGATAAAATATGAAGGAAAAAAAACCACTGAACTTACCAGTGTAGTTGCATAGAATTGGCATTGTCTGCGTGGCAGAGGTCAGTCCCAAAGGCGGAATGGCGAAGGCATGAAACTGGCAAGATATGTTGTACTTGTATGAGTTAGTAGTTCTCTTTAAAATTTCATAGAATTCTAAGGTTGGGAGATACCACAATCGGTTCATGCAACACCATTGCGTTTGTGAAACTAGTGGCAGGAAATCTAGGAGGTAACCCAAGGTTGATATGACTAAAACTTGTTGAATATGGATCCGAATCGAGTGATTCAAAGTGGTAAACTGTAGTTTGAAATATATAGTTTCTGAATATGCAAATTTCGTAATGTTTGGAGTTGCGTGGACTATTTGGTGAATTTAATGGTAACGCATTGCATAGTAGATAATTACAATACTTAGTTTTATGGACTTGGTTGGTTTAAAAGTGTTATACTTGAGTTTCATAAGTTATCTAAATGAGTTCGTTGTGGAAAACACTCCAATTTCGTTGCATGTATATTGAAGTGTATGTTGAGTCTATTTGAGAAAGGAATTGTTCCCTATAGATTTCAGAGTTGTTCCCAACTCTCTGTAATTCCCTGCATCCCTACAGGGTTGTTTTTTAAGCTGCTTGCTAATGAATTGTTTTGATGAGATGTTCTCATTGATCTTGTGTTGTTGGAACTTGAGTGTTTAATACTCCCTCAATTTTCAAATTATCGTCCACCTTTCCTTTTTCGTCTGTTCTTAAATAATTGTCCTCTTTCAAAACTTTCCTTTTTAAGAAAACACTTTTACCACTTTACCCTTAGTTTTTCCACCTAGTTTAATTATGGTCACATACCCAAAGACATTAAAGGAAACCACGTATTTCACCAATATTTATAATACAGTCGATTACTTTTTCTTAAACGGTATGTCAGGTCAAAGTAGACAATATTTTGAAAACGGAAGGAGTATATTGGAAGTGTTATGGGATTCAGTGCGTGATTTCATATTTAAAATTTCCGCTTATATGCATAACAATCATAAGTATAGAAGAATCTTACTGAGTTTGACTCACCCTTTCATTGTTATGTTCTTTAGAATGCTGCTTGCAAGATATTCTCTTGTTCACTGAAAAAAGTCTAATAAATTAGTGACTTGGGAAAAGTTGTTGATATTTACATAGTATTTGTATTTGTATTTAAGAGTCGCACAGCGATAGCGTAATTTTATTTATTCATTTATTTTTATTATAGTGTAGTTGAATTGTAAAATCGATTACAAGGTTTGTGAGTTGTATTTATAAGAATTGAGATTTGGTTTAGATATGGTTGTGAGTGTCTAAATTGGCAAACGCCTTGAGGTGGTTCTCGGGGCGTTACAAGACTCGCTGCTTTCGTCGGATTTGAAGGAGGCGACCGGACATGGCTAGAATAAGAGGAGGTTAGCAGGAGATAGTGGGATGCGGCGGAGTTACCTGTAGTTTGGAGCAGCTTGGAGTGAGTATGAGAGAGATCACTATTTGAGTTTAAATCTGAAATAACCAATATACCCTTCAAACTAAAATGAAATTACAAAATAACCGAGGCACATGATTCACACATGCTGATTACTGTTATCTTCGCAACGTCTGTTAGGGGGAAGGAGGCAAGCTGGGACAAATAGAAACATCAGTTATTCAAATGGCATAAAACAAATTTGGTGGATACTTTAAGGGGAAAATAGTAATTTGGCCTTCACATTTTCTAGTTTGAATTGTGATAGAAATGTGGATTATTATTCTACCCCTTAAAGTTGGATATAATATAAGGAGATGTTATTTTCTTCACATTTTTTACTTATCCACTAGATTGTTAATTATTATTTTAAACTAATATATGTTTGAACAAAACTATTCCTAATTAATTACTTGTCATTTGAAGCTAAGCAAAACATTTCTTATTTCTATATGACTTTTTGATTCTTAAGACATCACCGATACAAGATATTTTTTTTTTCTATTTATAACTTTCTTAATAGATTTATTTTTTCGAACATGCTTACGACTTGTTTCATTATTCATAACAAAAAAAAAACCATTAATGTATTTGTCTACCACAATTTTAGATAATATGTGATACTTTCATTACTTTTATAAAAGATTAATTTAATTTAAAAAATATTTTTATAAAAAATAAATTGAATAATAGCAATATAGTATGTATTGAATTGATTATCAGTTTAAACACTTCAGAACTAATATTTAGAATCAGTTGTTATTGGTAGGAAAAAAGTTAATAAGAATATATGATATGACATCAAAATATGATTTTAGTATTAGGTTATTTTTTACAATTATATACTTTAATAAATCTAACGGTAATTTTTATATTTCAATTGACAACGATCATATGTTTTCTCAAACTTTGATTTACAAAAAAAATATTATAGTATTAGTTTTTTACCATGTAACATGACTCTACAACGAATTTTATTGATTAAACATTTAAAATAAATAAAAAAAGGAATAACTATGTTGTTTTATGGCAGTAACCAAATATCGTTTGATATTTATGTAGGTAAGTACTTAGGGAAGTAACAATGCTAAATAACTTAATATGACAAGTAATCAAGAGATAATTTTATCCAAATATGTGTTTATTTATTTATTGTTTAAAAGAAACAGGGGTGGCATCCTGCAAAATTTATTAAGGAGCCTTATCCCAAAGAGCAGGTCTCATGTAAGACTTTACAGTTTTACAGATCTTAATTTGTAATACGGAACCATATTCTCTTACAGTTCAACCCACCAATATATGGTGTGTCGGGTAAAGAAGATCCGTCTTGCAAAAAATATCCGTAAAACCGTCTTACACAAGTTTTTACATATCCCGAAAAGCAATATGCATAAGAGCAAGAAGCCAAAAAAACAACTAAGCCCTTAATAAGGTATAAAAACCAAGTTCATCCCGAAAAACAATAAACATAAGAGCAAGAAGCCAAAAAAACAACTAAGCCCTTAATAAGGTATAAAAACCAAGTTCATCTTTCCGTAAAGCCAACCGGGCATCTCTATAGAGATCCTTGACATGATCAAATGTTTGACTTATCACTTTTATGAGAGTGAGTAGCAACGGCTAAACGATTTGCAAAATGATTCTTTACTCGAAAAATAGGCACCAGAGTATACCGACTCAACAAAACTTGACATTGGCGAACCTCATACACGAAAGCCCATGGAATAGAGTGAACATTATCCAGCCCCAATACAGCCACTTACGAATCAGTTTCGACGATTAATGAATGCAAAGCCAAGAACAACACGAACGTAAGCCATCTTGCAGGGCCAAAATTTCTGCCCGCGTGACCATAAAAATATGAAAAAGCCTTGATAAACCACCCTTGAGTATCACGAATCACTCCCCCACCTGTACAAATCAGAATCACATCCACAGCTGACCCATCGGTGTTTAGTTTGAATTGATGAGAAGTCGGAGGTAACCAACATAACCATTGCCCTTGGTGCACACGAAATGCTTTAATGGGGCTGTAGAAGAAAATTACCAATGGGACTTAAAGTAGACTTTGGCTGGAAGAGCAGTAACATATCCTGCAAATCTTGGTATACACTTTTGATCACCAAATTCACTTGCAAAGGCGTATGCTCAAACACAGATTTACGTCTCGCCTTCCATATCTCCCAGTAAGGAAAAATGAAGATACCAATCTGACATACTCCAAACTGATTCTGCCAAGAGGAGACACTAACCCATCGATAAAGCAGGTGTCTCAAGGAAGCGTTATTACAAATCTTCCGAACAGGCATAGCCCAATAACTCCACACTTGTCGTTTCAGAATGAAGAAATAGATGAAATAAGGACTCGCGGGCAGGGGAAGAGGTCCAACAAACACACTTCGACACTACTTGAATCTGCCATCGATGGAGCGAGAGATCAACCGGAAGCACCCATGCATTAAACGCCACATGAAGACACTAACATGAGTTGGAATCCATTGTTGCCAGAAGGTAGCAGCCCAAGGAACCTTTGGAAATTTAAAAACGAAAATATCATCCCAACTATCATATATGTGTTTATATGATGTAGTAATTGGAAATGTAGTGGATAAACAAAAATTGTCGTGGAAATAGTCCCTCTCTATAATATATCATGAAGTTGTAATGTGTTAATAATTTTAGAAAAGAATTTAACTTTGTAACAGGAAATAGAATGTTTGTCAAACAAGACATGTTTCTATTTCTTTTTCATTACACAAATAGAAACATTTATCAAACGTGTTTCTGTTTCAAAAAAAAAAATAGAAAGGAAACAGAAACAAAGTGAAACAGAAATGAAACAAAATAAAGAAATAGAAATGTTACCAAAACTACCAAAGGAGCTTTTCTGAAAATTCAGATCCAGTGCCTAGGCATCCTCTGCCTGCCTTGGCAAGCCGTCCCTGAGTTATCCTGTCCCTGTGCCCTAGGCCAAAATTTTACCATGGGCCCTTTAATTCTTTTTAGTCGAGATCTAAATCCAAATATAAAAAAAGTAACTGAAAATATTATTAACAATTAGAAAGAAAAAAATCAAAACATGTTTTTATTCATTAAAATTGTAACAAAAAGTATGACCGAAACACTTGTCTTGTATCATCTACCAAAGCTTTTTCAGTTCATACTTCCACGACCTTAAGTTGATTTTTGGCCTCGTTAACCATCCCCAACAATTTGATGGTGCTGCCCGCAAACAGCAGCACATGACTATCAATGAATTTCTTATAAGAGATACGATATACTTGTGTTCTGGCTTTCACAATTAACTGATCTTAGAGAAAGAGTATTGTTGTGATTAAGGGATGGAACTCTCCAAAACCATAAATGGTTATCAAGTCTTATGAGAAAGAATCTTGGTCTAATACCCCCAATCCCACATTGGGTAGATGTGAGATTTGAATGTGTTTTATAAGGTGGCTACACAATACTTCTAGGCACCAATATCATCTATGGACTTTTGGGTCAGCTTGTGATAGACCTGGTGACCCAAGGCCGCGTGTTTAGTGAGCCAATGCCTCTCGGTCGCTAGAAAGTATCAAAGCGGGTCCCGATTGAAAATGTGAAATTTGAACGTGCTTTATAAGGTGGATGATGTTGGATATAGTTAGGAAGATTGTAGATAAGGGATTGGCCAAATAACTCTTCTTTATAAGGTGGATATAGTTAGGAAGATTGTAGATAAGGGATTGGCCAAATAAACTCTTGGATATGGTTAGGAAGATTATAAGCGAATTCATTAATAGCGTCACCAATGCAATTGTGGATTTTATCTCATGTGGTTGTGGGTAATTAATACTCTCAATCACACGTGACAATTTCGTCATTATTATTATTATTATTTTATAAATGTGTGTTTGATAGTTTGGTGATAGAGCTAGAAAATTCAAGCTCGACATATGTTGTTTACCCAAAACTAAACAAACTAGGGGTTAGTTTGGTAACCCCAATTCCGTGATTTCGGAGTGAATTGAGACCTCTAAAGCCAATTCTACTGTTTTTGAACCAAATAAATTCTAATTGAATTGCGATTTGGATGTCTTAATTCCATAGAACGAGTTTCAAACTGAAAGCTTAAAATTTAAAATCAAAATTTTGGATTTGAGTATGAGGTTCTCACACACTTTATATATAAACACACTCAAAACAATCACTCAGCTTCTATCTCCCTTGCTTACACCATAACAACCCACCCTTCTTTCACTGTCACTACCATCTACCCCCGACGACAACTCCCACCTACCACAGCCGTCACCACCTCCGCTGCAATATTTAGCTACCATCACCGTCGACCACCACCAATGTACTATAAGATATTTATTGTAGAAATAATAAGTAATTATATAACTTTGTTGTTGGGAGGGTTTGAGCCTAAACTATTATTGGGATGACTAACAATAATTACCATTAGACTAAAACTAGTTATTTAAATATTTGAAATTTGATTATAAGTATGAACAGGAATTTCAACTTAATTCCACACATCACAATGGAATTATTATCATCTTAAAGTAAATTTCATGTCGTGTAAATTACATAAAATTTAGATAGTTATTGAGTTTTAAAATTTAAATTTATAAATAGACCCTGACCATATCCAAGAGTCTATTTGCCTAATCCCTTATCAGTCCTTCGATCTGATCGAAGATTCTCTGTCATAGGACTTAACAACCATTTATTGTTTTGTAGAGTTCCTTCGCTCAACCGCACCAATACATTTTCTCTTAGCTCTGTTTTCCATAATCACATTCTTTCTGAAATGCTCCTTAGTCAGTATACAATTAATTACTCGGGACCATTTTTTTTGGCCAATTACCCATTTTAAGATTGTAGAGAATTCAATGTTGCAAATACTGATTCACAAGAATAACAAGTTTCCCAGACTTGCAAGAGCGGTACTACTCTAATCAGAGTGAGGGCCGAGCAGAGGTGTTATGTCTAATTGTCTGTCGCAACTCGAGGGAGGGAGAGAGAGAGAGAGAGAGAACAATACCGTTTGACTAAGACCGGGAAGAGAGTATTCAAACTGGATTCTGCCATTGGTGTTTAAAACATCACTCCTATGTTCCGGGAAAATGGCTTATGAAGGAGAGGGCGTCTAAGTTGTTTTCTAGTAAATGAACCTCAATTTTTGTGTATATTTTTACCAAACTCATGAAAAACATTTTCAGTGAAACAAACAGAACCTAAAAAGTAAATATACTTGCACTAGAAGTTATGAATCTTTATATTCCATGGAATGCATTTTTTAGCATTATTGTTTGTAAACTATTAGTTATAACACAATCCGAACCACAAGGCTATCACCAACAACTTCCACCCATCTTCCATTCTATTTAAAAAGCCATAAAATTTTGGTATCTATCATCTGTATTAAAGAGAAACCAAAAAGTCAAATAGTTTTCCAAGAAACTGAATGTTGTTCAACTAAGCTAAAAGAGAAGAAAGGAACCCCTATAGCACGAAAATTAAAGCGAGCGAAAAATAAAAGAAAATCTTGCCATCCATAGAAAGAAATTTAAGGTAATCGAAGTCCAACATCTGAGAGTATAAGCAGCATTTTGCAGAAAACCATTTGAACTTACTACTCATTCATGAAGAAATTTAAATACCTGTGAGTCATGCTCTGGGTCAATGATTAAGATCTTATTCCAAAGTGTCACTTCTAGAATATGCTTTGTTGTGCATTTGATCCATGACATTTACACGAATTAGTCAGCTAGCTCACAATGGTTAATTCGTGCTTCAACACTCCCTTCCATGATCTTGAGTTGATTTCTTGCCTCATTGATTATCCCCAACAATTCGCTGGCGCTATCCGCAAAAGGCAGCACATAACTATCAATGAATTTCTTCTCAGACATAAAATATACTCGAGTGCTAGCGTTCACAATTAACAGATTCTTTCTTTTCAGAATCTTCAGAACCTGTAGCCTCAGTTTGATCGTGCGCTCGATGCTGTATATAAAGATCTGTGGGTGGTTAAGAATAAATGAGAAATCAAACATCCCAGAATCAAGCAGAACCTTTGTCATTTCTTTGATTTTCTTCTCAGACACCGAAAGTACATTAGGCAGCCTCCTAAACATGGACACAAACTTATCTTCGAAAACCCTATACTCCGAAAGAGATCCAATTTGTGTTCCCAATTCTCAGTTGTCATGCGACTAACAGTGATCAAAGCATAGACAAACATCTTGGATTCCCTACTAACACCCATCTCATCCACCCTCTTTGCAACTTGCTTGAGAGTTTCAGGTTTTAAACACATAAGAGGCGTCCTCAATGCCGACTTCACCTGTGACGAGCTGATTCCACAGCTTTGCAAAAACTCTACATTCGGTAGCAAAGCTTTCTCCGAATTATGATATGAACCACCTATATTGGTGGAGATCAGAAAAACTTAAATTGGAACTTAAAACTTTATGCAACTCCAAAAGGGATCGCCTAAGCTGATTCGTATTACGTCTTAAAATCCGTGGGTAGCTGAAATGTACTCTGCAACCTCAGTTGGAGAGAAACCAGAGTCTTGAAAAATCTTGATTGTAGGCTTAATGGTTCTTTCAAGTTCTAAACATAAAACTTTGGGCTTGCTTTCAACAACTTGTTCGAGTTGGGTATTTGAGAAGCCACTCTCTTTCAAGAATAATAGTACAGAATCAGCTTTTTTTTGGGTCTTTAAGATAAGGTAACACTGAAGAAACTTTGGAAGCTGTTTCTGGAGAAAATTGGTGCTTGTTTAGCAAGTGATCAGCTGTAAAAATGGTGCGGTTTGATTGGGTTTGACAAGTAGAAGAGAATAACCGGAGAATGAAATGAGGATTGTTGAGATAAGAAGGGTGGCATTTGACAATGCTTCGGACCCTACACAGAATCATTTTGTCGAACAGGTTGTGTGCGCGACAAAGAAATCAAAATCAGTGTAAAAAGAGAGAAGTTAGTAGAGTTGGGAAACTACTTGCCAGTGAAATTGGAGAACCGGAAAGAGATAACACCTTCCTAAATTCATATCACAATCTCTTGTTCTTCAATTGATTCCATTTCAAGGTTTGAACTTGAAGTTTAGGGTTGAGCAATCCCAATGGGGTTTTCCCCAAATCTAATTCAAATCATCCCTCCCAATGACAAATCTTAAAAAATCTGACCCAAATTAACTAGTGATTTTGAAAAACAAAAACAAACCACCTCTTTAACCCCAAAGGCTTCAAATCCTTCGTTGTCTTTTCCATGTGGCATGATGTGTGTGGTTGACATATTATTTTCTCTCATTGTCTTTTTTGATCAATTTTTAGTCAAAAAAATTATTTATTTATTTATTTAATTTTTTCTTAATTTAAGTACGCATTTTTACCTATAAATAGATATTTGGTTTGTTTTATTCGGATATCAGAAAAAAAAAATTATATGATTTTTTAAGTTTCTAGATGTTATTAATGGAGATAAAGATGGTGAGGTATGTAAATATGTTGGATTTTATGTCACTATTGGGAAAGTTTTTGGTTTTGGATCAAATAAGTATCTAATAAATTATTTTATTGGTTTTTAATGGGTTGAATTTGATTTTTGATTTGATTTTCCAAAACCATTGTACATGAAGCGCAATGGAGATTTGGAATACTGAAACTATTGTGCATAACTAAACAGTCTAAACTAAGAGGATGCACAATGGTTTTGCAAAATCAAACACAATCCATTCAAAACCAATAAAATAATTCATTTGATACTCATTTAATTTAAAACTCAAAAACATTTCCAATGGTGTCAAAAAATCCAATACATTTACATACCCCACCATTTTTATCTGCATTAATTTAATATTTTTACAAAAAATGAATAAAAAAACTTGAAAAAATCATAGAAATTTTTTTGATGTTAAAATGAAACAAAACATGTCACTATTTATAGATAAAATTATGTACTTTAATTCAGGGAAAATAAAATAAAAATAAAATACATTTTTTGACTGAAAATTCGTGGAGAAAAATAAAATAATGACCAATACAATGTTGACACATGGAAAGGGGGAAGGGGAAGGAGGCTCATGCCTTGGAGTTGGAGCCAATTGAGTTCTTCTAGTGATTCTTTTTTGTTTTTTTTTCAAAATCAATTGATGATTTGATTTAGATTTTTTTTTTTTTAATCACCATTGGATTGTAAGATTTGGTTTATATATATATATATTTTTTTAAATCACCATTGGATTTGGTATATT
>CM028384.1:20416621-20441474 GCA_013146195.2 Codonopsis lanceolata | reverse complement strand
TACTCCTACAATTAACACATGCTTAATAAACCTCAACTACCACAACATGCCGAGACAATAACAAGAATAATACTTTTAAACGCTTTAGCTGAAGAAACTATGATGAACCATACACACATATAAACAAGCGCGACTTTATAGTCGGCATACCAAAAGATTACAAGTATTAATAATAAGTTACTACAACACAAAAACCCAAGCTAAGTCTACATGACTTGCTTCCCATCGCCCTTTCCAAAATACAAGATTAACCATTAATGTCCAAAAGAGCAACCTTGCTCACAACGCCCAAGCCGAAATGCGTGAATCTAGCGTGGAACGCCACCTCGGCTTTGATCTAAGGAAAACAAAGCAAACAAATGAGTAAGTCGAAAGACTTAGTAAGTTACCAAAATATGCATGTTCATATTATAGCATGATATTTATCACTAATATGGCATGTTATCATCATTTAACACTTAGCACTCCTTATTCACATAAAGTGCGTAAAATAAATCATACAAGTAGGATATGATAGTCACGGCCGCTTGTAGCTCCCCGCAAAACATTGTTACTAGTTCGTGCCATCGATGTTACGTGAATTCATCGACTCATACCGAGAACCTACTCGATTTCAATAGCAAGCCAACGCGGCACTTAACTGATACTCAAGAAAGTGGCTACTTCCCCACGCTGCCCCACAAGGGAGGGGTGTGTGAAGTCCCAGTGCGGCGATCCATAGCGAGCACGAATCCCATAATTCGTGAAGGCGATGCATCGCCTCACCTGCACTTTGATAAACAAACCAATTATGCCACTGACTCAATGCAATGCACAAGTAGATATTTACTTGACTTTAAACCATTAAGGACCGAATCCGACTACTGAGCGGACTCGTCCGACAAAGTAAGGTGTTAATCTATACCGTAAAACACATCAAGGCAATTAATTGCTCAAAACCAATCTTTCATAACAACTTGTGATAATCACTTAAACCAAACTCATACTTGAGTAAACCAAGTCAAATGACGCTCAAACTTCGTAGGATTGAATTTAGAGTCTAACATGTTCAATTCTTCCCTAGAGTCGATTCTGAGTCTTTTCACTAAATTCCCAATTTTGGGGAAATTGAAGCTATGTGCTTTCCAACCTAGGTCAATTCTAGGTTCAACAAGGCATAAATTCACCTTAAAAACATTCTAATACAATTCATGGTCAACATATAGTCCAATATTAAGGATACAACACTTAACCAATGTCACACATACCAAATAGGCATAATTTAGGGCATTCACAAATAGATTTCACTTTCATCAACAAACATATTACATTACTTCTAACATGTTCAAGACCTCAATTAATCATAGTGAAAGAGTAATTTCAACATCCAAAGGCAAGAATCAACCTAGACATGCTCCTAGCAAAATTATACATTCAAAAATCGTGAGGAAGTTAACTATGTGTCCCCATTGACCTCACACATCATAAACTTTGTTTCCTTAGGGTCAATGGGTACTAAAATGAAGAAGAGTAACTTACAAGTTCAACACCAACGAAAGCAAATGAAGAAACCAATCTGATGGAAATGCTTCTCGAGCTCTACAACTTTAATGAAAGGCTCTTGGGCAAATGATGAAGGGTTGATGAAGACCAAGGGATGAGACTTCAAGAAGCCATGGAAGAACCTCGAGAGAGATGAAATTGTTTTGGAAGAGAGGGTGAGAAATGAGGGTCAAAAAATCTGATTTGGGGCTTATATGTGGTCAAAAGTTTGAGTGGGACATGTGTCAAGACCTTAGGTCTTCTTTGAGATTCTTAGGATAAGGTTTGGATGATCAACAAGCCTCCTAATCCATCATTAAAAATGTTAGTGATTAGGACTTAAGTAGGGAAGGGTTAGGGAGGTTTAGATAGGTTTAAGTAGGGGTTTGAAGTGTAATTCACAAATTCAAACAGAAGAAATCAACCCCGTAGCAGGAGGCGGGCGCCACCCGCCAAGAGTCATGCGCCTCAACCTTCCTGGCCTCCTGCCCACCAATTCTGGCCGCCTCGGCCTTAATGCCTAAAAACTTGATCTAAACTTGATCTAAATGGTCCCAAACTTTGGGCAACCATTCTAAGGTCTAACCCTACTCAAAATGAGTCGGAAACACACCGAACAACTCCCTAACAAGGTAGACAAGGCGCGAACCACGCGATTTAATGAACAACGAATCAAACTACAATCAAACGCATTCAAACTAGGATGTCTTGGACAAAGTGGACTTGTTTCAACATGATTAAGACCTGAATATAAAGCCAAGAACTCAACACACTTCAGACGTCGAAATAGAAGCAATTAACGAGGGAAATCAAGCATACAAATTCAAAACGATCAAACCGGCGATTCAACAAACGGATTCTTCGTGATTCTAAACATGTTAAGAACTTCAAGAATGATTTAAGATTAATTCTAAGACGTTTATAAACTAGGTAAACATGATCGCAATCAACCAAGAAAAGCACAAACAAGTATAGAATGCACATGCAAGATTATGGGCGCATGCAAATGGCTTTAATGTAATATCTCGACCTTAATAAGGGTGAAATTTGGCTCAAACTATGGTGTTGGCAAAGAAAAATCACATACTTGCTAAACGAGCAAGAAGTTCGACAACCTGATATTGTGATGGCAACTGCAGATGGGTAACTGGACCGCCATCGCCGTAAAAATACGTGAATTGACGGAAAAAGAAAGATCGATGTGCGACGCTTTACTACGCCGAAGAGTACGTAATGATCCGATTGGCGAAGTTTGAAGACCGCCCGATCAAGCAAACATATGTGGGACCAAATTAAGCGCATTTATGGGAATACTTCTGCTACAAAGTTAAGGACTTTGACTTACAAGTTTGAAAGCTATAAGATTGACCAGAAACGAAACATTCTTGAACAACTACGTGAGATGTCCGGAATGATTCGTGATCTTAAAGCTGCTGGTTCTGTCTTATCTGATGAACAGCAAGTTCAAGCGGTGATTCGTTCACTGCCTGATTCTTGGAGTGGTTTGAGGCGTATCTTGACTCATACAGACTCCATTCAGACTTTTGCAGATGTATCTCACCATGTTGAGCTTGAGGCTGAGTGTCATGAAGCGAATCGCGCGATAAGTGCTGCGACTCGTGATCTTGCTCTTGTTTCCCTTGAGGGTCCGCGCAAGCCACACGGGCAACGCAAGAAACAAGCTAAAGGCAAGAAGACTCAGAATTTGGGCCCTAAAAGTGACAAGATTGCTAAACGCCGTAGAGGCAAAAAGAATATTGCTAAGCAGAAGTGCTACAACTGTGGTGCCTTGGGTCATTTTGCTCGGACTTGTCCTGAGCCCAAGAAGGTATCACTTAATCCTATCTCCATGCAAAGTTATGTTTGCTCTCATGTTTTATTAGCTGACTCTCTCCCTGTGTGGATTGTAGATTCAGGCTCAACTAAACATGTGACGAGGGATCGAGAAGGATTTGTAGATTATCGAAAAGTTCCTGCTGGTACAAGAAGAATTTTCATGGGAAACAGTTCGTCTGTTGAAGTCAAAGGAGTTGGCTCATACCAACTTCAATTGCGGAGTGGACGCACATTGACTCTTCATGAAGTTCTTTATGCACCCGGAATTTACATAATCTACTATCGTAGTACAATTGCTAGACATGGATATTCTTTTAATTTTAGTAATGATCACTTGGATATTTGTTTTGGTGATGAGGTTTTGGGACATGGTTCTTTGTCAGATAATTTCTTTAAATTAGATTTGTTGGATTCCCATAATTCTTCTCTTAATTCTTCTTCTTGCATGGTTTATGATGATTCTAATTCTGAGTTATGGCATGCTAGACTTGGACATATAGGAAAAGATAGGATGACTAGATTGGCTAGGGAAGGCCTATTGGGGTCTCTCAAAGAATGTCAACCTACCCTTGTGTGAATCTTGTTTAACAAAAAGCTTGCCGAAAAGCCTTTGGTAAGGCAAAAAGAGCCACACACCCATTAGAGTTAGTCCATTCGACATTCATGACCAATGAATGTTAAGGCACGCTGGAGCTTCCTATTTTCTCACTTTTATCGATGACTATACACGTTATGGTTATGTTTACCTTATTTCACCGCGATGAAGCTCTCAAGTGTTTTGAGCGCCGCAGAGGTTGAGAATCAAAAGGATAAAAGCTTAAAAACTTTTAGAACCGATCGTGGTCGTGAATATTTATCTCGATCAATTTAAAGAATTGTGTGAGAAAAAGGGAATACGCCGAACAGCTGACACCTTTGAACTCCGCAACAAAAAATTGTCAGAATCCAGGAATCGAACATTGTTGGAAATGGTTAGGTCGATGATGGCACAGCCAACCTCCCATTTCGCTTGGGGATGCGCTAATGACTACCGCCACATACTTAACCGAGTGCCTTCTAAGTCGGCTCCCACAACCCCTTATGAACTTTGGAAAGGTGAGAAGCCTAAATTGGGGCATCTTCATCCTTGGGGTCAGGCAAGCTACGTCCACAAGACTTCCAATAAGTTTGGAAAACTAGGCCCTAGAGGAAACAAGTGTTTTCATAAGGTATTCAGATACCTCAAATGGTTATGTTATGCCTGTGGAAAACCTAACGAATGAATGATCAATCGAAGTCGCAAGAATGTTGATTTCATCGAGAATGATTTCACAAATAGTGAAGTTAGGAAAGACTTTCTTTTTTGAGACGGAAGAACACATGACATCTTGGCGAGGTGGGGAATTGCCTCAACCTAATCCTATGGTACAACATGAGGTTGAACCTATGGAAGTCGCCAATCCAGTCAAGGTGATCTTCATCCGAGTGGGAGCATGGATTCTATTGGGAGTCCGATACTAGAACGAAGAAGTAAACGTGGAAATATACCTCGCCGTCGATTCGCGATCGAAGAGGAATCTTCCTAAACTACTTCTTTCAATTCTAGTGAGCCTACATCGCTCAAAGTTAGCCTTTTCTTTACCTACAAACAATGAATGGATGATCCAGAATGGAAGATGAAATTTCCTCTCTATGAAAGAAATCAGTTTGGGAGTTAGTTGATCTTCTCGCAAGGTCGCAAGACTATTGGAAACAAATGGGTTTTCAAAGTCAAGCGAAGGCGTATAGATCAATTGACAAATATAAGGCACGCTTTGTGGTGAAAGGCTTTACCCAAAGAGTAGTGGTTTAACTATGAGGAGACATTCTCCCCTGGTGGTGAGATTTTCCTCTGCTCGCCTAATCCTAGCGATAGTAGCAACACACATGGATCTAGAACTTTATCGATGGATGTTAATACTGCATTTCTCAATGGAGAACTAGATGAAGAGATCTATATGACTCAACCGAGGGTTTGAAGTCAAGTGGACAAGAGCAGTGTGCCGACTCAAACGCTCCATTTATGGTCTCAAACAATCATCCTAGACAAGGTACATTCGCTTTCACCAAGCGATAACCTCAATTGGCTTTGTGATGATTGACAGAAGACCACTGTGTGTTATGTTAATCCATCCAAGAAAAGATCTTGATCCCGCCATTATATATTGATGACATCCTACTAGCCGAATGACATGGAGAGTTGGTTAGTCAAGGCTGATATGAATGACTTGGGTGAAGCAAGCTATGTGCTTGGAGTAAAAGTATTAGAGATCGCTCGAAAAGATTTTTGGCTTTGTCTCAAGAGACTTACATTAAGAAAATTATCGAACGATTTGGCATGACTAACTCAAACCCGTTGTCACCCAATGGAAAAGGGACGTGTCCTTAGTACAAACCAATGCCCTAAGAATGAAGAAGAAGAGAATGTTCTAATTTACCCATATGCAAATGCGGTAGGAAGCTTGATGTTATGCTATGGTGTGTACTCTACCGGCTCGACTCTATGCCATTGCCGATGTTGAAGTCGATTCCAAAGTAATCCCGACCTCAACACCGATGGCAAAGGAGAGGTTCTCAGACATTTCTTAGGGGAACCACAAATTTAACCCTTTGTTACCAAGGTGGTGATTTGAGCTTGAAAGGTTTCACCGACGCTGATTGGGCCGAGATGTAGATGGTTATAAATCTACTGGCCACGCTTTCCTCCTTGGTGGTGGAGCTATCTCTTGGAGTAGCAAATGATGCACTAGCACCGCCCTATCTACGATGGAGTCGAGTACATGGCTTGCTCACCGCGGTTCAAGAAGCCGGTGGTTGAGGAGTTTTCTTCAACATCTTGATGTTACGACGCATGTGGATCGCCCTGTAGTCATTGCTTGTGATAGCATGGCACCTTTAGGTTACACTAAAGATCCCAAGTACCATGGGAAGACGAAACACATTAACATCAAATATCATTTCACTAGAGACATGGTTGTAAAATAAAGTTGTTCTAGAATATATTCCTACTGAAGCATGTTAGCGACCCTATGACTAAACCTCTAGCTAGAGATCTTTCAGATCACATGTTGGGTCTAGGGCTTCGTAGGTTTTGACTTTTATTCTGAGAACACTTATGTTGACATTTGATTATTATTCATTATCATTTGAATAAATTGCAGTTTCATTTTATCCCTTTTATATGTTAATTGGATATTTTAATATGAAATTGTGTGGCATATATTTTTATTAAAAGATGTCGTGGATATTGAATTGGCCCTCTCACACGTATTCACCTTGTCGCCAGTGGGCGAGCAAGTTGAGATAGTAAAAGTCTTTGGTACCTACAAAGGGGGCACGAAATGCAAATGACATTACATTTATCGCCTTGGTATACGGCCAAGATGAGACCTTTTATAAGGTCGACTTTATATCCCAAAGAAAGTCCGAATGTGAGATGTTAAAAGAGAGTCTTAAAAGAGTCACTAGAAGATTGTGCTTAAGTACTCTCAGTTAGACGCGAAAGGCGGCTAGACTAAGGTTCGTATGGACGTTTGAGCATGACATGCCTCCTTCGCTGTGGGAGTTCCGTCATAACATACACTTCATCTCGTATGTGACTATAATGCGACTTTAGAAAGTGATTAAATGATCCCCCTGCTTCATCAATGTGTGAGTTCTAGTGATCAAACCTAGATCACAATTATACCCTATGTGACTTAGAACTATATCATGAACTTGGGCGTTGATGATGCTACTTTGGCTTGCCGACCAACGGCTATGCATACATCAGCCTCTACGAGCATTCTTCGGAAAGCAATACACCAAGAGTGATTAATATGAGTGTCTAAGGAAGATAGTATGATATGCATCTTTATTTTTGTGTTTCAATGCCATGGCGATCATATTGAACATACGGTTCAAAAGGTTGATCTTGATACACAAACATATTGAGTTTTAAGCACCGCTTTGAGGGATTGAGGATGCTTAAATTGATGTATATATACGGTGCCGGTATAGACGAAGTTTTGTTTTCTAACGAGGACGCTCTATGCCGGGTCGAGATGGTGATTTGGTATAGCTCCACCACTTTACCTTTCGTCATGTCGCACGCTTCACTTCCAATATGAAGAGGCGTTGTTTAACGGGTTTTGATGATACGATGTGGTTAGAGAGGTGAGTCCATGTGTACGAGTGGGAGATGTTGGTAATTGGGCTTGCCCGATTATTTAGTCCCGCCCACATGGAAATAATATTTATATTATTTATTGGTTAATTAGTATCCTAATCCAAGTGGGTTTAGGATTGACTTAACCTACAAGAAATAGGTTTCTTGTAATAATATAAATATGACAACTAAGGGGATAAAACCCTAATTGCATTACACGCCTCAAAGTTGGCGCCTCCGCCCTCTCTCTCCCTAAATTCTATCTCACCAAAATACTCTCTCTAGCCTAACCATCAAGAGGCTTGGATTTGCGGTGTGAACCAGTATTGATATCCGTGCTCGTGATATCAATCCGACGAGAGAGACTTGCAGGTTCTGCGGATATTGGCATACTAAGATCGTAGCTCAAGCGCAATTCTTCCGCTACGCGCAAGGCTCCGATTCGCCGCATAAAGGTAATTCGTGATTACTGTTTTATTAGCGAACTTGTATGATATATATATGATATATCCTTCAAACATCTTAGGCGAATAAACTGAATCTACTTGAAGAGAAGATATGGATAACTTATTTCTTGTTGTTATGATGATTCTACTTCCCGAACGAAAGAAGTCACGTCTTATGGCCAACTTCTTCAACTGCTGGACATCATCAACATCATCAAGAACAAGAAGAACCCTTCGATGATGTATTTTCTGTTTTATCACTTCAATTCCTTGAAGATAGTTGTCCAAATTGTTAATATCATTCTGTAGGATATTAGAAAGAAGTTGTTTCTGCAACTTAACCACCCCTAACGATTCCTTTGCATTTTCCCGAACATCGGCAAGAAAACTGCTACCTTCAAACTCGTTGCGAATGCGATTGAAAAGAGCTTTGGCAATTGTTGTCTTGCCTATTCCACCAACACCCCAAACTGCAACTATACAAACATCATCCGATCCCAAGTTTAACAATTTTTTGAGTTCTTGCACACGATCATCAATTCCAACAGGGTGATCCGCAACATCAGAATATAGCCCATCTAATCTACTGAAAGTATCGATATCCTTAACAACTATGTTAAATTCAGTGCCGGCCCTGAGATTTTGGGGGCCTTAGGCGAACTCAAAAAACTGGACCCTAACCATATACTCCCTCCGTCCCAAAATTATTGTATGAGTTTACTTGGTGCACGATTTAAGAAAATACACTTGGCTGAATTATTAATATTAGTTTGATGTGTAGTTTACTTTAGAGCACATGTGTATGTGGCTCCTAATTAAAATAGAATGAAAAGTAAGAGTAAAGTAATAAAAGTGTTGTCCTAAAAAGAAAGTTTCAAACAAGACAATTATTCTGAGACATGAAAAAAAAGGAAATCAAGATAATAATTTTGGGACGACGGAGGGAATATATGTTAAAAATATTAAAAACTTTGGTTCGAGACCAAATACATTGTTTTTTTTCTCGGGTCTATGTTCTTTAAGTTATTTTAAAAGCTAATAAAACATTAAGCACCTAAAATATTTGAAATCAATAAACAATAGCACCCTTATATAGACACACTAACTAATAAATATTTAAACACAAAATTATTCACCATAAAAACTACTCCCTCATGCTCAAAATCTTTTTGATTTGATACACAGATTAAGGAAAAACAATTGATTTGATTATTAATAGTGGTATGATGTGTAGTTTTCTTTAAAACTTATATTCATGTACCTCATAATTAAAGTATGAAGAAAAATTAAGAGTCATACGGTAAAAGTGTTGTCCTACAAACTTTCAAACTAGACAAAAAAAATTGGGATGTGCAAAAAAATAAAAATATAAAAAACATGACAATAATTTTGGGATTGAGAAAATGAACAAAATCTAAAAACTAAACTATTGATTAATTAACAAAATAATCATTCATATATAACAAATTATGATTTATATATATTAAGCTAAAAATATTAGGGGGTTCTTTTGGGGTGTAAAAAATGGGGGGCCCTAGGCAACCGCCTAGTGAGCCTTTGCTCAGGACCGGCCCTGCAATGTTAATGAGTGTTGCCTCATCCCTGTCAAATTCAAAATTCTGAGAGCCTTAAAAGCTAAGAGGTGATATTAATACGAAAACTTTAAACAATATTTACAATCTTTGGACACATTTTGCTCATAAAATTCAATTTATATGAGAAAACAAAAAATCAACATTTAATGAATCTATTCTGACAACATATTAGAAATGGAAAATTAAAGAAAAAGAGAGAAATTAATTACCCATTTTGTAAATGATAACCAGACAAATTGGCAGCCTCAGTTAGAGCTGCCCTCCAACTCTCCACCCTCTCCATTGACAACCTCCGTTCGACCCGATCTTCGTGCTTGGTGAATGCTTTGGAGTAACTCCCGAGCTGTACGCGAACGTGGAATGGATCAACATCCTAAAATATAGGAAGGACAATCTGGTTAAAATCCCTCCTGCACTCCATTATCTTCACTAGTTCGTCAAGGCACCATCTCGAAGCCGCGTACTTTTTTTAAAACACAACAATCGAGACTCGAGACTCCAGGGCCGGCCCTGAGCAAAGGCTCACTAGGCGGTTGCCTAGGGCCCCCTATTTTTTACACCCCAAAAGGGCCCCCTAATTTTTTTAGCTTAATATATATAAATCATAATTTGTTATATATGAATGATTATTTTGTTAATTAATCAATAGTTTAGTTTTTAGATTTTGTTCATTTTCTCAATCCCAAAATTATTGTCATGTTTTTTATTTTTTTATTTTTTTGCACGTCCCAATTTTTTTTGTCTAGTTTGAAAGTTTTTAGGACAACACTTTTACCGTATGACTCTTAATTTTTCTTCATACTTTAATTATGAGGTACATTAATATAAGTTTTAAAGAAAACTACACATCATACCACTATTAATAATCAAATCAATTGTTTTTCATTAATCTGTGTATCAAATCAAAAAGATTTTGAGCATGAGGGAGTAGTTTTTATTGTGAATAATTTTGTGTTTAAATATTTATTAGTTAGTGTGTCTATATAAGGGTGCTATTGTTTATTGATTTCAAATATTTTAGGTGCTTAATGTTTTATTAGCTTTTAAAATAACTTAAAGGACATAGACCCGAGAAAAAAAACAATGTATTTGGTCTCGAACCAAAGTTTTTAATATTTTTAACATATATTCCCTCCGTCGTCCCAAAATTATTATCTTGCTTTCCTTTTTTTTTCATGTCTCAAAATAATTGTCTTGTTTGAAACTTTCTTTTTAGGACAACACTTTTATTACTTTACTCTTACTTTTCATTCTATTTTAATTAGGAGTCACATACACATGTGCTCTAAAGTAAACTACACATCAAACTAATATTAATAATTCAGCCAAGTGTGTTTTCTTAAATCGTGCACCAAGTAAACTCATACAATAATTTTGGGACGGAGGGAGTATATGGTTAGGGTCCAGTTTTTTGAGTTCGCCTAAGGCCCCCAAAATCTCAGGGCCGGCACTGCGAGACTCCTCGATGGCTTTCAGCAGTTCGGAACTGATGTTCTCCCCTTTCTGTAGATTGATATCGTCCCGGAATGTTGGAATCCCTTGTCGAATTAAAGCTGTAAAAAGGTGACTTGTAAAGCTATTGCGGTTGTCACGGCCGCAGAAACTCACGAACACATCGTGAAGCGATCGTGGGATGGGGGAGGAGGAGGAGCAAGAAGAAGAAGAAGAAGAAGTGGTGGAAGAAGCCATGACTGCTCAATTTCGATTTCCAGATTATCAAAATGAGGAAGAAGGAATGAATGAGTTACTTTTTCAAAGTCTTCTTTATTTCATGAGATATTTTTCAGAATGATATGATACATAATATTCACATTATTTGTTACTCCCTCCGTCCCTAAATTATCGTCCTCCTTTCCTTTTTCGTCCGTCCCAAAATAATTATTCACTTTAAAACTTACCTTTTTTGAACATAACTTTTACCACTTTACCCTTACTTTTTCACTCTAATTTAATTATGAGCCACATACACATGGGTTTTTAAGGAAACTACGCATTAAACCAATATAAATAATCAAGTCAATTGTGTTTTTCTTAATCTGTACGTCGGGTCAACCAGGACAATAATTTAGGGAGGGAGGGAGTATTTAAAATTAAGTGTTATTAAAGTGGTATTATCCTTCTAAAATACTTCTTTCGGACCTAAATATAAGCAAAAAATATCAAATTTTGGTAGATTTAAATATAAGTAAAAATCATCATATTAAACTTTACTCACAACTTCTAAAAAGTTTGGTACCAAAAATACCCCTTGTTAATTCTTTTGTTTTTCAAAATGTGTGCACATTCTCTATACACAAAGTGTCACTAATTATAAAATGAGCTATAATGAATTGATGACAATGAGTTAATATTATATTAATTATCATCAATTTTGAGTGGGATACTTAGGGGTATTTTAGTAAGTATATTTTTGTTTTATATAAAATCAAGACAATTTAACTAATTTAACTTATTTTTTTAATTTCGTGAAATCGGTTAATTTTGCTTATATATAGGTCAGGAATAGTATATGTCGTTTTGAAGCTTTTCACACATATTAACAAAACTTATTACAAAGATTAAAGTATCCTTATTTATTTTACTTCAAATACAAATTACGGAGTTAATAAATGAAAAATTTTTATAAAAATTGTACAATAACATCTATTTAATTATATTTTGAAATACTACACCCGTACGGCCGTATAAATGTTGGCTAGGTCCCAGACTCCCAGTGGCTCTACATCTGGTCAAAAGATATCAGGACCACGTGATTGATGCAGATTGCAGACTGCAACGATTTTTAAATTTCAAATAACCGTGTATTTGACTATTTGAATAAATGACTGTTTACTCTTTATGATAGAGAGTCACAATTTTATTTTAAATGTTTTAGTTAATGATTCTATTTTTAAAAATTAAAAGTTAAAAATTTAATTTTATTAATAAGTTATTTGAAGTATTATTTTTTGAAAATTAGATGTGGTAATAGGAAATGTACCAAATTTAATATCTTTCTTTGTATCATACCTAATTTTAATTCTTTTATTTTGATACATATAGTTGGAGATGATTATTTGATACACATGAATAATAACCAATAGATATCAAAATTTGGTTTTGATACGTTTAGGTAAGTACCACCATTGGACTTATCCTTTAAGGCAAGTCCAATGGTAGGGATCAAAACTAAATTTTGATACTTATGTAAAAGTATTAGGTTCTCCGATGGTTAAAGTAAAATGTATCAAAATTAGGTGTGGTACTAAGGAATGTACTAAATTTGATACCTCCCTTAGTATCTCACCTAATTTTAATACCCTTCATTTTGATACTTATGATTGGAGATGATAATTTGATACCTATAAATAATAACCAATATGTATCAAAATTTGATACCCATGAATACCTATTTTTAAAATTTTAAAACGAGATCAATTTAATTAACATTTAACATACCACAATTGGCCAATAGTATTTCAGATATTAATATCTCATTTATTAAAAGTTAATGAAAAATATGTGTTGTGTACAGCGGAGACAATTATACTTTAACAACTAGAGTATGTGTTTGTAAGACTGTTTTACAAATTTTAATTGGTAACACGAAACCTCACTCTTTCACCATATAATCAACCAATACAACTATGTCGGGCGAAAATGATTTGTTTTATAAAAAATATACGTAAAATCGTATTTTTGAAATTTTTACTTAAGAGGAAAGGGTGATAATTGAGTCGGTTTCTTTAGGATAAATTATAATCTAAATTCGGGCCTTGGAAAAAGGATAATATTTGGATCACTCTTATTTTGGATTATTTTTATTTTATATCAAAATATGAGTATTTTGTGATATGATACACTTTTATTAATTAAGGTATTAAGATTCACAAAATAACAAACTAATAAAAATATGTCACATTATAAAATTGATTAATACTCAACGTGATAATTAATGTTATGAGCCTAGACACGTGGATAACCAACAAATCAAGAAAACAAACCCTGTCCTTTACTCTTCCATAATTTCCTTGGAATATGGTAGACGAAAAAGCCTTTCCATATGTATGCCAATCATGTCCTTTTCATGAGAGAATTACAAAAAAAAAAACCTTATTCTATTTCACGTTTTACACTTAAATCTCATGTTTTTAAAATTGACAATTAAAATCACTTGATCTACTATTCTTGTGCTAGTGAACAGATTCAATTGAATCAATTGAATTGTTGTTGAATTCGAAGAATCAATTGAAACTTGATAGCTCGCCCCTTTCTTATATTTCACTTTCGCAATTTCTCTTTGTTGTTGTTTCGTATCGTTGTTATGATTTTATTTTCTTCTTAGAGCTTGTTTAGTTCAGTTGTTTGATGAGCGCCATCATCTGATGTTTAGTTGGTTTATTGACACGACTTTGGGATTCCGTGTTATAATTTGGGTCGGATTGTTACAGATGGTATCAGAGCTATAGGTTAACTATTTGTCAGGATAGGTTCCATGGCCTTGGTTGGGTAATTGAATGACTCAATTTTTGATTTCTAAAATCAGTATAAATTATAGGACATCCGTTCACTATCACATTTGTAAAAACAGATAACAATAGTCTCCAAAATGTCGCTCTTATTCATGTTAGTGAAACAGATTAATCCAAGCAAGCTATAATAAGTAATGAAAATCTGATTAGTACAAGTTTACAATGATATATTTTTATTTAAGCGGTTCTTCTTAATTTATTATTTAATTTTTCTTATTCTTCATTTTACTTATTATTTATGTATACTTGAGTTGAATAAGATATTTTGTGAGCGTTTAACGCACATGTATAAAACCTGGTTTATGATGTAATGTCATTGATATTCCACGAAACTAATGGAATAGTAAGCAATATTGAAAATCAATTCTCATTAATTTTTTTTAACCAGGGAACTTCTTGTCGGAGAAAAGGAAGGGTTGCTTCAGCTGCCAACAGACAAGGTTCTTTTAGAGGATCCCGTTTTTGTCCTCTTATTGAGAAGTACGCAGCGGTAAGTATAATAAACGATTTTTTCTTTTTCCGTTTGTCAATTATAGTTCAGAAATGCAGTATGCTGAAACATATTTTGTTCTAGGATGAAGATGCTTTCTTCAAAGACTATGCTGAATATCACTTGAAGCTATTAGAGCTCAGGTAAATTACTTGCTTTCCCTTATGATTTTATTGTAGTATCGACCTCGGGATTTCGTGTTGGAATTCGAAGAATCTGATGTTGGAGGATTCTAAGGTGGAAAAGAAATAGAAACTTGATTTGTACATGTCTCAACATCATCAGAATCATCAGCAACATTTGGAGCCACTCGTGGCTTTAATAAATCATATTCATCAAAAGTAACATGCACAGATTCTAAATTTTCAAAGAAGTTTTGTTAAATATACGTAATACTTTTGAATGATTTGAATAACCTAGAAAAATTCCTTCATCTGATTTTGAATCAAATTTGCCTCTATATTCTTTATCATTATAACGAATAAAACATTTATAGCCGAAGATTTTAAAAAATCATACATTTGGTGATACGATCTTCTCGGAAGGCTTCGTTGAAGAACGATTTACTCACATGGCGGAAGCTTAGGATCGAAGGATGTTTTACAGGGGTGACACCTCGACCCAACAATTAGCACGAAAAGAACATTGGCATGTACAGTCGCAACCCACAATCGTAGCAATTGAAGAACCTAAGTATTGTGAATAACGCCACAATAGGTATGGAATTCCTATTGATAAGTTAGGTTTTGAACACAACGGAATCACACCGAAGTATTCACAAGTTCATGAAGAAAAAGGAGGTTTCGAAGAAAACACTCAAAAACTATATTAACTCAATAATCAATCTCTAACTAACTGTCTTTACAATGAAAGGAAAAGGCCTATATATAGGCTTACAAGTAAACCCTAATATTTGGAGAAAAAAAACCCTAAAAATAACTAAAATAATGAAAACACTGATAATCTCGTTTTTCTACAAGGGCCTATTTTCCAAAATTGCATTTTGGCCCCAAAAGTCAGTTATTAAAAGCTCCTCAAATCATATCTGAATATATGGGGACCCATTTGAAGGCTTCCTTTTCCATAATGAATTGTTTTAAGACTGATACGACATAAAATGGCACCTTGCGGTCGCAAGCCCTCAACACCTTGTGATTGCAAGCTCTCCAGAACATCAGCCCGTAAAATGATAAGGCCTAGCGGTCGCAAGCCTATTTAACCATGCGTCCGTAAGCTCTCCTGAATCATCGGCTTCGTTCCTTTTATTCTGAATTATGTTCACCACCTCCATTGGCTTCTTCAAGCTCAGCCTCTTCGATCTCGTCAAGTAACCATTATAGTAACCCGAATCTCCAATGAACTCGCGAATCAAGTTGGTGTAGAACTCTTGAATCTTCCAAGCATATTCCACGCCTCTTAAAGAGTTAATTTGATTTCTTGGGCACTTGGTTTCTTGATCAATCACGAACTCTCCATGTTTGATCAACATTTGACTTTGACACTGACTTAGGCTTGACAGGATCTCATCATCCCCCCTCTCTTCAAAAAGATTTGTCCTCAAATCTGGACCTACATCAAATGGACGCGAATTAGCAACCGAAAAGTATGAACTCACATTAATATTACCACGTAAATCCACTTTAAAAGTCAAATTGTAGTCATGCACAAAATCCTTTCGTTCTCAAACAAGCTTTCCATCCAAGCCCACATAAACCATGTTTCCTGGATCATGAATTAATTGAACATCATTGGCATCATATCCTTCCTTGTGTTCCACATTGATCATTGCCCAAACCTGTAGAAGAAACGTAACAACACTACGCAATGCAAGATGATCAAAGTGGTTAGCACGACAATTCATACTCATCAAGTAATCACATATCGTCATGCTCAATTTAGCACAACCGAAATCTCTTTCAATACTATGCATCAACCAAACCCAATCTCCGGGTTCAAATATCAACCTAACATATCTCACTTGCATTACTCGGTGATTTTCCATGAATGACAACATCACATATGCAACATTAAACTCAACGAGATCATCATAAGGAATGCCAATGAAAGATATTAATAAGTGTAAGAAGATAATATGTTATATGGCATACCAACTCATGTATCCAAATCCGTCATGACAAGTAAATTCATCAATGTTTATAATCTCACTCATCAAGTTATCACAACTCGATGTTCCCTCATGAAAATCCGTTATAGTACCAAAATCACCGGGTTTAAACATTAACCTAGTAAATCCCCTTTTTAGCACAACCATGCTCAACATCACAAATTTATGCAATCCAGAGCATATACAATAAATCATGCAAATCAATAAAATGATTATATAAGACAAGATACTACCATAATCAAATCTTCCTATGCTCAACATAAGATCCTTAAGCAATTCAATGTATATAATATTAGTAATACAAAACAATGAATTGATTAACATTTTACCAAAGTCAACTTCCACTTTCAGCAACTTATCAAAAGTCAAGGTTTCTTCACTACAAACAATTTTCCCATACTCTAGTCTATGGTCTCTTTCCTCCAATCACCAAAAATTGAAGTCTTCTCATTTATTCCTTTGACTTGAAACAAACAACAACCAAATCCGCCAGGTTTGAAGATTAATCTAACAAATTTTATCTTTTGCATATCCATATTTAGCAATAATGAATCATGCAACAATAAGAAATTACGATCACACTTATTATGCAATCTCAAGGATAAACATCTTTTAGGCTCAACAATCAGACTTTTAGTCAAAACATGCTTATATCCCATAGTAACATGAAACTCATGCAATCCATAAATCTTATGAAACATCAACGCTTCATAGGGGACTTCAACAATTTTATGACATGTATCAAAATAATTCATCATAAAAATATCATGCATAATCACATGTTTGGAACTCACATCTTGATGAAACTTAGAAATCCCTAATGCAAAATTCAAAAAAAAATTTACAGCTTGTATTGCACAATGCACTCCTACCGATTTATCAACCAATGTTCTGTCTATGAATGGATCCACATACGAATGATTAGGTATATACAATGTCAAATTTAAGTCATCACCAATGTATTCACCACATTTCATCAAATCACTTAGACCATGGTGACTAACCAAATTTTGAAATTGAAACTTTCTAAACAAGTCAAGGGGTCTAACAATCTTTTTCATGAATAAGGCATTCACTAGACTAATCAGATTTTTCAAAGCAACGCCTCTCACAATTCTGAATTTATCACCAATGTTATGGTGTACATCATGTAATAAATTAATTGGTCGAACAATCTCACCCATGACTGAAGTGTCTACAAGACTATTTAACTTTCCAAGCCCAACAACTAAACTATTGAGCTTATGATCAATATCATGGTGGTTATCATGCAACAATTCACCACATATCTTATTTTTCCAAGAAAGAGTAATATCATACCTCTGAGAAAGTGTAGGATCTACAACAATCTCCTTACCTTGTTGGTATTCAACCTTGAGTCTCACAATTTCTTTAGACGGTGTAGGCTTCAACTCATGAACAATCTGTGAATGAGAAACAATGAAACTAGGCAAAAACAATTCAAATTTATTAGTATGAAAATTTGCCTCGCTTTCTTTCTTTTTTTCACACTCTTTCTTTTGCCCACTCTCTCTATTTTTCCTCTCCTTTTGCCCAGTTATCTCACATCTTTCACTAGTTTCTAAAACCGGCCTCTAACTCTTGTTTTGACACACACTCTCCTTTTTCTTGGCTATCTCACAAAGCTCACTATTCTCTCTAGCCAAACTCTCTTTATTTTCACTCAAGCTCTCCTTTTGTGAAGGCTTCTCTATATTCTTTTCCTCACTATCCTTTCTCTCATTTAATTCATGTTCATCTTCAAGAACTTGATTTGTTATAGGTGGAACATGTGTAACTTGTGAAGCTTCGAATGCAAGCTCCATTAGTTCTCGAAACTCTTTCAACCTTCGTTCGTATTTCTTTTCTCTTTCTAATCTTTCCCTCTCAAACTTCTATATCTTTATTCTTTCAAGATTTTCTTTCTCAATTTTTTTCTCATCAATTCTTTTCTTTTCATTCTTCTCATTTTTTCTACAAGCATAATCCCATGGAAGACCCAATAAGAGATGCCACCCTTTCATTGGTACTACATCACATAAGACACACTCTTTCTTGAAGAACGATTTACTCACGCAGCGGAAGCTTAGGATTGAAGGATGTTTTGCGGGGGTGACACCACGACTCAACAATTAGCATGCATGAAAAGAACCTTGGCATGTACAGCCGCAACCTGCAATCGTAGCAATTGAAGAACCTAAGTATTGTGAATAAGTTAGGTTTCGAACACAACAGAATCACACCGAAGTATTCACAAGTTCATGAAAAACAAGGAGGTTTTGAAGAAAACACTCAAAAACTATATTAACCCAATAATCAATCTCTAACTAACTGTCTTTACAATGAAAGGAAAAGACCTATATATAGGCTTACAAGTAAACCCTATGATATGCCCGACCCAAGCCAGGTCACGAGCCAGCATCACGTGCCAGTCATGAGCATAATCGATGTGGGGACCACTAGCCAAGCAAACAAAGTAATATAAGCATCGAGCAGAGAGCAGTGTAACTCCCATCCAAACCTGGCCGGACATAGGCCTTGCCTGTTCGACCAAGGGCCATGCCCGGACATCACACATATTTAGCAGAGAAACCAGATTCATCTCGTCCAAACCTGGTCAAACATTGGCCTTGCCCGCCCGACCAGGGGCCGTCCCTTGGATCTTCAACAAGTTCAAGAGCAGTGCACATTGGACACCCGGGGAGAGCTTTGCTCGCCCGGGCACACACCAAGTAGGAAGCACCGGTGGCTTGCTCTCCAAGACAAGTCAAAGGTTTCCATACTTGAGCAGGATACTTGCCTTATCTGCTCCTACATCTACGCGGCCAGCCGCCTATCATGCCTAAAATCAAGGGATTCTCTCCTTGATTGATTTGGTAACCAGGGAAACTGAATCCTAGATGGATTCAACCACGTTGGGGGCCTATAAATACCTCTCCATAATCACAAACAAGGTACACACACTTTCTTAAGCCTTGGCACTCTATTAATTTGCTTTCAGACTTAAACACGAGACTTACTCTCACGCCGGAGGGGTTTCGCAAGGCCCTGCCTTACACTTCCACTCAGGTTTTCTTGTGATCTTAATAGGCTCAAGGAAGGTGATTCAAAGCCCAGATATCCTACCCATCACACGGACGGCCCAAGATGTGACTTTTCCACATCAGTTTGGTTCCGTTGCCAGGAAATCGAAGTTTCTACACCTTTTTAAGTTTTTCGGTGTAAATCCTCAAAAACCTCTTCATTGCAATGGCTGGAAAGGGTAGCAAGCACCATGCCACCGTCAGCAACCAACAGGCTGGCAGCCATCAGGCTAGGAACAATAACCCCCCACCAAAGGCACCACTCGGGGTGCAAACTAGAAACCAAAAGGTGGCTGCTTGGCGTGCAACTCAGGGCAATGAGGTGCCATATGTGAAAGAGCAGGTCTCCCAACATGCCAGTCAGAGCCGTGCAAGCCAACGTGATGCCAGGTTGGTTATAAACGACAGGCGCGATGCACGCGCCCAAGACCTCAGAATACAGCTCAACCGCCAGAGGGAGAATGGTCAAGACAGCCACGTGAGTCTATCCGAACAAAACCCCGATCAACAAGCTACTGCTCTGCAAATTCAGGCGGAGTACTACAACAAAATGTATGCACTTAACCGCCAATGCCGCCTTGGGCCATGCCCCGGCATACATGGTGTTGCCCTCGGCTCAAGAACAACCCTGCACTGCTTGGCGATGGTCATACCTCCCAACGAGCTTGCTCGCTTCCAAGCAGAGGATCCTCCATCGCTCACGATACATACCGAAGAGTGGAGGCGGTAAAACAAGCGTGATGACCTGCTAAGAGTAACATACCGCCAAAAATCTCTCCAACAGGCACCATCGTCGACAAGAGACCCATGCTCGGGAGGAGAGCCATGGCCACCGTAGGGCCCGTGAGTGCGTAGAAGCAGATGCGCAACGGCCAAAATACAAAGCTCGCGTCACACAGGAGGCCGGATCTTCTTACGAGCCCACCTTTTGCCTGCGGTGTGCGCGGCGATCATTCAGATCCCGCCCACTCTTTCGAGACTCACAAAGGATGCGAAAACTAGTTGTCCGAAAGAATGGAGGCCATGAAAAGAGACATGGCCCAAAGAATGGCTAATTTTAGCTGTGGGCCAAGCCCAAATTTATTTGAGCCACCAAGCCGCTGAGGGTGTTCCCCATTTACTCCAGAATTGAAAATGCGCCACCCACGCAAGGGGTCATCTTCCCGCAGTTCGACAAATATTTCGGGAAAACGCGGGTGATCGATGTATTTTATACGTCGATTTTATATGCTTCTGTGACTTGAATTAGGCTATTTCATGAGTCTTTTGAGTACTAATATATGTTTTTGGTGAGTTTTGTAAGTTTCGGATTGTTCGTGAAAATACGCGAAACTCTGTGGTTTTAAGTGCAAATTACAAAGAAAGAAGAATTGAAGAAAAATAAAGTCTCACAATGGAGACCAAGAAGCACACACCGAGACCTTTACGCAGGTATTCAAAGACCTGCATCCGCAAGGTAGCGTAATGTGCAATCTGGAGTTTTCACACACATTCGATTCAATCACAACTCCCAAGTATATATAGAAGTCGATGCCGAGCCTAAGAATAAGGAGGACGTACGGAAGCTCTCTTTACATAGATTTTAGGTAGTTTTAGATTGTATAACATAATTAGGTTTTGTAATTTCAAGTATTGAAGATCAAATCATGTCTTCCATCATCTCCATGTGCCGTTCATCGCCTATGATGAACTAAATCATCCCTAATCTAGGAGGTGGGAGGTAACTTGTATCGAATTTATGTTTTGATTCGTATATTTATGTCTATTCAATGCTTGTTGATTGTGTTGTTTATCAACCCCTTTATTATTTTGCTTTGAACAAATGAATGTAATCGCAAATAATATAGGCTTAGAGGTGCGGATACCTGCATGACCAAGTGCATATGTCGCACAATCGGCTCACCAACACAATAAATTGGACCTATCGAAGCACGAGAGTGATAAGTTAGGACCAGGTTCTTACATGATCTAGGTGACAGATAGATCATAAATCTAGGTGATGACTAGATTACGCTCCTCTGTATGCTTAGGATATGGAATGGGTGAATTTTACGGGGGAGATCGAACCAATTGTTCAACGACCATATCTATTTTTAGTGAACGAACCCAAGACATTGAATGACATTATTATGAATTGAACATAAAGGAGATATAAGTGAAACCCGTAATCCTAGATTTCCACTCACCATAAGATCTTCATATCTCGTTATTACTTGTCTAATTAGTTAACATCTATAACTAGTAATTTAGAGTAGAATTAAACATAAAAACCCCCCTTAGGTTAATAATTTGCTATCTATAACCGCACTGTTCGTGATCACTTGTCTCTGTGGTTCGACCCTTGCTTCCGAGTCTATTCTATAATAGTCTTGTACACTTGCAAGGAAATAGATAAAATAAAACATCGATCAAGTTTTTACGCCTAGGGACAAGCTAGTTCACGTAGTTAGTTTGTAGGTAGCGTAGTTTTTAATTTAATTTAGTTTTTAGTTTAATTTTTGTTTTTATAAAAATAAAAAATACAAAAAGATTTTATTTTATTTTGCCTTAATAGTTAGTTGTTTTTAAATTGCTTTTAATTAATTTTTATGCAAGGTCGTAGATCTTTAAATCCTGAATTGGTAGACTTAGATCAAGAGATAAATATTGTTAAAAGATACCAAAGATATTTTGAAAATCTAGCTTTCGAGCCCGATAATCAAGACAAATGAATCTGAAGAGGATCCTCTCGGTTGATCCTACAATGGAAGATAATAACAATAATCGTAATCTCGAAAACCTAGTTGACCGACCAATAGGAATCAAAGACAAGAAGAGCCACGCAAGAAGAAATATGGAAGTAGTGGTAAATCAAAGAACTATTAATGATTTTAGTAGACCTTCATTAAATGTGTGTAACATCATGTTTAGTCTTGCCGGATGTTGTTAGGAATTTTCGAACTAAAGGACATTATTTTAATGCCATACCATCTTTTCATGGGATGCCCCATGAAGATCCTGTCGGTTTCTTAAGAGAATATGAATACATGATGAGTACTTTTCCTTTAGGAGGGTTAATCAAGATCAAATTAAAATGAAATACTTTCCCAGGCATTAAAAGAATTGGCAAAGAGATGGTTTATGAACCTAACACCAAAGTGTTTTTACTTGGGCACAATTATATGATTTGTTTATGAGCAAATTTTACAAACATGCATCTCATGAGTATAGAAAACAAATCATGTCATTCCAAAATGAACTGTGAAACATTCCATGAGTCATGGGATAGATTTAAAAATCGCTTATTATGTGTCCTCATCATAATTTGGCTCAACATGTGTTAGTGCTTCAATTCTATCATGGTCTTTCGCCAGTTTACAAACTATGGTTGATAGTGCAATGGTGGTTCTATTAATAGAATGACACCGAAGCATTAGAAGAATTATTTGAGATGCTAAGTATTAATTCCCCAATAGAAAAGTGCTAGAGGTAAAAATAGGAGCCTATATCAATTGCAAGATAATTCAAATACACAAGCTCAATTTGAAAATTGGCAAATTCAAGAAGCATGTGCTCTATGTGGATTATATTCTCATGCTACTAATTTTTGTCCGTCAAGTGCTATGTATTCTGAATGTGCTAATGCTATGAATATGTACTCAAAGGCCAAGGAATGATCCATATTCCAATACATATATCCTCGGTTGGAGGAATCATCCTAACTTTTCTTGGGAGGAAATAAGCCTTTGCAACCTCAACAATTCCAACCTCAACCACCACAACCTCCACAGTTGCAAAATCAAAATCAAAATCAATTGAGAATTGAAGAAGTTCCCAAGCAAGAAGTAGCAAGTAAAGGTCAAGCAGCTTTGATGAAGTACATGCTTGAAGAAATTGAAAATCTGAAGAAACATATCGAAAATTCAGAAGCAAATAAAAGAGAAGAAGGGAAGTTCCCTAGTCAAACCGCGAGCAAGCTAAGTCAATCACCGTCTGCGAAGTGGTAAGGTGATAGGTGAAGAGGTAAGTGATCTCGATCCTTCTAATATGCATGCTACAAAGAGAAAATTCAGTAATAAAAGAAATCGAAAAAGATAGTGTTAGTGATAAAGTGATTGATGATTTAAGTAATCAAGAGGTAGAAAAAGAAAAAGAAGTAGAAGTAGAGTTAGAAGTTCCAAATAAGGAACAAGAAAAAGAAAAAGAAATTCAAAATAAAGACAACACAGTTGAAGTAGATAAAGAATTAGATCAAGAAGAAGAGAACCTTATGTGGCTCCACCACCTTATGTTCCTCCAATTCCGTTCCAAGAAGACTTATGAAAACCGAATGGACAAACAATTCACGGAAATTTATAATATGTTATCCAAAGTAAATGTAATTTACCTTTGCTTAATGTTATTAAAAATATTCCAAAGATACGCAAAGTTTTTCAAAGATCTTCACTCTAAGAAACACAAGTTTGACAACAAAAAGATTGTTGTTTCGAAAACGCCGCCTGCTTACAACCCGAATTACCACCTAAGTTGAAAGACCCAAGCAGTTTTAATATTCAAGTTTCCTTGGGAGACTCTAAAAAGATGAAAGCAATGCTAGATTTAGGAGCAAGTATTAACTTGATGCCTTTTTCGGTCTATAAACAATTAGGTTTAGGAGAACTAAAACCCACTAATATGCAATTACAATTAGCTGATCGCTCAGGTTAAATATCCCTTGGGTATAGTGGAAGATATCCTAGTTCAAGGTTGATAAATTAATCATACCAAGAGACTTTGTGGTTCTTGAGATGGAAAGGAAGATATGCACTAATAATGAAGTCCCATATTGTTAGGGCACCATTTATGGCAACCTGCTAATACAATGATAAATGTGAAAAATGGTAAACTCACAATGTCGACCCTAGTGAAACGCTTGAAATTTCGTGTTTGATGCTATGAATAGACCTAGTGACATGAGTGCTTGTTTTTCAATTGATGAGATGAGAAATTATCAATCAAACTTTTGAAGAAGAGCAAGATTATGAGAGAGATAGATTTATTGTCTATGATGATAGCCCTATTCCTCCCATAAAAATTCGACATTGAAAGAAATAGAAATAGAA
>CM028384.1:20329937-20416521 GCA_013146195.2 Codonopsis lanceolata | reverse complement strand
GCGGTCGATTCTTCTACTAAAATTGGCCACCACTATAAGCTCATCCTCTTTTAAGGGAAGAGTTGACTTCCTCGGTTCTATGCTGAGGCGTTGATCAACTTTGACGAATGGGCGTTGCGAGGTGGGGTTGTTCTTCACTCTTTCCACCAGCTGCTTGATTCGTTGAAGTTAATGGCCTTGAAGTTAGGCGAATGAAGGTAGAGCGGCACTTGTAAGATTAATTTGTTGTGTTGAACATATCATGTGCACCACTTTTGAATAGCGACCCCTTGTCCATCGGTGGCTTGTGCATTAGGCGTCAACGGGGAAGAGATTCCTCGGCATCTTCCCTTGTGGTTCCCTTGGGGTATCAACTCCCTCATTGCTTCAGGCATGATCGGCCTCGGCAATAGTTGATTCAAGAGCACCACGAAATGCACACCAATAATGGTGGAGATGGTCTTAGCGGTGATGGAGATAGGGCGGCCTCTAATCCATCCACGAGAGCATTTTATTTTGAGCTCCATCCTTTGGTAGAACTCTTGACCAAGAAAATATTGTAGTCTTTGTCGTTGAGGCGAGAAGAGTGGAAGAATCACTGAGGCATTCATGTCTTCGCGGGCCTTGACTCCGGCGGCAATAGTGCGAGCAGATTGGAGGTCAATGCACATCAGGTATATAAAGTTTTGGGTCTAGGGCTACGATGGCGTCATGGCGGCGGGGAAAAGTAGGATATCAGGAAGGTTGGCGTCCAACTTGGAGGAATGTCTTTTAGGGGTCTAGTCCTTCCTGGCATCACGCTTGGATTTTGATTTTGCACGAAAGAAATGCGATCAAAAATTAGGGCTTTTACCTCGATGTTAAACAAGCGAGATTTCAAGTTTTTTAGAATTTTGAAAATTTTGAAAAGAAAACTTGAAACCCTAGAATGTTTAGTGTAAGCAAACCGAGAAACATATAACAGAAGATTTCAAGAGAGTAAGCATTCAAAGCATATAAGGTTTTTTAGGTTTTGAAGAACAACAATAGCAGTCTTTTAGATATTCGAGTGACCTTTTGTATTCCAAAATAATTTGCTTAAGAGATGAAAAACTGAGGCAAGAAGCAGTGAATACCAAGTAGTAGAGTAAAGAAAGAACATACTATTGTTGTCGATGAGAAGAAACAAGAAAATTGTAAAGGAGAAGCGGTTGCGAGAGAGAGAGGGTTTGAATAGAGAGAAATATTTTTTAGACAAAGGGGTTTCAGTAAAGTTTTGGAAAGGAGGCGGTTCAAGGTCTATTTAAAGAAAATTTTAGCACGAAAGCGGGAACTTTAGATATTTTCTAAGTACCAATTTTACCCTTGACCCCTTTATTGCTTTAGAAACCTCTTTAACTGAAATAGACTAAGTAGAGATACTAACCTTTAAGTCTTCAGTTAAAGGGAAAGTTATGTCTTCGGTTAGTCTAAAATTAAGTCTACGGTATGAAAGAAAATAATAAGACATTGAAATTAAGCAGTAGGGATCAATCATACCAAGATTTCTCCTTAAATAAGCAAATCAGTGGCATCCGGTGGCTTTGTGAGAATGTCGACCAATTGATGCTCGGTTGGAACATATTCAGGCCGATGTTACCTTTCTCCACATGATCTTTGAGGAAGTGATAACGGATATCAATGTGCTTTGTCTTGGAGTGCATCATTGGATTTTGGAGACTAAAATTGCGATGTGTTGTCACACATAATTGGACAATTTGCGGTCTTGATGTTGTAGTCCACTAGTTGTTGCTTCATCCATAGAAGTTGAGAGCAATACCGCCTTGGCAGCAATGTATTCTGCCTCGCCGTGGTTGAGTTTGCAACCGATCCTTGTTTCTTGCAAGACCATGAGACAAGTCTATTTCAAGAAATTGACAAGTCCCACCGGTGCTTCTTCTCGCTCACTTTGCATTTGCATAATCGTGCATCGAGTATCCAACTAGATCGAAGTTGTTGCGTTTGGAATACCGGATGCCTAGATTTGTTGTTGTTGAAACATATCGATGATACGTTTGGCAGCAAGCAAATGTGATTCCTTTGGATGCTGCCGCCTCAAATCTTGCACAAACACAAGCAGACAAGAAACATAATGTCGGATCTCGGCGATGAAGGTAAAGAAGTGAACCTATGATTCCTCGGTACTTGGTCATGTTCTCTTGCTTTCCCTTTTCATCTTTATCAAGATGGCGGTCGGTAGACATTGGAGTCTCAAATCCTTTAGCTGAATCAAGACCAAATTTCTTGATTAGTTCCTTTGCATATTTGGTTTGGTGATGAAGATTCCGTCGGAAGTCGTTGAATCTGCAGGTCCTAGAAAGTAGGTAAGTTCTCCCATCATACTCATCTCGAACTTGCTTTGCATCGGCTTCTCGAATCTCTTGCATGGGCTTTGGTTAGTTGATCCAAAGATGATGTCGTCCACATAGATTTGTACCAGAAGAGAATGACCTTTGTGCTTGAGGATGAACAGAGTAGTGTCTATCCTTCCTCTCACGAATCCTTGTTCTATTAAGAACTTGGATAGAGTTTCATACCAAGCTCTGGGAGCTTGCTTTAGGCCATAGAGAGCTTTCTTGAGTCGGTAGACATGATCGGCTTTGTCTTGAATGGCAAATCACGGAGGCGTTCAACGTATACCGTTTCTTGAAGATCACCATTCGTAAAGGCACTCTTCACATCCATCGATACACTTTGAAGTCCATGAGCGAGGCATAGGCTAGAAAGAGTCGGTGCCTCTAATCTAGCAACAGAGAGCAAATGTTTCATCGAAGTCAATCCCTTCTTCTGTCGGTAGCCTTGAGCAACAGTCTAGCTTTGTTTCGGTGACATTTCCATCTTCATCTCTTTTGTTTCGAAACCCATTTGGTGCCGATAAGCTGGATGATCGATCGGCCTTTGAACTAAGCTCCACACTTTGCATCTTTCAAACTGGTTCAGCTCTTCTTGCATAGCTTCAATCCAGTTATGATCTCCAATAGCTTCATCAATCTTCTTTGGCTCGAGTTCAGATACGAATGCATATGCAAACATAGTCTCTTCTCGAACTCTATTCCTCGCACGAACTCTGTGTTGAGATCACCATGATTTGAGAAATAGGATGATCTCTTGTTTCAATAATGGTTGGAGGAAGATCACTTACGGTGGGTTCTTCCCTTAAGAATTCCTGAGTAGGTTGAGGAGATTCACCAAAATGTTCGGAGAAGAGATAGGATCTTGAAACCTTCATTTTACGGTGAACAAGAAGGATGAGTGATCTGCAGGTGTTTGAGGTAAGGCAGAAGAGATGGGTTACAGGTCAACGAAGAGTTGGAGCAGTATCGGCGAGTTGAAGTGCCGGTGAAGGGTTGCGATGCTGGGAAAGTGTGCGGTTGCAGGATTTCGATGAGGAGTGGAAGTAGATGTTGTATTTGTACTGTCTCATCATTATCGAATCATTAGCAACATTCGAGCCTTTCTAGGCTCTAACAAATCATATTCATCAAAAGAAACATGCACACGATTCTAAGATTTTTAAATGAGTTTTCTTGAAATGCAAAATGCTTTTGAATGTTTGGAATACCCAGAAAAATTCCTTTCGTCGATTTTGCATCAAATTTTCCTCTATATTCTTTTCCATTATGAAGAATAAAACATTTTAGAAGATTTTAAGAAATCCTATGTTTGGGGCTCTTCCTCTCCTTATTTCATATGGAGTTTTGTTATGAAACTTGTTTACAGGGGATCTGTGCAGGTAAAACATGCGAGTTGACGGCTTACGCCCAAAAGTACTTGGAAGTTTTGCTTCTACCGGTATTGTTCTTCTTTGCTTCAATCGGTGTTACGTTCTTCCGTTCAGCTACACCATTTTGTTGAGGAGTTCGGCGAGAGAAGTTGTGGCCGATCCGTGGTCATCACGGTATCTTTCTACACCATTGTTCTTGAATTAATGCCATTGTCGATCTTATGTCACTAATGTCTTCAAGCTTTTGAGTTTGAAGTCTTACGGCGGTGACTAGATCATATGTTTCATCTTTTGAAGTCATTGTTTCAATCCAGGTGAACCTAGAGTAGTCGTCAACTACTACAAGTGTATACTTGTCTCCAGAAATACTGACTGTAGTGATTGGTCCAAAGAGATCCATATGTAGAAGTTGAAGAGATACGTTTGTTGACAAGACAGACTTTCTTTTGAAGGAAGACTTGGAAAGTTTTCCTAGTTAGCAAGCTTTACAACTTACGTCATGGTCGGCGGACACCGTAGGTAGACCTTTGACAAGCCCATCTTTGGAGAGCTTGGAGAGGTGCTTGAAGTTGAGGTGATCGAGGCGCTTGTGCCATAGCCAAGCTGTTGTCACGACGTTGTTAGCTACTAGGCAAAGGCTTGAGAATCTCCTAGAAGATTTAAGTCCACGACATAGGCGTTTCCTTGTCTATTGCCGGTCGGTATTGTAGAGCGAGGATTCACGATCTTTGATGAGGCAGGTTGGAGTTGAATTGGCATATTAATCCTTTGTCGCAGTGGGATATGCTCGGAAGATTGTGCTTTAAGCCACTCACTAGAGACTTTGTTGATGGAGAGACTTCCTCTAGTGATTGAGTCATATCCAATTGTTTTTCCTCTTGCATTGTCTCCGAAAATAACGGTGGGTCCTTTGGCTTGACTATATCGTAAGTAGACTTACGTTTCTGTCATGTGTCTTGGCGACCATTGTCCAGTACAGATGTCTTTGTTTTCGAATCTATAGCCATGAAGCATACACGAAAAAGATTTAAAGCAACAAGGTCCCCTTTATTTTCTTTTGGGTCCTAAGGATTAGCAACCTTTTGGAACCCATACACGCTAACCTTGAGAGAACTAGGTCTCTCGGATTTTGGAGTGAACCTTAGCGGGCATGCGGGGCCGGATGGCCTAGGCAATTGCAAGAATGACATAAATGGAAATTCCATAGAGAAGCTGTCGGTGGCTTTAGGCGAAGAGTGATTATGATTATCCTTTTCTTAACATTCATTCTTGGTTCAGCTTGCTTGTTGATGGTAGACTTAATTGGTTTCTTTTGAATCTTCCTAGGTAGGTTACCACCAAACTTAGCTTTGGCTTGTCTGTTGATTACCTTTTTAGGAGGATTCGGAAGAACACCTTTAAGTTTACTTTCAATAGGTACAAGTGCCTTGCCTGTTTCATAGACAAACTTGATAGTCACCGGTAGAGATTTAGTAGGTCTACCGCGGCGAGACTTTGCCTTAGCGAGTTGTTGCTGGCGGACTTTAGTTTCTCTACCGTTACTTCTCGGGTTTCTCATTTGAAGCGATAATCTTGGCTTTTCCTTTCTGAGCTTTGGGGTAAACATAAGGAACACTTGAATAACCAAGGCCTTGTTTCCCTTGTTTCCGAACGTCTGTTTAGAGAAAGAGATATCATTAGCAGTCTCGGAGGATTCACCTTTCTCTGTGGCGATGGGAATGTCATAATGGGCTCATCAGTATCCTATGCGGATTTATCTTTACATGATTTTTGGCTTGAAAGGATTTCTTCAAAGGTATCCTTGGAGCTGTTCCAAGAGTCAATTGTCTTTTGCAAGGCAATTTTCTCTAGGTCAAGTCCTTTGATGTGCTCAGTTAGACATTCAATTTTGTCACAAAGGAATTTGTTTTCTCCTTTGAGTTTGATACTTTCTTGTTGACAGCTATTGAGAGTTTGAATCTCAGCTGCCATCAAAGATTTCTCAGCAGTAAGTTTCTCACAGTTCTTGGAAAGTTTTATATAGGCTACTCTAAAGGAGTTGAAATCTTCAAGCATATCTTGATTATCCTTGAGAATTTCTTCCTTACTGAAGTTCCTCTGTTGATATCATTTTTATCAAAGGGACTAGGTGAGATTTCGACTTCATTTTGAGTCATAGGTGGGACTGAATCATGAGCTATTAAGCATATGTTAGCTTGCTCACAATCATCCTCTTCCTCTTAAGATCGAGTCTCAAACCATGTAGCAACTTGTTTGTCTTCTATGTCTTCAGCCAACATACCTTTTTGTTTTTGAAATTTTTTATAAGTAGGTTTTCGGTATGCTTCAAATTTTGGCTTTGGACATTTGGAGGCAAAATGACCAGGTTTTCTACAGTTGTAACACACAAGCTCTTCTTTAGATGAGCTTTCACCAGTTTTTCTAAAATGTTGTTGGTGTGTGTTCTTCCTTCCATATTTTGCAAATTTTTGAAAAGTTTTACAAACATAGCAAATTGTTCATCGAGAGAAAATCATTTTCAGGAGGAAGTGGAAGGTTTGTTTTCAACGACGGTGGTTTCTTCTTGGACCATGGTTGGCAAGGACACGATTACGAGCTGTTTGTCTGCTCTAGAGCTTGATTTACTTCAAGCTCATAAACCTTCAAACTTGCGTAGAGACTACGGAGAGTCATCTCATTTAAGTTTTTGGATTCTTTCATAGTAGTGGTCTTAACATGCCATAAGCTACCTAGAGAGCCTAGAAACCTCATGTTCATTTCCTTTTTGTCATAAGTTTTACCAAGAGAGAAGCAGCTATTTATTACCTCGCTGAAGCGATCGTATGCTTGTCTCAAGGTTTCCTTTGGATCCTTTTTGAAGGAGTCAAACTGCTGGATGTATGTGTATTTTCTGTTATCTCTTGTGTCTTGGTCTCCTTCCAAGTATTCCACAAGAGCTTCCCACGTCTCTTTTGAAGTTGTACATCGGATCACTTCTTTGGTATGTGCTTGTGTCTAGAGAGCTAGTAATGATATTGATTGCTTTACTATCAAGCTCTACCGGTTTTACGTAGATCCTCTGTCCATTCGATTCTTCTTTGGGAACTTGCGGGGATTCCAGTGATGGAGGCTAGAAGGTTGGCCTTCATTGGTACATGTTGTCTGATGCACTTCCATAATCTGTTGTCAATAGAGTTCATAAAACGCATTACCTTATCCTTCTATACATCGAAATGGCCTTCGTCCAATATTGGGACGTGGTTTGCATTAGATGTAGGCAGCATGTAGTGTGTTTGTGTCATTGGATCGAATCTCTCAAGAGTTTAATCTTAGAAAAACTAGTTTTCAAAGAGTTCGGCTCTGATACCAATTGTGGGTCCCAACGGGCACAATAATAAGCTAGAAGGGGGGGTTGAATAGCTTATTATACACTTAAAAACTTTTAAGTAAGTTCTTTGAAAAGTACATTCAATCTATTAATAAGATTGAAGTAGCGGAAGTCTTTCAATGAAGCTGGTTCAAGTCTGCCGATAAGGACTACCGGTAGACCTTAACAGTTTACTTAAGTTTGCTATAAAGGGTAAAGATAAATAGAGTAATAAGCGGTTCAATAAGCAGGCGAACAGTAAAGGAAATAACACAAGTATTTTGGGTTGGTTCACACTATAAAAAGTGCTACGTCCACCACCAAGGCAGTCAACCTTGGATTTAAATAGTGCACTATGTTTTCCACTAGATTTATTACAAAGAATATTCCCAATGGATCGTGTACAAAATATTGACTTGTGTTTGGGGGTTAAGGAATTAAATATACGTGTAAAGCAGAATATTTAATTCGATGCTGAAAATATAGCTATTGGGTAAAATTTGGTTGTCCCCTCTTTTGTATCTGTTTTTATTTTAATAAAATGCTGCAGGGTGTCGTCCCTGCTTCCTCCAAAAAAAAAATGAAAACAACAAGAACTAAAACAATGTGTTGATGCACAGCTTCTTGTTGTTGAAGAGGACTTCTTGATCTGTTGAGGATCTCTTGAATGCACTGAGTAATAAGACTTAGAGTTGTTGTAAATTTTCAGAGCAGTTCATCAAGTGTTTTTCTTCAGTCTTTAATGGCAGCATTTATAGCAGGAGCATTCTGAAGATCCATTGGAGAAGACGAAGACTTAACAGCTCTATTAGGTTGAATGCATTAAATGCGTAGAGGTACATCAATCAAAATTTCGTCTTCACACGGATATCGAGCAAGGAATGGGTACTGAGATCTTTTGGAAGTTGGGAAGTTTGGATGTCAGATCCGTGAGATTTGTTGCGAGCAGGTAGGTGACAGCTTTCTGCTTTCACTATTAATTTGTGAAAAGTCTTCACTGCTTTTCGGAAAGCTGCTTTCAGCGGGTTTTGTGATGTCATGGAATGTCTCAATTTAAATTCAAACTAATAAGGATAAATTTAAATTGATCCATTAAGAATTGTTGGATAGGACACGTCATGATTGACCGAGTGTATACAAGGTCTGCCGTTGTATGTTGTAGCGGTCTTAGGTGAAGCTTTGAAGGGTCTTCATTGAACTTTGTTGAAGTTCTATAAAAGCTATACTAGGCAAAGTTCTATACACAGTTGCCACGCTAATCGATACGCAGCCCAATTAGCCACTGATGTATAAAACTAGTGTAATGTATGAGCAGATATAAATCTAATTACAATAAGTATCAACACCAATGATGTAGCTGTCGTGACTCGAGTGGCGAGAGCGTTTCTATTTTTCTTTCTTGGCACATCGCTCTTCGCCAACTCCTCTACCCCCCTGAGGGTTTCCGTCCTGGCTTGTCTGGCAGACTTTGAGCGGATCCATTTGTATGATTGGGGACATGCAGGCTTGGCTGAGTTATATGCTTCTATGGATAGGGCCAGCCAGAATGACTCGCCGACTCTGAATGGGTTTGCCCCGGCTTGGGAGGTATATGCCTTTTCCTGCTTTTCTCTCATTTTTTTTATACTTTCTCTTTTATTTATATACATTTTTTATTCTCTCTTTTTTTCTCCGTTTTTTAACACATATATATATTTTATTGATAACACTTTTTTTTCTTTCTTTTTTTTTTTTTTTTGCAGGTCTGGGCCTTCTCATTTTTTCATTTTTCGCCGGGTCCTCTCATTCGGCAAGTTCACCAGCCTCCATACTTGTCCCAATACGTGGATGATAACAGGGTTTATCCGACCTAGGACGGTGGTTGCAAGGATAGGGAAAGAGTGCTGGAGCGGATTGTTAGCTCGAGTCCTGGTACATTGCACTTCCTTCCTTGGGAGGGCCTGGAGGGGCATTATGCAGTTGCTTTGGGACTCGGCCGGCCTTGGGATATTGATGGTTTCCATTATGGTGGATTCATATATATGGGCAGCGGGTGAACCGTCAACATCGATGCATTCTAGTAGCTCGATGGCGCCTCCTCGGCCTCCTTTGGGTGATAGAGCCGATCATTGCCCTAAGGTATCGATGCACAGGGAAATACCTCATGCAGCGGCAGTTATCCAATGATGGCGTATGAGGATTTCTGAGATTAGTGCTGCATCCCCCTTTTCCTGCTCCTGTCGCGCCCAGGCGGCATTCTGATGCTTCTGCTAGGCCAGGGCCATCTACTTTATCTCTCGACAAGAACCTGATGTTTACGGAGCCTGATGATATCTTCTCTACCTTCCAGTATCAGTGGGGAGGTAACACGGTAGAGCAGGTTCTTCCTGATGTCGAGATTCCCGAGTGTCGTGTCCCGCAGCAGGCTCGTTCGGCAGACACATTTACCTTTATTGTCTCTCCTTATTATTATTTTTTTTCATACATATTTATTTTTTTTATTTTTTTTTATATCATCATTTTTTTCATATATATTCTTTTGTTTTTTTAGAGATTAACACATTCTCTTTTTTTTATCTCTTTTTTTTACATAGGTGAACGTGTCTACCTATAAGAAGCTGTTGCGGGACTTCTTCAGTATCAGCAAGCTTTATCAGAAACTTGCTGACGAGTTTTCTTGCAGGGGGAACAGCACAGCGCTGCGGCCCAGACGTCGAGATGATGATGATGATGATGGCAGGTCGAGCCGGCGAAGGTCGGGGATCTGAGGAGGTGGTGGCAGGTCTGCAGGTCATGGGTGGTGGCCTTAATAGGAGTCAGTCGTCCCGAGCACATTAGCTTCTTGATTCCTGCGAATATTAGTAAGTGTCTCTTTCTTTTTTTTTATGTACATTTTTTTTATGTAAAAGAAACATGTACAGACATTATTATATAATGTAATATAATGTATATGATGCAATATATTACACATGCAAAGCAAAATTCACACATAAAATAAAGATATACCATACATCTAAAAGGTAATGGCACGCTGTACTTTAAGGAAGGGAGTTTATGAAAATACACCTTTGGATCGGAGCAGGCTTTTTTGGTGATATTGGAAATGGAAGAACGGCTGCTTCCCTTATTATCTTGGTGCCCTGTGGCTATTGAGCCCGTGCTCATAGCTATCTTTCATAGCTTTCCTTCCTTTCTCGCGATCAGACGTAGGAGCGGTTGGCTGTCGGACAATTAAACCAGGATACCAGGCAGAAAATTCACAGCACAGTGGAGGCACTTGGCGCGGTCATATGGAGGGTATGGCGCGGCGCCAAGAGGCCTTATTGGTGGCGCCATGGTTTCTTCAGTGCAACTACTGTTTGTTCACTGCTCACGCACTGTGCACTGAACTGTTCGTTTTCTCAATTATCGGTATAAATTCAGACGGACACTAGCCTGATCTCTCACCAATTCACTTCGTCCCTTTTCTTTAAAATTCACCAGCTTCTTTCCTGTCCTGCCGTTGCTCTTTTTAGCCACATAAAATCCCTTGCATTTCTCTTATAAATGGCCGCACATATTCCCACGGCTCTGGAAATTGAGATTTACGAGAATGCCCTGGATTTTTGAATCATTTCCCTGCGATTTGACGAGAGGGACTGGTTTGATCATCTTTTTGGGTTCAGGTGCCTTCTATCCTGGCGGAATGTCATTATAAATTGGGACATGTTGAGGGGTGCCGCCAGGTTTTGGTCTCCTCAGGACCACTCATTTAACTTTGGCATGAAGGAAATGTGTCCTACTTTTGAGGAGTTCTGCGCGATGTTGAGGGTGGCACCTTCTCGTCATATCGCAGTGCCCGCCTACAGAAGGCATCTATATATGGCTATCCGGGAACTTTTTAATTCTACCCACAGTGCTACTCCTAGTTTCTTCAATGGGGAAACTTTTAATTTAATGGTTCTTCCTGGAGCCTTCACAGAATACAGGGAAGATGATGTGGACTATCTGTGGCGTAGGCTGACGGCGCTCTTTCTCTGTTTGGTAAGGAGATACTTGATAGTAGGTCTACCCGAATTTGTCGATGTCCGGGTCGTTGACCTGGCATTACAGGCTCAAGATCGCCGGTTGAACATTGTCCATTGATTTTAGCGGAGACAACCTGCGGGCTTGGCTGCTTTTGCTCTTTGGGGATGGTGTTCCCTCTAGGTAGCCCCATTACAGTTCATATGTGGCAAGAAGAGCATTTCCTCTGGGTTCAGGCTTCTGTGTCGTATGGAGCTCCCTATGACCCATCACTTTATCGCATGCGCGGGCATTTTCCTCAGACCAATTATTCTGAAATTGATTGGGCTGATCACTTTTATCGCCGGGGCTCGATGGACATAATCTGGGTCATTCGCCATTGGGAGATCCGGCTTTTTCTCCATCATTCTGATGAGTACAGTCAAGTACTCGTATTGGGTCTTCATCGGACTTCTTTTTATCAACTGGACCGGATCTTGCGACAATTCGGGAGAGAGCAAGTGATCCTGGACACCACTCGTCCTATATACATGGGATTGGAGCTTACGGACGAGGGCTTGGGTCCCGCTATTCAGGGCATGTGGCTCGAGAGATTTTGAGAGGTGGAGGTAGCATATCCATATTCGACTATATGTACATCCTTGGGTATTTGGCATGGATCATGGTAGCCGCTGAGGGGCCGTCCCGCACTATCCGGCGCGGACTGAGACACTTGCTGGGTCACCATATAACTAACGGAGTGGATGCTCACCTATTGGAAGTAGGTGAGGACATTGATAGCTCGGGGTTAGTTGTTCCTCAGGCCCTAGAGGCAGAATTCAGACGGGTACATGGTCTTAATACTCGGACGGCCCCTGGATCGGATACTGCGGATCCCAGCAATACATCCCGCAGATTAAGCAATGTCAGTCGGCAGCATAACCCATGGGAACAAGAGATGGCTGCTCCTCCTCCCCAGATTGGTTAGGGCACGACTCTGAGAGTTGGCGGTCATGAGCCTCCACGCCTGAGCATGGCAAGCGGGCAAGACAATCCATAGGAACAAGAGATAGATGTTCCTCCTCCCCTCATGTATGAAGCTTGGTTTCGAGAGATGATGGGTGGTCAGAGCAATACTTTTGCCGGGAGAGCAGGGGATCTTGGCGATGAAGAGGGAGACACGTCTGGTGGCTCACATGCTGGCGAGTCTAGGGCTTCTTCTGCACCTCGCAGAAGGAGTATATGGTCCCGGCTCGGTGGGCCTTGAGCATTGATAGGAGCTCTTTCGAGTGAGGCGCAAGAAAAGGAATTGGTTCTGGGACAACAAAGGGGGCACAGGCAGTATATATATATATGTACAATGCAATCAATGTATAATATATATGTCTTAGTAAATATTCCTAAGTTGCACCTTAGGACCTATTAAATTATATTTTAGTGTTTTAATATGAGCTTTTTGTCGTGGTTTTTCTCTTCTGTCAATCAAGCCTCTGATATACTGAAGACTGGAGGTGGTATGCTGAGGACTTTAAATAATGCCTTCCCTCTCCTTCTTATCTCCTTATTAATTTTTCTTTTTTTTTTCTTTTTATATATTTTTTTGTGCTTTAACTTTTGCCTAGGCTGCCCTTTCGGGTTTTCAACCTAGCGAGCCCTTATTCCTCCTTTTTATTGTTTTTATATGCCCTAACTTTTTCCTAGGCCACCCTTTCGGGTTTTCAGCCTAGCGGGCTGGAGAGGGAAGCATCTGCTGGATAGAATGGCTCAGGCATAGTACCTTTTGAGTTTGTCAAGGTTGAAGGGCTGGACAAGATCTTCCTCATCCTGGTTCGTGAGAAGCACGGCACCTCCTGATCGGATCTCCTTACCGATGTATGGTCCCATCCAGGGAGACTTCCATTTTCCCCTAGTATCAATGTAACTAGGAGGTTTTTCTCGAAGCACCAGGTCTTCCACTTGGATATCTCGGCCTTTGACTTTTTTTATTAAAAGCTCGGGCGATATGCCTTTGATATGCCCGGGTATGCTCCAAGGCTAACAGGCGTCGTTCGTCAATTAGGGCCAGTTCTTCGTATCGCCCTTTGATCCAGTCAATTTCTGCTATATTAGATTCCATCATTACTCTTAATGATGGAATTTCCACTTCTATCGGTAGTACCGCCTCCTTGCCATATGCCAAAGAGTAAGGGGTAGCCCCAGTGGGTGTGCGGACTGAAGTATGATAGCCCCAGAGGGCTAGTGGCAATTTTTCTGGCCAATCTCTTCCTGTGTCAGCCATTCTTCTGATGATGTTTTCAAGTGTTTTATTGGCTGCTTCAACGGCACCATTGGCTTGTGGTCGATAGGGGGAGGATTTGTGCCTTTGAATCATGAACTCGTCGAGTAGACGATTCACGTCCCCTTCAAAATGAGAGCCGTTATCGGAGATTATCTCGAAAGGTACCCCATAACGGTATATAATATTAGTCCGAATGAAATCGGACACCTTTCGGGCATTCAGGATCTTGTAGGAAGAGGAAGTCTTCCACCCACTTTGTAAAGTAATCGACGGCTACCAGGACGTATTCATGGCCATTGGATCCCTTCGGGTGAATTTGGCCTATGACGTCGATTCCCCATGTTGAGAAGGGCCAGGGGGCTGTGGAGTTGTATAAGACGTGTGGGGGCACATGATGTAGATTGGCAAAGCGTTGGCATTTATCGCAATGTCGCACCCACCGGATACAATCAGTTTCGAGCGTACTCCAATAGTACCCCTGTCAGATGATTTTCTTGGATAGCATATGGCCATTCATGTGGGGCCCGCAGGTACCACCGTGTAGATGATCCATAATTTGCTCAGCCTTAGCCTGAACGACACATAATAAGTTGAGGCCTTGATAGTGCCTCTTATACAGGCCGCCACCGCTGAGCACAAATTGGGAGGCCCACCTTCGCAGAGAGACTCTTCCTCTTTTGTCTAGACTGGGAGGATAAATATTTTTCTGAAGCAAATTTAAGATGTCAGCATACCAGGGCTCGTGATCTGCTTCACGGGCTGCATTAATTTTGAAACAGTATGCCGAAGTGACCTTCTTCCCGACTATAAATGGCTGAACATTAGTTTCTGCGGGAATCTGGACTAGTGATGCCAGAGTGGCTAAGGCATCGGCGAATTGATTTCTGTCTCGTGGTAGATAATGGAACGAGACAGAACCAAATCGGGCGGCAAGTGCTGTTAACTTGGCATGGTAGAGTTGCAGCCGGGGATCTTGAATTTTCCATCTCCCTTCAACTTGATTTATGATCATAGCAGAGTCTCCATAGACTTCGAGATCTTTAGTCCCCCTTTGGAGAGCTTCTTATAGGCCAGCAATACAGGCTTCATATGCCAAAGCCTCTTTTGTTCGGCTTTCAGTCAAAGAACATGTCTGCCAACAGATGTCATGGTCGGTGATTTCGGACACCTTCATCTCGGGAAACCGCCTGGCTGATCGCATCTTCGGCCTTCAAAGGTAGATCGGCTAAGTGGTCTGCAATGACGCTTCCTTTGATAGACTTGAGGTGGAGCTAGCACAAGGAGATTGGTACAGTATGATTTTATTTTCTCGAAGGCTAGCTGGAACTTTTCGTCCCGCACTTGGTCGGTATTGATTCTTTTAGGAGTTTAAAGAGGGGCTCACATGTGGTTGTCACCTATCCGATGAAGCGGTGATGTATCGCAAACCGCCTAGGAAGCCTTTGACTTCAGTGGGAGTTTTCGGTTGTGGCATTTCTAGGATGGCTCTGATTTTTGCTGGCTCGATCTCGATGCCTTGCTCGGTTACGAAGAATCCCAGACTTTGCTCTCAGTAACCCCAAATGTGCATTTGGTGGGGTTAAGCTCATTTGGTGCTTCCTTAGTCTTTCAAGAACTTTCAAGATCTTTGATATGGGCACCGCCTGGCGTATGCCGCTGAATGCACGATCATGTCATCAACATAGACCTCCATTTCTTTATGGATCATGTCGTGGAAGAGGGTGGTGGCGGCCCTCTGGTAAGTGGCTCTGGCATTTTTCAGCCCAAATGGCATGACAGTATAACAATAAGTACCCCAGGGAGTAGTAAATGAAGTCTTCTCCTGGTCTTCTGCTGCCATTTTGATTTGATTATAGCCCAGCATGCCGTCGACGAAGGATCAGACTTTGTGAGTGGCGACGGCGTCTACCACAATATCAATATTGGGTAGGGGGAAGTCATCTTTGGGAGACGCTTTGTTGAGGTCGCGGAAGTTTACACATATTCTGACTTTCCCGTTGGGCTTGGGAACAATCACTATATTGGACAGCCAGATCAAGTATTCAACTACCCGAATGAAATTGACGCGCAGCTGCTTCATGATTTCTTCTTTGACTTGTAGTGACCATTCTGGCTTGATGCGGCGGAGCTTCTGTTTGACTGGGCGAGCATCTAGATATGTGGGAATCTGGTGTTCGACTATGGCAGGATCCAGGCCAGGCATATCTTCGTAGGACCAGGAAAATATGTCTATGAACTCTTTGAGGAGATCAATGAGTGCCTTTCTTTCTGGACCTTGGAGGTAGCTGCCGATTCTAACTTCTTTAATTTCATTGTCCAGCCCCAGATTGATAGTAGACAAGTCTTCAGTTGCTGAATGGCTCTGTTCCTAGTACTCAACTGACTTTGCAAGCTCAAGTAGATAATTTTTATCTTTTGGGTCCATTTTATTAAATGACTCATTATCATAATTATTATTATTTAATGCGTCTTTTAATGTAGGTGCAACTAAGGAATAAGAAAAGACATTTAAATTATCATTAAAAGCATACTGTACATGGTTTATTACATTGTTGAGGACCTGGGGTTTGAGATCCTCAACTTTAGGTAGCGGATCGATAGATGACCAATCCGTAAAGCTAGGGGAAGGAGTGGGGATGGTATATCCGAAGCGGTCTACCACGTCTGCGGGTGTCAGGAGTGAGCCGGTCGTGGTATACCAATTTTGCAGAGGCTTATTAGAAATAGACTCAAACTCAGCAGGGAGCTTTTCATAATCAGTGCCTCTATCTATCATGCCCGTAAAACCTGCCTCCTAGACACCATCATCTCAGGCCAAAGATAATCATCTTGGTCTATAGACCAAGTATTTTCAATGGTGATGCCTTATATGCGATACGGTAACTCTTTTTTTTTTTTTTTTTTTTTTTTAGGAAACAGGGACGGTACGCTGCAGAGTTTTATTAATTAAAAGAAAGATACAAACTTGAGGGGGACAACCAGCCTTACCCTTATAAATGGGGGGACAGAGGAGCCTTACCTCGAAAGAGAAATAGATACAAAAGAGAACTAAAGATCTAGGATATTCGGAGATAACAAGTACCATGACTGTCCAAAATGGAGTTCCCTCTAATAAGATTAGGCAAGGCATCGAGAGAAGTAAACTCAGAGTTCAACCGCGAATCAATAGCATAGTTTGCGAGCCCGTCAACAACAGAATTAGCTTCTCTATAACAGTGACTAAATATAAACAAGGAGTCCCTTTGCATGGATAAAATGCCTCTAATATAATAATGGAGAGTCCAGGGGGGATGATGACCTTTAGCAAGGCAATTATATAAAATCATAGAGTCCATCTCAACTATGGCCTGACGAAATCCATGAGAATGAAGCCAACAAACTCCTTGATAGAGGGCCTTACATTCCGCCTCAGTGTTCGTAGCAAAATCATAAAAGAGGCATAAGCAAAGAGGACTTTACCTTCAGAGTCTCGAATAATTCCCCCTCCACCACTAATACCCGGGTTACCTCGACTCGCACCATCCGAGTTCAATTTAACAATCGAGCCAGTCGGCTTGGACCAAGAAACAGCTCGGATTCGTCTTTGCTTGCTCGTAGCAAAGGAAATAAAAGATCCCGAGATATTCTGCCGAATAAAGAAATTCCCGCATCCCATAAGGAGAGAGAGATCTTGAGAAATGGCATGGATAGCAGAAGAAATGGACATAACAGCATTGTCATAAATAAGAGCATTGCGGGTCTTCCAAATATGCCGAGAATAAGAGAGGGTAGTAACTTATGAGTGTGGAGGAAGAGCCCCAACCCGCCAAACATCCGAGCCTCGATGGAATTTCCCGTAATAGAGAGATTGTGAGATAGACTGAAGGCCAACCAAATCGATGAGGCTAACTGGCCGTGAAGAAAGAGATGATTAAAAGATTCTAAAGAGTGATGGGAGCAGCAAACACATTTAGAAACAATTTGGAAACCTTTATGAATCAGGGCTTCGTCAATTGGAAGACGCTTCAGCATTAATCGCCAAAGAAAAACACCAATTTGAGAAGGCAGAAGTTTGTGCCAAATGAATTTGGCTGAGGGAGATATAGTAGCTGCCGGGGTGAGGATGGAGAGAGCCGAAGACAAGGAAAATTTACCAGAAGAATCAGCTGTCCAACACGGGTTGTCTGGATGGGAAGAAAGCGAAATGCGCTGTTCCAGAATAACTTTTTTGGCAGCTTCCGGGAGAATAGAATGAGCCAATGAGTTAAGGTTGAGCCCGGAGGAATCATATAGCTCTTTAACATTAGAAATCTCACAATCAGGTGGGCGAGTGAGAAGCTGGCCAGGGAGCCACTTATCGAACCAAATAGAGCAGTCACCAAGACCAATGTTCCAAATGAATGTGCGGTTCGCAATGCTTGAATGAGTTTAAGACGACGCCAAACATGAGAGCCCTTTAGGGTCGAAACTGTAGCGTGCACTGAGGAACAATATCTAGCTTTAAGAAATTCGGACCAGATGTTATGGGAGGAACGGAATCGCCACCATAGTTTAATAGAATATGCCTGAACCAGAGAAAGAAGAGAGGGAATTCCGAGGCCACCATAGAGCTTGGGGATGCAGCAAGAACGCCAAGCGACCCAGTGGAATTTGTGAGCACCTTCGGATGAACTCCAAAAGAAATTCGCGAAAAAGCGCTCAAGCAGATTGATCACAGATTTAGGGGGGTCCAGAGAGGCCAGAAGATATGCAGAAATGGAATAAAGCACATGACGAATAAGAGTGACTTTCCCTGCCGCATTAAGGAAAGAGCCGAGCCAAGATTCCACTCTATTCTGAAGCTTGACTAGAGGAGGGGTCAAAAATTGCGCATTTGTTTTACGCCCATGATAAAGAGGGCAGCCCAAGTAAGTGATGGGAAGAGAGCCCAAGCGAAATCCAAGAGTTTCAGCAATTCGGTTAGCCCTATCAGAGTTCAGCGAGGGAGCAACATAAATTCTACTCTTTGATTTATTGATGAGTTGGCCAGATATTTGCTCATAGTGCTGGAGCAAATCCAAATGCTTCTGAAGAGACCAATTATTCCCGTTACAAAAAATGATAACGTCATCAGCAAACGAAAGGTGGGAGATAATAGGGCAGCCACTAAGAGTAGAAAACCGACAGCGAGCCACTGAATTATGCAAGGCATTGAGACTTCTGCTTAGAACATCTGCAGCCAGAATAAAAAGACTTGGGGAAAGGGGATCACCTTGGCGAAGACCACGTGAAGAAGTGAAAAATCCAGAGGGGGAGCCATTAATAAGAACTGAGAACCAGTTGTCGGATATAAGACGCCAGATGAGATCAATAAATATCTCATGGAATCCAAACTTTCGAAGAACTTGAATAAGGAACAGCCAAGAGACTCGATCAAAAGCCTTTGCCATATCAAGTTTAAGAATAATGTTTGAGCCATTAACTTTTTTCCCCAAAAAAGTTACGAGTTCCTGAGCCAATAGAACGTTGTCCTGAATCACTCTTCCCTTAGTGAAAGCACTTTGGTTGGGGGAAAGAATCTGAGGAAGGTAAAGAGCCAACCGAGAAGCAAGTAACTTCGAGATAATTTTATTGCAGAAATTGCAAAGGCTGATGGGGCGAAAGTCTTTAAAAGAAGATGGATTATCTGTTTTAGGGATGGTGGCTATAAAGGTGCTTGTCCACCTAACGAGGAAGGAGAATCCGTAAAAAATTCCGTAATCGCCGAGAAAAGATCATCTTGGATAATGTCCCAACAAGAAATAAAAATTGGCCTGAAGCCATCGTGCCAGAAGATCGCCCTTATTCAGGCCTGTAATAGATGAATAAATTTCTTCCTTGGTGGGCGGGTTTATCAGAGAGAGATTCCATTCAGCAGTGACCAAAGTCGGGATCATAGAGAGATCAAAATGAGTAGAGACTGGATCAGCCTTGAGTTGATCAAAGAAATAATATGTAGCTCCCTTGGCAATGTCAGCTTCATTCTCAAGTAAACAATTATCAGAGTTACGAATTGAGTGAATATGGAGATGACGACGAGATTGGCAAACAGAGGCATGAAAAATCTTAGAATTACCGTCCCCCTCCTTGAACCATTGCACTTTAGATTTCTGTCGCCAATAGGCTGCCTCCGTAGCAAGAGACTTACGCAGAAGAGCTTGGGCGCGTAATAGGGCTGTTCGGTTGTCACCAGATTGGTTCAGCTCATAAAGAAGCTCCTTCTCCAGAACATCATCTTCAGCATCAGAAACAGCTTGAAAAATGTTCCCAAACTCAGATTTATTCCAATCACGTAAGGCGTGCTTGGTGGCTCGAAGCTTATTAGCAAACAGCACTAAAGGCCGACCCGAAGCAGCAGTAGACCAAGCTGTGCGTACCACTGAAAGAAACGAGTCATGACGAGTCCAAACATTAATAAAACGGAATGGTCTGGCCTTTGAAACAGAAGCTGGAGGAATGCGGAGAAGCAAAGGCGAGTGATCAGAGCATGTTCGATTAAGATGCTGAACTGAAGAAATAGGAAACTGCTCCAGCCAAGAAGTATTGCAAAGAATTCGGTCAATGCGTTGATGGATTGTGGCTCCTTCTTCACGTTTATTCCACCAAGTATATTTAGTCCCCGAATAACCCAAATCAGATAAACCACAAGCAGCATTGCAAGCATGGAAATCCATAGCGCCTTCTCTATCCTCGATCAAGGATCCGATAATATTGAAGTCTCCTCCTACAAGCCAAGGAGAGTTATTATTTTGAGCACCGATATCAATTAATTATGTCCACAACTGCTGACGATCGAGAGCATCACACTTAGCATAGACACAAGAGATCATAACAGGATGCTTCCAAGAGAAGTGTTGGACCCTCATGGTAACTTGCTGATGAGAACTCTGCACTAGAGAGCAAGAAAAGGCAGATTTAGCAAAGATCCATATATTGCTTATAGAATTGGAATGACTAAAATTAAATTTAAGGCGCCGGCTTATGAATTTAATTCTTTCCGAGTCTATCATGGGTTCAAAAATAGCAATAAATGAAATTTTATGCAACTTAATGAGACGCTTGATGCGAGCCACCGTGGGATCGCTCCCAACCCCTGCATTCCGAATAAAGGCCTTAATATCCATGTGAAACGTAAGGGAAGAAGCAAATGATTTAGACTTTGATCGAAGAGAACGATCCAAGGAGGGATTGTTTTCTTGGCTTTAGACACGAGGGCCGTGGATCGTCAATATGTAGAGCCTCAAAAGTGGAACCAGTAACTTGATCACCATCATCTTCGATTTCATTAAGAACCGCAAACGGGTTTGAGGTTAAAATCGGTTCAGAATCATCCTCGTTCATCATAGAAACATTGAGGGTTGGCTCAATAGACGAAGAAGGACCGCTTTAGAATTAACTTGAGCATCGCTGGGAAGAATGTTTTCCTTAATGTAAGTAAGCCGGGATAGGATTTATCGAGCTAGGGTTTGGGGTGGCTTGTTGAGGGAGGCTAGGTTAGGTTTTCTTGGTTAGGTTAGGTTTTCTTTGCTAGGTTAGGGTTTCGTGAAGAGTTTTCTGCATGGGGAGCATTCTCTGGCGGGCAAGTCGAGGAACAGGCTCAACCGTGGGAATATGGTGGGCATTAGAAGCAAGATTAATTTGGGCCACCTCCTTCGGTTTCCAAACCTTGTTTGCTAGAAGACGAGCAAATGCCAGCTTGGGACGGGTTCGCATGTGGTTTCCATGGACCGGCTGCTTTGATTTGCATGTAGTACCGTCGTGACCTTGTCTATGGCAGAAGTTACAATAGAGTGGGAGCTTTTCAGGAATAATGTACTGCCAAAAACCATCATGATCGCCACCACAATCAATCCATATCCGCTTAGGAAGGGGCTTGGTGAGATCAATCTCGATGCAGATCCGTGCGACACTAGGGCGAGAGAGAGTAGCTGTAGGATTGTCAAGCAATAGGGGTTTACCTATGAGGCTCGCAATGGAGAATAAAGCATGTTTATGAAATAGGTAAATGGGAAGACCAGGCAGTTCAAACCAGACAGGAACAATCGGGCTCTCCACCTCTGGTCGAAAATCAGGAGTCCACTTAAAGACACGCATGGGATAGGGACCAAAAAACCATTGATCCTTAATCCAGAGGCGTTGATAGTCGTGCTCATTACGGACTTGAATAAGAACATGTTTTGGATCCAGATGGCCGAGTGTTACATCAGCTTTAAGGCCCAAAGTGAGAAAGTTCTTTCGAAGAGTTTCCATGGAAGGTCGGCCATGGGAGAACTTGCCCACAAGAGTTAGGTGAAAAGGCTTAGCAAGAAGGTCAATGAGTTCCTTGTTAAGTCGAAGACAAGGCTCCCCCTTGAAGGAAGAAGGAGGGATGAGAGGAACCGAGATGGTGGATTGGGAAGATACAATAGATGCAAAATATTGATTTTGGGATGGGGAAGGAGGCGCCGGGGGGTCTTCTGCGGCAGAAGCCGCTGCCATGAAGGCTAAGTCAAGGCGGCGCTAAGGTTAGAGAGAACTTTGTAGAGAGAGAATTTTCATAGGTAGCTTCATAACCGGCTCCAGGGTAACCTGTTCCATTCTATCTGTAAGAAGACTGACATCCTCAGTTTCCCCCTTTCGTACAAAGTAACCATTTAAGATTTTTCTATAGGGTTGGAGAGAGGGATATTCATAAGGACGCTTTTCTCTTTATGCCTTTCTTTTCTCACGTTTCTGTTTCATGACTGCGGCCACTTCAGCTGGGGTAGGCGTGTATCCTAGACCGAAAGGAGGGATACATTCCTTAAGTTCCTCCTGGACTAAATTAACTAGTCCTTGCCGATTCCTACGGAGACCTAAACCAGGCATATAATTCATTTTTCGAAACATGTTTAAAGGGACCATGTTTCCTAGGGAAGTGACTTTCTTTCCAATGATGTCAGTTTCTTGACCATATTCAATAGTTTTTACCACAACTTGGGGGATAACCTCAAAGCCACTGAGAAAAATTCCAGTGTCCTTATGTTCTATCTCGAGTATTGGGATATCCTCGTTTTCCTTATTTTCCACAATCTTATCGGCCAGAATAATTACTATGTGCTCATCGTGGATGAACTTGACACGCTGGTGTAATGAAGAGGCTACTCCCTGTACTCCATAAATCCAAGGGCGTCCCAACAACAGGCTAAAAGTGGCTGGTATATCTAGGACTTGGAACTCAACCAGCATGTTTAACGGTCCATTAGTTAACATTAAAGTGACCACCCCTAAGACACGTCGACTAGTGTTGTCGTATGCCTTAACTGTCTGCGAGGAAAGAGTGAGTTCTAATATTTTTATCCCCAGTTTGGCTAACGTGCTTGCAAAACATACATTCAGTGAAGACCCGTTATCTATCAGAACCCGGGGAACCCGTTTCTCCAAAATTCCCACAGTGATATGAAGAGCATCAATGTGGTTGGTTCCTTCCTTTGGCAGATCTAGATCAGTGAACATTATTACGTTCCCAAAGTGAATGTTCCCGATCATCTGAGTAAGCTCATTTGGGGAGGTTTCAATAGGAATGACCGCCTGACTTAGAGACTTAGCTAGTGTATCACGGTGGGTCTTAGAAGCACACAGTAAGCCCCAGATGGAAATGTTGGCCTGAGTTTTCTTCATCTGAGTCAATAAAGTATCTTCCACCGTTTTAGCCCCAAAGATTCATTACTTGATCTTTACTGCAGTGGTCACCTCTTTCCGGTTTGGCTGGTAGGCTCGGCCAGATCGGGTAAGGTGGCTAACATTTCCACCGACCCAAGTGGCTTTCTCAATGTTACAGGTATTTTGGCTACCAAGGATGGTGTCCCAAGAGAGCATATTACAGCTAGGCTCTTTTATGGATAAGGATGGAGGGATAGGAACAAGGATATATGGAAGTGGATGTTTATTTATTTCAAACTTGGGCACACAAAGGTTTTCATCAACCTCATTCATGTTAACTTGAGGTAGGGGGTTATTGACTATATTTGATCTGGGTGGAGGCTTTTCAATAACCTTATCATCTATCAGGTCCTGGATAGCATTTTTTAGGGTGTAACATTTATCGGTGAGGTGACCACTGGAGCGATGGTATTCACAGTACTGGGCATGGTTCCAATTCCTGGGCAAGGGGTTTGGCGGCTTATAATTTTCCAATGGATTTAGCATTCCTTGTGCCATTAGCCCCTGCAGTATCACAGATTGGGGAGCTTGCAGTTCATCATAATGTCGGTTCTGATTTCTGAAATTTCTGTTTGGGCCATTATTTCCTCCCACTGTATTGATAGACCTGTCCGACCCATAATATCATGGAACATAACTATAATTCTGAGTAGAAAATGGGGTTGAGGCATTTCCTACCATATTGACGGCTGGTGCTGGTACGGTTGTCTTTCCTTTGGAGTAACGGAAAGAACTAGGAGGCGTATTGGTTTTTAGTTGGCCAGTCCATATATCATCATCAATATGGGCTCCTATCTCCACTATTTCTTTGAAATTGGTGTAGGGGAGATACCGATGTGTTCCAGGTAAATGGGCTGGAGGTTTTTGATGAACATTCGGCATGACTCGGCCGGATCAGGTCTATCAAAGGTCTGTGCCAGCTTCCTTTTCCACCTGACTGCAAACTCAGCACAGATTTCTTTCTCTCTTTGGGTGCACGACTCAAGGTCCCTTCTATTTTCAGGATTGGTGTTGTCTTTGTATCTTTCAAGGAATGCCTCAGCTATCTGGTCCCAAGTATTTAGGGTGCTGCTATCGGACAACATCAGCCATTGTTTGGCAGCCCCTACTAAGGTGAGGTGAAAATTGGAAGCCATAGCCTCAAAGCTAGCTCCCCTTGACTGCATGCCAGTGGAATAAGATCTCAAATGGGATATAGGGCATCCAGTCCCATCAAACTTTTCTATGTCGGGCATTTTGAACTTTGAGGGTAGGATTGTTGAAGGTTGCAATGTTAGAGCCCGCGTAGAAAATTCCCCTTTATTGAGAAGTTTAAGCATCATGGCCTTCATATTTTCCATGTCGGCCTCCATTTTGGTGGTTGGGGGAGTTGGTTGTTGGTATATACTAGCTGGATTAGGGAAGGTTGGGTTAATTCCTGGCTGAGGGATCTCGTGAGGATTCTGGGCTGGATATGGATATTGGGCATTATAAGGATTCTGGGTTGGTGGGTTTTGGGTATATGGATTCTGGGTTGATGGGTTTTGGGTATATGGATTCTGGGTTGATGGGTTATTGGAGGTTTCGGCTGGGCGACCAGGATCATTGAAAGGTAAGCATGTGGTAACTTGGCCTGGTGGGTTAAAGCTTTTTGGGTCCATATGTGGGCTATTTAGGAATGGGTTAATTATAGGAAAAGGGAGGTCGTTTGGGCTCTGGGAAATATTAGTGTTTGGGAGAGGGTATGGAGGATAGGACGGGTAAGGACCGGTGTTTGGGTAGTAGGGATTCGGTGGAGGATTGGGATTTGGGGTAGTGGTAATATTTGGTGGGTTAGTGTTTGGCTAAGGAGCTGGGTTTGGAGGCACATGAGATGTTGATGCTTCCTGAGGGATTATAGGGGAAGAATTTACCTCACTACTGGATTTTAGACTTTGGAGCAGACTAGCTATTTGGCTTATCATACGGTCAATCCCTGATCGCACTCGCACTGAGCCGACTGTTCACTTTTTCATGCCATGCCATAGCCGATCTGCTCACTTTTTCATGCTTTATCGATCGATCTGGATTTTTTCGATTGCCGATTTCGATTCGACTACTTTCCCGTATCAACCGGCCAAGAAGCCTTTCCAAATTCAAATTTTTCCGAGGAAAATGGGTTATGGAGGAGGTATCAGAAGGCTGGCTGGAGGCTTTCTGAGCTTGAAGTACAGCGTGCCTTTTTATTAGTATATTTTATTATTTTTATTTTGTTCCCTACAATTGACCTTTCGCAGCCTCGTGATTTTTCCCCGAACAAGGATTCTTTCTCCGCAGTATAAGACCAACGTATTCCACCTCGTTTTTCGACTCTCAGATCGGATCGTCCTGTGCGAAGGGCCTATACTCTTTCCAGGATCCACCATCCGAAATGGTCTAGGTCGAGCATCTGATAATAATAAATCAGCCCATGTTTATTATTTATATTTATACATTTTTTATATATGCGCGCTTTTTTTTTAACTTGCGCATTTTTTTATATATTTTTTTATTATATATATTTTTTTCTTTATATATATATATATATATATATATATCATTTTTTTTACAGGAGCTGATTCACAATTCAGAGATGCAAAAATCGATCAGTCTATGAAGTGTCCTGAGAAACTATATGCATTCTAGCATTGGTTTATGCAGGGGGTAGGTTGGTCATGGTATAGGGTAACAGTTCGGAATATATCTATATGCGTGCACGTGTGTGCGGTATCTAGAAAGGAGTAAAGTCTTTATTTTATTTACCGATATATAAACAGAAAAAATAAAACAGATATGGTCTATCTTGCTGTTATGTGTGGATTTTCTTGGCTTTTTAATTTTGAGCGCGGCAAGCAAGCACACCATATTTAAGAAATAGAAAGAAAAGTGGGGAAACTATCTATCTCTATTAATTACAAATTTGGTCATATGTCCCCGAAATAAAATGACAGAATGAATACAGATATGTGCAAATGTACAGAATAATAGAAAAAGGAAAAACGAACATAAAGAAATAATAATACAGAGCCGGAGATAAAGCAATAATTAAAATAAAGCCCCGGCCCTTTTATTGTGGTGCCCGGAATTTTATTTATAACATATATAAAAAAAAAATTGATTGCTTTTTTTGAATTTTTTTTTTTTTTGAAAAGAAGAATATTTTTAAATACACATGTAACAAGAATCGGAACAAAAATGCTGCAAGATGGAGGATCATGTCCACAAATATAGGAACGGATGTATAGGAACGCAATATTCAAATGCATAAATTAATATAACAAACATATTTTAGCCAGAAACAAATAAAAACTAAAAAGTTTTATTTTATGAGTCTAGCCCTCCATTTTATTTAAAATAAAACAACTCCCCAGAGGAGTCGCCACTGTGGGTTCCCAAGACGTGCGCCCGCGCCCCGTGCGCCCGCGCCCCGCGCACTCTTGGATAGGGGTGCGCGTACGTGCGGATGCGGTGACACCACTGCTCTTGTTCCATCCTCCCTTGTTTAGGAGAAGACGAAATCAAAAGTGCAAGAGGAGTGCTGTCTATGATAGCGCGTTGGAATGCGCCTCGGCTGTCTTTAGTGGATTTTTAATCCAATATGGGAACTTATGGTTTCCCGCATCAAGTTATCCCTTTTTTAGGGGATACCAGGATATGGGAAGGCATCACCCTTTCATTCTCATTTTCCCTTTTTTTAGGAGAAAACGAAAAAGTGCAAAAAAGGATGTTGCAGCGCCCCAACTATGGATTTTATTAAAAATAGTCTTATGGCCCGTTTCGGATCACTATGGGAGCTTTGGGTTTCCCGCATCAAGTTATCCCTTTTTTAGGGGATACCAGGATATGGGAATACATCACCCTTCCATTCTCATTTTCCCTTTTTTAGGGGAAAACGAAAAAGTGCAAAGAAGGAGTGTTGCGAGGCCCCACTGGATCCAAAACGTTTTAGAGTCGTCATCTTTATTTTAAGGCAAAATAAAGTAAAACCGAAAAAAGAGAAAAAAATAAACCAGAGAAAAAGAAAACGGGTTCGGAGGCTAAGTTACGAGTTGGGAAGGTGCTAGGCACCCAACTCGCCCTTTCGGTCTCAAAAGAGTTTTTGGCTAAAATATGCTTATTGATATACTCCCTCCGTCCCTAATTTATTGTCCAGTTTGACCCGGCACACCGTTTAAGAAAATCTATTTGACTGGATTATTTATATTGGTTTAATGTGTAGTTTCCATTAATGTCCATACATATGTGGCCCATAATTAAAGTAGATTGAAAAAGTAAGGGTAAAGTGGTAAAAGTGATGTTCTAAAAAGGTAAGTTTCAAAGTGGACAATTATTTTGGGACGGACGAAAAAAGGAAAGTGAGACGATAATTTAGGGACGGAGGGAGTATTTATTTAGCAGATAAATGAAGCATTAAAAGACAGGAAAATTAAACAAACGCATCCGTGGCTACATTATTTACGGACCTGCAGTCATTTCCTTACAATTATTACAAATGTATTTAAAAATATTTGGTCATTATAACGGCTCTTTTACATAATATTTCATATTCTAATCCGGGCAGCACAACGGCTTATATTGACTACATTGTGTCGGATTTAAATAACATCTTTAAATAAAAAAAATTAACTGACAAGTAAATAAATAAAATAAAACGCCCTTAAAGGCTTTTTACCTTTTAGAGCGGTAGTGTGCTCGCTCTGTCCTTTAGGGAGAGGGAGTCTTTTGTTGTTGTTGTGTGGTTGTTGTTTTGATTTGGGCAGAGTGACTGCTTATTTTTTATGACTGGGGCTTGTTCACTCGGGCAGAGTTACAGCTTATTTTGGTAGGTTTTGGCCTTTTTGGTTGGGCGGAATAACGGCTTAGTTTTTATGTTTTTCAGCTCGTTACTCGGGCAGAGTAACGGCTTACTTTGGGATTTTTGGGCTGGGGAAGTGAGGTGGATACCTAACTACTAGGCTAGGGATCACTTATAACCGGTGGATATTTACTTTGGCGGAGTTTGGACGGGGTCTGGAGTCTTTTGTGGGCTTCACTCACCTATCTCACACCTCTCGCTAATCTCTTGGTGTCGAAGGAACGCAGAGAGAGAGAGACAGAGTTTCTTCTCGACTTTCTCAACCAATTTTCTGAACAACTGAGAAGGTAGCCCAGCTCTCTTATTTATAGGTGGGGAGTAGGACTCATCGGGCATTTGTTGAATTCTTCAGCGAGCATCATCATCGTGTACACCGGCCTTCACAGCTTGTACAATGCGTTAAGTCCCAGAGCTACTGTTGACTCCTTGGCGCGGAATACACCTCCCCTTGGCGCGGCGCCAATGCAGCCTATTGGCCGCGCCAAGCCACTGTTCCTCTTTCATTTTTGACACTTTCACCCCCTCCCAAGTCACTGTTTTGCGCATCCTGTTTTTTTCCTTTCACATTTTTAACTCCTGTAACTTGACATTTGTTCAGTTTGAACAATTCTTGATATCTCATGTCAGAGTCACATACCAGGGGTACGAAATTGGGGTGTCTACAGCATGTTATAATGATGTTATACAAGTAATGGGTTTGGGTTCTCACATGCATGGTAAGCAAATAACCAATCCATACCAAGTATCACATCAAAATCACGAATAGGAAAAACTACCAAATCCGCCTGCAAATTGTGGTCACCCACCAATAAATCACAAGCTTTGTAGACATCCGACGCCAACATAAATTCCCCAAGTAGGGTAGACACTTCAAGCAAGTAAGGCAAAGATTTAGGTAGCGCACACGAATTCTCAACAAAATGTGATGACACTCGATCTACAAGAACTCAAGCCCTACAATCGAATATAGAAAGGGTACTTGTCATGCACGAACACACGACACTGAACCTTGGGCCTACCATCTACACCTCTCTTAGCCTCAGACTCCTGACCGGCACTACCCGACTACATAGCCCCAAGCTTCGGGCAATCCTTCGTGTGGTAAGTGCCCAGATTATCGCCAACACTGGCCTCCACCACTCATGTCTCTATTACACTGATTTCCTCTCCTGATTCCTAAATTATTCCCTCGACTAGTGGTGTGAAGACTGTTGTGAATTACATGTATTACCCTTGACACAGTGTTCCTCAATGTCATGCTCGACCTCATAAGCTCGGTCTAGCGCACTCCGATAATCTATAAGCTAAAGTTCCAGAATCTGCTTCCTGAACTCGGTCCTCATTCTTTAACAAATTTATGTGTTCTCCTTGCTTCAGTAGGAATTCAAATGTGTACAGTATCGACTCAACTCAGTGAATTTTGTCAAATACTCCGCTATGGTCATGTTTCCATGTTCAAGATCATAAAATTCCCTCTCTCTCTCTCTCTCTCTCTCTCTCTCTCTCTCTCTCTCTCTCTCTCTCTCTCTCTCTCTCTCTCTCTCTTATTCCGAACCACATCATGCATATACTGCACCTTGAACTCCATCTGAAAATTAAGCCAAGTAGCTGGAACTTGGTGCAATTCCCAACTCTCCTTCAACATATTCCTCCAATGCTTGGTGGCCCCCTTAAGCTTAAATGACGCCATTATAACTTTTTTCCTCATCGGTTCAACCCAAAGCTGACAAGATCTTAATCATCTCCTCCATCCGTAACTCTGCTTCCGTAGGATTCAGCTCCCCAAGAAACGAACTTGATTTTATCTTAAGAAATTTCTCTAGAAAGTGGTGTCATTCCTTTGCCTCTGCTTAAGCTGTGGTACCTCAACTTATGGTGGTGATGGTGGTGGTGGTGGTGGTGGTGGTGGTGGTGGAACTTCCTCCTCCTGATGTGGTGGAGGTGGTGATGGTGCTCATCCATCTTGACCTCCCTGGCATGTCCCTCCCAAAAAAGCTATCATCCTCTTGTACATCTCTGCCATCTGTGTATTTTCTTCCTTCCTAGTCTATTCTAAAGGTATACCATGGCAGTTAGCATTACTTCCCCTGCCATTTCCTCCTCCTCGGCTAGAACTAGCCCCATTAGTGTTCACACTGTGCCTCGTATTCACCTTCTTAACCTGTTCAATACACTTGATGTTAAGATCTACTCACAAATAACCAACCCACCTAGGCCATGGAACCTATCCTAGCCGACAGGTAAACCTATAGCTTTGATACCAACTATGGCGACCCGACTGGACCCTAATGCAGAATCCCGAGTCGAACCACCTAAATAGACACGTGTCAAGCATGCACAAATAGGGAATATAAAATTCACATGACGCAACATTGCAGACGTATAATAAGTAATAACTCGGCTGCACTAGGGAAAAACAAAATAATTTAAACAAGTCTTCGACGACATTACAGTCGTAACCCAACAACTAAGTTATAACTACTACACATGCAGACAACAACTCAACGGCCACCTGGCGTGCGGAGACAACAGTAAATAAGAGCTAAAAGGATGTCCAGTGGAATAAGCTACGATGAACCATACTATAAACATAAGGCTCGGCATACACGTCAGCACACAAAAGATTACAAGTTAGAGTTACAAGTACGAGTAGCATAAGTCATACAAAAACAAGTTCCCAAGCCAAGTCTACATGACTTGCTTTCCCAACGTCTTTGCCAAAAGAAAAGACCATCTATACCTAGTCTCAAAAGAACAACCTCCAAGCAATCCTGCTAACTAGTTTGGACAAGACGATCTCAATGCGAACCACCGGCTTGACTCAGATCTAAGGAAAACAAATTAAACGAGGTAACTCATAAAGACTTAGTAAGTTACAAAAATGCAACTACATGTCATAGCATCATGCTTGACAACTATTAGAACAAGATAACGTCATAGTATATCATTCATGTCAAATATAGGCACATAATTCTCATGCTTCCATATTGTCACATAAGTGCGAGTAATAAATCATACAAGTTGGATATGTTATAGAACCGGTGCCACTACGTAGCTCCTGCAATAAATGGTGTTAATAGTTTGTGGCTGCGATGCTCGTTGTGATACATCGATATACTGAAAAATTGCTCTCGGCTAATAGCAAGTCAATGGTGTACGTATTGATACGGCAAAGAGGCTACGTCCCCACCACAGCCCACAGTAGAGTGGTGTGTGCGGTCTCTGGTTCGGCGATCCGTACCGAACACGAATCTAATGATTCATAGACAATGTATCATCCCACCATTGACATAAACCAAACCAAACAATGTCAGTTGGACTTAAAGTAATGCACAAGTAGATGTTTACTCGTCATAAACAAATAAGGATCGTGTTCAACAAGAGCGAACTCATCCAACTAAGTAGGTTGTCAACTCTACTAATAATCATGGTGAGCACATATTTGCTCATAATCAAATAATCACAAGTGACATCAATGTACACTTAAATAGACCAAACTTGATAGTAATCATGACCAAACAGGTTGTAAACATCGGAGGGATTGATTATTGTAGTGTTCATTATGTTCAAACCTTCCCTAGAGTCGACTTCATTGAGTTTTTACTACACATTTCCAAATTAGGGTATAGAAGCTATATGCATCGTAACCCCATTCTAAGTTCATTATCAAGTCCAACAAAGTTATAAGTTCACAATGATGCTACATTGTAATTCTATTTCATAATAGAGTTCAAATGAAGACTATAACACCTTATAATCCACCAAAATTCCAAGTAAGTAACATATAGCATGCTTTCATGGTTCACAACTTCAAATAGACATGTAGACAACATTTCTAGCATGGATTTCAAGCTTATTTCATAGCTAGAATATAGAACAACCATGAGCATACAAATATAGGTTTAGTAACTTACCTTTACATCATATAAACCGGTAGAAGTAAACAACTCGATGAGGGCTTCGATTCTACGGTATTGGCTTGAACACTCTTCAATTGGACCTTTAAGAACCCAAGAACGTACACCAATCCCACTCTCAATCTCCCACACAAAGCTCTCTCACGTTTTTGGAAGGAGAAGACTGAAAATGAAGGTTTCCCGGCTGATATGTGGTATTTTAGATGTCTAAATGTTAGTGGGCAAGTATCACTACAACGTGGAGGCCTCCTAATCTGATTTTAGGTGTTAATACTCACTATTACTCCCACTAAATCAACTTGAAAACTAGTTAAACATGTTAGGACCTCATTAGAGCTAATTAGGGTGGGTTAGGAGGCGATTAGGATAGGTTTCATAAAGGGTAGGATGGTAAATGCAACAATAAAATCGAATCAGGAAAAACTGGCTCGAAGGACAATGCGCTCCCATTGTCCTTAGTGATACAAGCGCATCACTCCAACATCCAAAATGTTACAAACTCTGTGAACAATGTGAGGGCATTGACGTTTGAATGCAACCACATCCAAGATTTTTGGGCAAATGGACTAGAAACTTACCTAGAATGACCCCCAACCAAAGTTGGTTGATACCCCACTCAAACCAAGTCCAGAACTCATCCGAACCTCACACGAAACGGCCTGAACACAAACCGAGAGATGGTCGAGAAGAAAGAGTAACTAACTGACAACCGTAACAATTAAGTAGGTAAGCAAACATGATTAGACGCATGTTAAGGGTCTTTAGTAGGGCTTAGAGAATATATACAAGTTGAAATAACTCCTAAATGAAATCAAACATCGAAACACGGAACATACATGAAACGTAAACTCATGCACTGAAATAATGACGAATGTTATGCAAATGACTTCAAGCACACGTATGAACTTCAAGTAAATCATCATGATGAGAATATATGTATATATACACACACAATGAGAATATATGTATCTATACACGCACATGATAAGCACATGAATGTCTAGGGTGTTACAATGCATCGCGATCCAAAATCATGTGTGCATCGTGATTCACATAGTCATGCATCGCATTGCAAAATCATCTATCGCGACCCACATAATCATGCATCGCAATGCACATAATCATGCATCGCAATGCACATAATTATGCATCGCAATTAAATTGTCACTATCATTCAATTACATTGTAATGCATCGAGATTCCAAACCAATGCATCACACTTGAAATTCGTTGCATCGCGATTCAAAATTGAGGGACTCCATGTCAAATTTAGTTAATGCAGCCATTTCACCATCTAGCCTGGATACTCACTTCACTTATCCTCCATCTTTTGTTTTCCCTCTTATTGAGGGAGTCCAATGGTTGTTCTGCTAGATTCTTTTCAAACCTTTGTAATAAAATATCATCTCAAATCTAGTCAAAAAATCAACTATACTATTTTGAAATGTTATATTCAAAAAAGTAAACCGTTTCTGCATTACCCTCTACATTTGACACTAACATAAAGATAATTATAACCAACTCTAATGTTAGTTATATATCCCTTAACTATTAGATATTTCAAACATAGACTTTTGGTAGAACTAACCGAGAGTAATTTGTATAAATATTATGTGCTTGTTATTATACCTATGCTTTTGATAGGTGGGGGGGGGGAGTTGGAGTTCCTAATACCAGGGTTTGTAAAACAATAAATAAATATAATTCTCAATTTTAAAATAAATAAATAAGAGCATGGCCTATATTACAAATAACAGTAACTCTGTAAATTTTCAGCAAACTCCTAGCAGAAATGATATACATATCCATACAGCAAGCAGCATGTCAGGTAACTTTCGATAGCAGTAAATGTTATAAATTGAAGCATTTTCCTGTCAAGCAGATGATAATGGTGTATGTTCAACCACAATCATCACCTAAATGTTTTGACTAGTTGACATAAAGATTGTGGTCAATGCGATGAGTCTCTTCTTTGCCATGTCCAAGAAGATTTCGTTGCCAAGTTCAAGACTACAGGTGTCTTTACCAACAGAGAAGCGTGAAAGGAATTGCAACGCTGTGTGAAGCTCTAGTTTCTATCTACGAACATCTTACAACAAACAAAAAACTTCTCTGGGATTTCTTATCTAAAAGTACCATTTGTACTAAAGAACAAAGTTTTCAAGTATCCACCAACGAAGATACAGATATTTGCGTGCTAACTTACCAAAAAAGATAAGACATACATAGGCATTGTCAGACTACAACATCTTCCATATACTTGATCAATCATCTTCATCGTCAGAACTCTCATATGCAGCTAGCAAGCTTTTAACAGAGTTGACTGCTTTGATTTCATTGTTTGCTTTAATTGGCACCTTTGGGGGACATTTTTCCTCCTCTCTACTAACATCTGACTTACAGTTTGTCAAGTCAGGTTCACTGGATCTATGGGCGGATTCATTCCCATCACGTGGGCTTACAACTCTCTGTCGTTTGGGTTTAACTTCCACCACTTTTTTCAGCAAATCTTGTTGCCTACAAAGCATTAAATTATCATCAGCTGCTGTGGAACGTGCATGAATGCTAAATGCTGTATTGTGTGTGTGAGAGAGAGAGACAGAGAGAGAAACCTTATTCCACTCTTTGGCTTGGGCTCAACACGAAGTGGCAAAGGAACCAAAGCTGGAGAAGAATCCGCTAGAGTTGCAGCTTTGTATAAACAAGTTAAGAAAAAGATGGGGCAAAAGAAGAAAAAACAATTGCTAGGCAGCTCAACAGGGAAGACCTACAAAGATGTTGGGCCTCCACAATGTCTTACAATATTAACAAGGAACATTCTTTCTACATGAGGAATGAAGAATACTTGAGACAAGTAAAGCAGTCCATATCAATCTTCATTGGGATTTAGGCACTACCGAACTTACTTGTGATACACAGCAAATTGTAGAATGAAAGTTGCTTTTTTAAGAAGTTATCATAATAATGCTATCTTGTTCATAGCATACTTTTTTTCTTGTTCATAGCATACTTTCTCGCTTTTTCGTTGAATGGTCAATTTGGTTCCACACACACATAGACAATACGTAAAATAGTAGCCCATTGAAATGTCTCCTGGCACTGAAGGGTCTGGAAAGGGTGCAATACATGCCAATCTACAGCAGAAGCAAAGAAATAACTGCTTCGAGCATTCTGGTTGATTATGGTATAAAACCACTAGCCATGCTGCTTGCATCAAACAAAATGAGAGGAATCACACGTATTCACTACCATGAAATAGAATACTCTTTAACATTCGTTGGCGTACGCTTCCTACAAAGACCTTATAAAGCTCAAATTTCATTAATTCAAGTTTTCAGAATGTTTTACAGGTAATAAATGGAAGTTTTCAGAATGTTCGAATTTCACTTTTGTTGATATTAGTGGGTTCAGATTGGGTCGAGCAGAAGGAACAGAGATGGTGTCACATCTCTTATTTGCGGATGATACTTTGGTATTTTGTGATGCGAATGTTTCGCAGCTTGGCTACCTCCGCTTAGTCTTACTGAATTTTCAGATGAGTACGGGTCTTCGAATTAATATCAACAAAAGTGATATCATGTCTGTTGGCGAGGTAGTTGATATTCAGTTATTAGCTTCTTTTTTCGGAAGCAAAGCAGCAAGTTTACCTTCGTCGTACATCGGTTTGCCTTTAGGAGCTCCATATAAGAATAAAGCAATGTGGAACCCGGTTATTGAAAGGTTTGAGAGGCGGCTTTAGGATGGAAGCAAATGTTGTCAAAAGCGGGAAGACCGACTCTTATTAAAAACACTTTATCGAGCCTACCCACTTATTATGTCCCTATTTGTGATCCCTTCTTCGATTCATGATAGACTAGAAAAATTGGAAAGAGAGTTCGTGTGGGAGGGTCAAGTGGAGGAGTGCAAATATCATCTTGTTAGGTGGGATAAGGTTTGCGCCAGTTTACAGGAGGGTGGTAGGTATTAAAAGGTAGAGGAATTTCAATTTGTCTCTTTTAGGCAAATGGCTATGGAGATTTCTGGTTGCAAGAAATGATCAATGGAAGAATGTGGTGATTAGTAAATATGGCGAAGGAGATAACTTTTGGTTTCCAAAATCCATCGATATTCCCTATGGAGTGGGAGTATGGAAAGGAATATGTAGAGGATGGGATTCTTTCGCAAAGAATATTTCTTTTGATATTGGGGACGGTTCTTCCATCAAATTTTGGACAGACAAATGGTGTGGAGATGTTTCCCATCTTTTCACTTTGGCAAGGGATAAGGACTGTTTGATTAGTTCAGTCCTTCAAATGAATGTGAGCAAAACTGTGTGGAATCCGATTTTTAGAGGGTGCTTTCAAAACTGGGAGAGGAATCTTTCATGAGCTTCTTCGGAAAAATTCATGGTGTGCAAATAGGGGAGAGTGCAGGAGAAAGAAATGAGATATTTTCAGTAGTCATTTGACAAGGTGCTGCTTCATAGTAATTGCAGTCATTTTCCATGGAAATTGATTTGGAAAACCAGAGCCCCTAACCGAGTTGCCTTCTTTGCTTGGGAGGCGTGTAATGAGGCAATTCTTACGGGCGACGATCTGCAAAGAAGGAACAAGATTTTTGTAAACAGATGTTATATGTGCAAATCTGATGAAGAAAATGTTAATCATTTGTTGATTCTGGGATTTGATTCTAGGAATGTTAAAGATTGCGTGGGTGATGCCTAGCTCATTTAAAGATGTGCTGCTGAGTTGGTCTATTTATAAGAGGAAAAGGAGAAACTTTTTTTGGGATACGATTCCTTTAGCTGTGGTGTGGACTATTTGGGGGGAGAGAAATAAAAGAGCATTTGAGAATGAGGAAAGTTCTATGCTTAAGTCGGAAGACACCATGCTTCGCACTCTATTTCTTTGGTGTTCCGAGTCTTCAGAGACTACTAACTATTCTGACTAATTATTCTTTCGTAGAATTTGTTAATAGTCTTACTTTTGATTAATATAATATTCTATACTCCTAGTGCACAAAGGATGTGTCATTTGATTAGACGCTATTTTTTATATCATACTTCCTTATCAACAAAAAAAATCATTGATTAAAAACAAAAAAAATGTAGCTTACAGTACTCTTCAGAAATCATTCAGCAGATGAATTAAAATTGTTTACTAAACCATATTGAACATCAAGCATGAGCTAATAATAAGTAGCAATGGAAATATATGATACTGATTTTTGCACGAATGTCCATCTGATGCGGGTGCACTTGCGAACACTTTAGACAAGGCGGGAGAGTTGTTAAATGAACATGGGAGTAATCTGTTACTAGCAAGAGACGGACTACATGGGGGTGTTCACGAGTTTACTTTCGGGCATGGGCTTCAAGGATTCAATGGGGTCACTTGTTTATCTTGGAGCGGCTGAGTTGGTTGGGTTCGTCCGGGAGGCTGTGGTTCGAAGAGTACGGGCCGGATCGTGAGTCTCTAGCAAGGGTCAAAGGATGGGCATTTTATTAAACTTTGTTTCCTTTTATTTGAGTAGGGTTTGTTAGTTGTTTAATGGGCTTAGGACTTAGAGGGCGGTGCCCTAGTTCAGTAGGTTAGCTTAGGTATAAAATAACTTTATTTCTTTGTAATAGAGCACGGATTTTATTTTGAAGAAGCAATAGAACAGTGGTTCTAAAACCGATTCCTTTAACCAAAGTGAGTGAAGCGGAGGTTGAGCGAATCAACGGACATCTTTACGTTAAACGAGTGAAGTTTAACTGGTGAGTCCGCGTATATTTTAATTTTGTTATTTCAACGCAATCGATAAATTCGGTTCACATCAAGTGGTATCAGAGCTAGCATTGTTACGAATTCCTATTCGTAGCCATCCATGGAAGAAATCGTGCAAAGGGAGAGGGTTTTCAGGACCCGCGGGCTGATTCAGGGAAGAGTATTCGTCATAGCCATTGATGGGGGAAGTTGCGTTAACGGGGTTTCCACCACCGTAGTCGAGGAGTTAGGGCTGTCCACAACAGTTCACCCGTTCCCGTACAGGTTATTTGGTCTCCAAGTGGACGAAGGAGTCATGGTCACCTTGCAAACGGTGGTCTCTTTCTCCATCGGAGGTTTTGAAGACAAAGTCTTATGCGACATCCTTCCCATAGATGCGTGTCACGTGTTGTTAGGTCGGCCTTGGCAGTTTGATAGGTTTGTAGTGCATGACGGGAGGCAGAACACTTATATTGCGACGAAGGGGGGGAGAAAATTTCGGTTGAAACCTTCGGCCTCAATCGAAGAAGAGGGCGGCTGGGGAGTATCCAGAAAAGAACCCGATCGAAAGGATAAAGAAACTATGGAACATCAGGCCAAGGTTGGGTTGGACGAAGTGGAGAAGGTGATTAAAACTGGGACAATTTTCGCACTGGTGGTACAAGAACTCAGCGAACCAGAACAAGAAGAAATACATCCCTTGGCAAAAGAAATCCTGGAGCAATTCAAGGACGTGTTTCCTGATGACTTACCGCCCGGACTTCCGCCTGAGAGGGGAATAGAACACCAAATAGACTTGATACCAGGGGCGCCATTACCCAATAGACCAGCTTACCGTTGTAACCCTACGGAAACGAAAGAACTTCAGCGGCAGATTGAGGATTTGATGGCCAAAGGATACGTAGAAGAGAGTAAAAGTCCCTGCGCAGTTCCCGCTCTTCTAGTACCCAAGAAGGATGGCACGTGGCGGATGTGCATAGACAGCAGGGCCATAAACAACATCACGATCAAATATCGGTTTCCCATTCCCCGGATAGATGATATGATTGACGAATTGCACGGGTCAAAGGTGTATTCCAAGATCGACTTGCGCAGTGGGTATTACCAGGTTCGGGTTCAGAAAGGGGATGAAGTGGAAGACTGCGTTCAAGACCAAACACGGCCTGTATGAGTGGAAGGTTATGCCGTTCGGGCTCACTAACGCCCCGAGTACTTTTATGAGATTGATGAACGAGGTGCTGAGACCGTTTCTAGGGAAGTTCGTCGTGGTATATTTAGACGATATCCTAATTTATAGCAAGACTAAAGAGGAGCACGAACAACATCTTCATAGCGTACTCTCGGCCTTGAGAGAAAACAAGTTATATGGAAAGGCAGAAAAGTGTTCTTTCTTTCAGTCTAGCGTGAACTTCCTAGGTTATGTTTTCTCGGCTGACGGAATCGTGGTGGACCAGTCAAAGATAGAAGCTATTAGGTCTTGGCCAACCCCCACGAGTATTACTGAGGTACGTTCTTTTCACGGCCTAGCCTCCTTTTATAGAAGGTTCATACAGAATTTTAGCACTATAGCTAGTCCTGTGACGGAAACTTTAAAAAAGGAAGATTTGAATGGACTGTGACTGCCCAGAAGGCATTTGAAGCCCTCAAAAACAAGTTGTGCGAAGCCCCGGTACTGTCCTTACCTGATTTTACACAACCTTTTGAGGTGGAGTGCGATGCGAGTGGAGTAGGCATCGGGGCTGTGTTGATTCAAGTTGGGCGGCCCGTAGCTTACTTTAGTGAAAAGCTAGGGGGAGCAAGGCTGAATTACTCCACGTATGACAAGGAGTTCTACGCTATCATACGGGCTCTTGATCACTGGAGCCATTATTTAAGGCCTAACCACTTTGTTTTACATTCCGACCATGAAGCGTTAAAGTATATTCACGGGCAACACAAACTGAAGTCGAGACATGCGAAGTGGGTAGAATTCCTCCAATCATTTAATTTTTCGTCTAAATACAAGGATGGAAGGAGTAATGTGGTAGCTGATGCTTTGTCTAGGAGATACTCGATGTTGGCAGTGATGGAAGCTAGACTGTTGGGATTTCAAATCATCCAGGAATATTACAGGGACGATACAGATTTTGGGGGGATTATACGTGATTGCGAAAGGAATAATGGTGGCCAGTTTGTTTTGCAAGAAGGGTTCCTCTTCAAGGGTAATCACTTGTGTATTCCGAAATGCTCGTTACGGGAATTATTGGTTCGAGAAGTGCACGGAGGAGGCTTGGCTGGACACTTTGGCATCACCAAGACGCTTGAACTACTTCAAGAGCATTTCTTTTGGCCGAAAATGCTGGGCAGTGTTCAAGCCATTGTTTCGAGATGTGTTACGTGTCAAATGATGAAAAGTACCTTCCACCAAGGGCTTTATACCCCTCTGCCCGTCCCGGAACAACCGTGGCAAGATTTATCTATGGACTTCATCGTAGCACTGCCAAGAACGAAACGAGGTAAAGACGCAATTATGGTTGTGGTGGATAGATTTTCAAAGATGGCGCATTTTATTCCCTGCCATAAGACCGATGATGCGTCGTTGGTGGCAGAGTTGTTCTTCAGAGAAATCATCCGGCTACATGGGCTACCAAAGACTATTGTTAGTGATCGGGATAGCAAGTTTTTGAGTCACTTTTGGCGTACATTGTGGAAACTGGTCGGGACTAAATTACTGTTCAGTACGTCCCATCATCCCCAAACAGATGGACAAACCGAGGTCACCAACAGAACACTTGGGGCGTTGCTGCGAGGTCTGGTTGGGAAGACGCAGAAGGATTGGGATGTGAAGCTAGCACACGCGGAGTTTGCTTACAATCGTACACCAACTTATGCAACAAAACACTCGCCGTTTGAGGTAGTTTATGGGAGTAATCCGCGAATTCCAGTCGACTTAGCACCAACGAGGGTGAGTGGGGAAAAGCAGACCGGCGCGCTGGACATGTGGAGGAACATGCAGAAACTTCATGCTCAAGTTAAGGCAAGGATTGAAAGGGTTAATGAGGGTTACAAGAAACAGGCCAACAAAAATCGAAGACAGCCCGTTTTTCAGGTTGGAGACTTTGTTTGGTTACACTTGCGGAAGGAGCGATTCCCGGATAAACGTAAGAACAAGCTGATGCCGAGGGCCGATGGACCTTTCCGTATAATGGAGCGAATTGGGGACAGTGCGTACAAGTTGGAATTACCGGGGAATATGCAGTGAACGCCACATTCAATGTGGGGGATTTATCACCATACTTGGCTGATGACACCCTAACAGAATTGAGGCCAATTCTTTCCGAAGAGGGGGAGTATGATGCGGGTGCACTTGCGAACACTTTAGACAAGGCGGGAGAGTTGTTAAATGAACATGGGAGTAATCTGTTACTAGCAAGAGACGGACTACATGGGGGTGTTCACAAGTTTACTTTCGGGCATGGGCTTCAAGGATTCAATGGGGTCACTTGTTTATCTTGGAGTGGCTGAGTTGGTTGGGTTCGTCCGGGAGGCTGTGGTTCGAAGAGTACGGGCCGGATCGTGAGTCTCTAGCAAGGGTCGAAGGATGGGCATTTTATTAAACTTTGTTTCCTTTTATTTGAGTAGGGTTTGTTAGTTGTTTAATGGGCTTAGGACTTAGAGGGCGGTGCCCTAGTTCAGTAGGTTAGCTTAGGTATAAAATAACTTTATTTCTTTGTAATAGAGCACGGATTTTATTTTGAAGAAGCAATAGAACAGTGGTTCTAAAACCGATTCCTTTAACCAAAGTGAGTGAAGCGGAGGTTGAGCGAATCAACGGACATCTTTACGTTAAACAAGTGAAGTTTAACTGGTGAGTCCGCGTATATTTTAATTTTGTTATTTCAACGCAATCGATAAATTCGGTTCACATCACCATCAAGAGTTTAGATTTGGTTAAATCAAATATTACTTGAATATGTTTTATGTGGTTCCACTTTAAACAGGCAGTTGTAATCGCACAAAGACTAGAAAGAAACATTTTGAACCTTGATTGTGGGTTCTCTGCCTCTGCGTGGTTCTCCCTTGTTGCAAGTCTATAAATAATGAAACTAATCTGATTTATTTCAATTTTTCCAACATTATATATGAATGAATGAATGATGGCATTAAAGATTGTTGCTCCCCCACCCCCCACTCCAAAAAAAAACAAATAAACAAGTACTCCCTCCGTTCCTAAATAATTGTCCTCCTTGACCCGGCACACCGTTTAAGTTATAAATTTGAAAGTGGACAAATTTTGGAAGAGGGAGTAGAATGCAAAGAGAAACCTAACTATACTAAATGACACTTATAACTTATTATCTTGATTGACCGACAAAAACAGGAGAAAGCAAAGATAGGGACAGAGTAATTCAAATTAGCAGGAAATGAATTTGGTTTGTGAACTTTAGCAAACTACCTAGGCCTTGTGCCAACCACAGCAATTATTAAATTTTTCATGTCACATCATAATAATGAATTACGACACATTGAAAGGATATTTTAAATGCAGCAAATGCCCGTTTCTCAGTACGGCGTAAAAGACGCTCAGCATCCTCCTCAGCTTCCATCTGTTCTTTGAGATAGAGCAGATCATCACTGTCCAAGGCTGCATTCTTTTACTTAGCACAAGCCCAAAGGCAATCTGTAGAAAACATATCTATCTAAATACTAAAGAGAGGATGTAAGAGGGGAACTTTACCGCCTCTTCCATGAAGGTAACCACCACGTTCTCCAGCAACCTCTTGCATCTGTATGCATCAACCACCCAGTAGGAGAAGCCAAGATCCCTGTCAGGGCATGTTATCAGGAAAAAAAAAAAAACCCTCAACATTTATATGATCATTATCAAGCTTGAAGGAAGCCAAGTACACATTCAATTCAAAGTCTACATCCAAAAACACCATAGACAAGGCCACCAAGATACCTAAACTAGGACTTCAGAAACAGAATCCAAAGTCATATCCAGTTAAGAGTTCAGATAGAATGTGGTAAAGTTCCCCTCTTGAGTTAGAAAACTGGATAGCCGATCACCAGGAAGAGAGAGAGAGTCAATATGAACGAGGGCATGCAGTGATAAGAGGAGCATCTCCCAGGCACAAATCTGACCATAATCGAATCACAGCCCCATCCCAAACTGGCAGATGCAGATGGGATGACATAATGGATAGCTCAGGAAATTACCTCCAAGGACTAGCATGAAAATATTTTAGTACCAAAATCATAGTTGTCAAAGGCATTCACCCGGCTCGCCTAAGGCAAGAGGCGAGGGGAGGGGTCTTCGACCAAACCTGAAGGGATGAAGGCGAGGCGACGAGCTTGAAGCGAAAGGAGGCGTACGCCTTCCTCACCTTTTTAACGAGCGAGGCAACCAAATGTGAGCTGAACCAGCTTTGAATTTCATTTAGAGTTTTTCATTGCATCTATTTTCTTAGATTTAGACAAATCAACCAAATATTTTCCCAATCCAAGGCCACAAACAACTTCGCCTTGAGGAGACTAACAAATCCATACCATTTTCATCGGCAGATCTCGCCAGAAAAGTAGGCAGCATCCGAAAAGGTTGGATCCAAAGTACTTGGCTGGTTTGAAGAGGATCTAGATGGTTGTTTATATTTTTGAAATTTTCAAGAAAATTATGTGGTTTTTGGAATAAATACCAAACTTTAAAGTTGAAAAATAATGTTATTATTATCATTTGTGGCCTAAGTTACATGAATTACATTTTTTATAAGGCAAAACACACCTTCGGGCCACTCTACTTTACAAAAGTTTGCAATTAGGCCCCTTAAACTTTAATGTACTACAGTTATCTTCCAATTTAACCCAATTTTTGGATGGACATTAAGTTCGGACGTTAATTTATGTTAAATACCAATTTTGCCAATGTCTTCATCATCATCCTCTCCCATCAACTAAGAAAAAAATCTCATATTCAAGAACTTCCTCCCAAATTCCCAACCAATTCCATCCACTAACCTCTCCTTTTTCAAATTAATAAATGCAAAAATCAAAAATTTCAAAGACTAGATGGCATTGCGAAAGGACTTGTACAATCCAAAACAAAATCACAATACCCATTTCTTACTTACCTCATTTTCAAGCTTAGTGATCCTGTCAATGATATTACCGTTAGGGCCCAACGAACCATTAGGTGTAGATTCAAGAAATGCGATACCTTTTTCCTTAGAAGGAGCCTCTCCATTTGCAGGGCTCAAATTGTGGATGGAATTGGTTGGGATTTGGAAGGGAGTTCTTAGAATTTTTTTCTTAGTTGATCGGAGAGAATGATGATAAATAAGACCTGGGCAAAATAGATATTTAACATAAATTAACGTCCAAACTTAACGCCCATCCAAAAATTGGGTTAAATTGCAAGATAACTTTGGTACAGTGGCCACTCATAAAATTTTAAAGTTTAGTGGCCTAATTGCAACCTTGTGTAAAGTACAGTGGGCTAAATGTGTGTTTTGCCTTTTTATAACTAGTATATGAAAAAAGAAATACAGCATATAATATTTTAAAATTATTTTTACTTAATGATCGACTTCTTCGCCTTTTCCTCGCCCACCTCTCACCCGAAAAATGTACCTCTCACTCACCTCTTGCTTTTCGGCTTTGACAACTATGACCAAAAATAGTATCAAGCCCTTCTGGTTAGTTCCAAAATTAATTCTAAATCCTGCTATGCCACAAGGATTGAGTTTTGACTAGAGGATGCAACAACCGCTTGCCACCGAAGAATATTCTTAACAGACAAAAGTAGCTATTTCCCTTGATCCTTCTCCTTAGGTCTACACGCTGTACTCCTTGGAACCAATTGGTCCTTCATCTCACTGACTCACTGACTGCACCTACCCTCAGAAGTGTTCAGCATCTTCTAAATTTGACTGCGAGTCTGCAACACTAACCAATATTATAAAAGAAAAGGAAACAGAGAGAGTAATACTTACCAAGCATGAGATAAGGCTGATCCTACCATCCAGATAATTATCAACATTTCAATCCATCTAAATGCTGCACATCAACTATGCTTTTAGACCTTAGCACCATCAAGACGATAATGCTTATCTTGGTAATCAGGGAAATATAAGCAATATTCTTAATCCCAGTACTATTAGTGCGCCCTCGCTATTAATCATCACTTGTATATCGAGGGTAGTTTTGAGATAAAAAATATTCATCCCAATTTTTTTAGTGAGGGTGCTAATAATACCACCCTCTCCTTTGGTATTAATAGTGAGGGGATAATGACTTTATCCAGTAACTCGTGCTATTAGTCCAGACCACCTATTGTGCACCAAACATAATACAACTTGGCTTATTAATCCTATCCAGCCTTACTAAGAAAATAGAACTATGTTATCTTTTGGAAATATCAAACGACACTACGAGACCTTTCTATTCATTTCAACCCTCAATTAACCCCACTTCTGTAAATAGTGATCCTACCAAAGATAAAATAAGGGAAATCCCAACGCAGGCCTTTTTTTTTCTAAATCAAGATTTAGGCTCCGAGTTGATCATAGCATCCAGGGAGGATATCAAACCCATCTCACTACCCACTTGCATCGACTAACCCCAAAATCAAGTCTAAAGTTAACCTTAAGAAATTTTTGACAGTGAGAAATCTGGCAAATGATGAGCTTTCTCTTTTTCGATATTGAGAACATTTGATGAGTTCTGGATGCGTTCCTTAAGGTCCCCTTTCGGCACAAGCTTCGTCGATAAAAATACTTGGCACCTTACCCCCACACCCAACCTCCAAAAAGAAAACGCAAAAGCTGTAGTTTGTGCACAAGACTTCCTTTACCAATCATATTCAAAGTCCTCTTGCGACACAAACTAGAAGAGTCACATCAAAAATCTGCCAACACCACAAAACCGCTATGGGCCTTAGAAAGAACATCCTCAAGGACCTCTCTAATCTCCTATATAGTCAAATTCTACAATGAACTGAGAATGCCAGGATAATAGGCGTGGGATGGCATTTTTTTTTTTTATAAAGAATAGGCGTGGGATGGCATTAGCAATAGGTTAATATATTTTCAGGACAAAGATTGGAACAAGTACCAGATAACAATAAGCATCTTCTTTTTTCTGGTTAGTGATCAGATGAGGTCCAGCCTGACTTCGTCAAGTGGGGCGACTCCGAAATTCAATGAGTTTTACATACAATTAAACCACACTGCTAACCAGACTCTTCACTTAGTTGGAGTATCCATGTTGCCATCAAAAAACAAGAACATGGGTGTCGAACATCAGATCCTTTTTTTTATAAAGGTAATTGTATTAATATCAAAGCGTCAAAACAGGTTACGTGTCCTACATACACAAGAATTATATACCGCCAAAAGACTAAGATATAGAAAAGTTCTGCACAAAATCTACAAAAGAGGAAATCAAACTCTCTTTAAATCTGAAATGAATCCTTCCTCATTATCAAAAGCTCTCCGGTTTCTTTCCTTCCAAATTGTCCACCACACCCCCAAGGGAGCAACTTCCCACAAAATATTTATATTCTTCCTCCGCCAAAAATAACTCCAACTCTACAGTAAGTCTTTGGAGGCCTCCGGAAGCACCCACGCCACTTTGAACGAACGAAACATAAAATTCCACAATTTCCCCACCACCGGGCAATGCAATACCAAGTGACTTACACTCTCCTTGCTCTCCTTGACCAAAAAGCATAGTTAACATATATCATCCCTCTTTTCCACAGATTATGCCCAATTAGAATAGCCTCATTCACCACTTCCCATGCAAAAAAGGCTACACGGCTTGGAGCTACCGACTTCCATGGGAATAATAACCCCTCTCTTTCCAAGTGACTTACACTCTCCTCGCTCTCCTTGCCCAAAAAGTATCGGTTAACATATATCATCCCTCTTTTCCACAGCCCCGGTTAGAATAGCCTCATTCACCACTTCCCATGCAAAAAAGGCTACACGGCTTGGAGCTACCGACTTCCTTGGGAATGGCAACCCCTCTTTCCATCAACTTTGACTAAGAATTTATTGTCCTTCGACTCTTTCCAAATCACCCTATCAATCTCGCATCCAACTTTTTGGGCATAAAGAAGCTCAAAAAATCTTGTCACCAAATCCATCTCCCAGTCCAGAAAATTTCTTCTAAACGTCGGGTTCCAAGATACTCGGCCTCCCTCTAGAGAAAGCACAGAGCTGATCAAGTTATCCTCTTCCCTAGCCATAGAGAAGAGATCTGGAAAGGATCTAAGCAACTCTGCATCTCCACACCATGTCTTTCCAAAACTTCACCGTCGCCCCCAACCCAATCTCAAACGAAATATTTCTACCAAAAGCACTCCATCCTTTTCTAATGCCTTTCCACACTCCTGCCTCAAAAGCCTCAGTGATCTTTGCAGGAAACCACAAATGATTCCCTGTGCCGTACTTGCTCTCCACCACTTTCCTCCAAAAAGCCCCCTTATCTGACAAATATCTCCACAACCACTTCCCAAGCAAAGCCTCATTAAACAACTTGAGGTTTTTTATTCCTAAACCCCACTTCCCTAAATCAGAGCAAACTCCCATTCTACAAGGTGAAATTTCCACAAAAATCCCTCTCCAGCTTCTCTAATCTATTCTGGGCCGAAGTAAGAACTAGGAAGAGTGAAAGAAAATACGTAGGCATACTCGATAACGTATTCTTCACCAAAACCAGTCTCCCCCCTTTTGACAAATACTGCTTCTTCCAACCCGCCAAGTGACGTTCAAATCTTTCAACCATTGAATTCCACATATTTTTGTTCTTAAACGGGGCTCCGATAGGCAAGCCAAGATACACGGACGAAAGATTGGCAACCTTGCAACCGAAAAAGGAGGCCAAAGCCCCTACACCCTCAAAACATGAAGAAATGCAAAAATGGAGCCACCTCCTCCACTTGTAACCAAACCCCATCATTTCCATAAGATGCAGCAAAAAGCCCCAATTAACATGATCATATGCCTTCTCAATATGTCTAGCTTGCACATAATTCCCGGAATGCCACTTTTTATCGTAGCATCCAAAATTTCATTGGCGATCAACAATGCATCAAGGATTTGCCACTCCATGACATAAGCATGCTAAGTTTCAGAGATGATCTTCCCCAACACCTTTCTCAACCTCTAAGACATCACCTTAGAGATGACTTTGTACACCCCGCCAACTAGACTGATCAGCCTGAAATCCTTGGCATGACTGGGTCCTTTCTTCTTCGGAATCAATGCAATGAAGGTAGCGTTAAGGCTCTTTTAAAACCGCAAGTTATCGTGGAAGTGATTGAAAACCTTCAGAATGTCGTCCTTCACCACTTCCCAGAATGTCGAACATCGGATCCTTAACATTTAGCAACAGATACTTCTCCTTTTATATGGTCGTATTTAGTTTTTCGTGGAGTTTTGAGATGGAACATATTCTTATACTTCATTAATCTCATGGAACTCAAACATTGAAATCAGAGCATAAGATTTAAACTAGAAAATGTAGCATGAAAACCTAGGTGAAGTCAGGAAACCAAAACTGTTGCTACACCACCAAGTTTCTAGCAAAGCATATTCCATAATAGATCATATTGCTCCACCTAGTTTCTAACAAAGCATATTTCACAATAGATCATAGCATAATGGCTTCGAAGGAATAAATCTCCAGACCTTTTATCAGATCTCAACTAGAAAATGTTGTGAATTTGGTGAAGGCAGGCGGGAGGCAAGAGGTACTTTTTCAGGTCGAGAGGCGAGGCAAGATGCGGTCGAGCAAAAGGCGACAATTAAAAATAAATAAATATATAAACATTTAAATATATTTTTTTAATATTAGTAAATTTAAAAGTATGCTATAATTGACAATAATAATAAAAACAATTGATTAAGATTTCATGCTAAAAATAAATACTCAAGCTTGTGGGAAAATTAATTCAGAAAACCAAGTAATGATAGGTTAGCACAGTTAAGAGTTGGTCACTTTTAAAAGGAAAAGAAGGAACTTCAATTGGGAAGCTGCTCCATTGGCTGTTTGCTGGGTGGTGAGGAGAGAACGGAACAGTAGAGCTTTTGATAGTGTAGAAAATAGTACAGAGAGGTTGCAGGACTTGGTTCTTCAGACCTTACACTTTTGGTGCAATGAGCTGGACTTGTTGGGGGATAGTTCTTTTGTAAAATTTGTGGAGAGTATTTCTTTTCTTTTTTTTGATAAGTAAGAATAAAATAAAAAGGCGTCAAAATCAGGTGATGTGTCCTCTGTACAAACGGAGTATACAAAAAAGCTAATCACTAGATTTTTTTGTACCAAGAGCTATCAACTCATGGCACCAAAAAAACCAGACTCCGCAGAATCAGACCCTGATCTTCTCTAAGCATCTCACCTCATTTTCAAAAATCCTAGCATTTCTTTCCCTCCAAATTGTCCAATAAATCACCAAATGAGCAGTGACCCAAAGGCTCCTCCTCTGTTTAGACAACCTGAGCATCTCCTTAATTGAGTTCGGCATTACCCATACCACATGGAACAAATTAAAGACGAAGTCCCACAACTCTCTAGCTACTTTGCAATGCAACAATAAATGATTAACACTTTCCCCATCACATTTGCACATATAGCACCTATTCACATAAACTTTCCCACGGCGCTGAACTGTTAATAAAGCTTCATTCGGAGTTTCCCACATAAAGAACCTCACCCTTGTAGGAGCCTTCGGCTTCCACACACTCTTCCAAGGAAACGTGCCGTTACTACCCAATAGATTATGATAAGAGGATCTAACTGAAAAATCTCTATTCTTCCCGCCCTCCCACACAACTGAATCCTCTCTAAACCTGTCCACCTTCTGGTTATAAATCTGCTCAAAGAAGCGCCCAAGAGAATCCAATTCTCAATCCCGAGGATTTCTTCTAAAAGAGGGATTCCATGTTACAGTATTGCCCAAGAATTGCACCACATCACTAACAGTTTCATCCTTGTTCGAAGTTAAGCTGTAAAGCACTGGATAAGCGCAGGATCACTTCAGAAACTAACCGTGTTGCCATTACCCACATCCAGAGATAGAAACCTTTTCATAGAAGCCCACCTCATTCTGATGCCTTTCCACAACCCATTCCGTGAGAGGAACAGGTTCCCATCGAGTCATCGACGATCCCTGGCACCAAATTCGCTCACCACAACCTTTTTCCAAAGCGTGTCCAATTCTCGCAAATATCTCCATAGCCATTTCCCCATCAATGCCGCATTGAACCACTTGAGCTTCTGATCCCTAAACCACCACTTCGAACATTTGAGCACACCACCTCCCATCTAATCAAATGATACTTTCGGTCCACCCATTGCCCTTCCCACAGAAAGTCCCTCTTCAATTTTTCAATGCTCCAGGCTACTGAAACCGACAAACCAAACAGCAACATAAAATATGTAGGCAAATTGGAAAGGGTACTCTTAATAAGGGCCAATCTACCACTCTTAGACAAATATTGCTTTTTCCACCCGCTAACCTTCGTTCAAACCTCAATATAATCGGACCTTATTCATGGAATATGCCTCTAGAGGGAGGCCAAGATATGTCGTTGGAAGAACCCCAACCTTACACCCAAAGAATGCTGCCAAGTTATCCACGTCCTCTACCTCACCCACAGCAAGCAGCTCACTCTTGCAAATATTAACCTTCAAACCTGATCCTCCTTGGAAGAAAAAGAGAATCATCCGCAAGTAACCCAACTGAGCTGCCTTAGCCTCACAGAAAACCAGAGTGTCATCTGCATCCTCAAATAGCAAATGAGAAACCATCACCTGACTGTCTCCATTCCTCCCCACTAAAAGACCTCAGATAAAGTTATTAGCTATAATCCTGCTTAATGCTTCAATAACAATGATACAAAAGAAGGGAGAGATAGGGTCCCTTTGACGCAAGCCTCTTGAACTACCAAAAAAACCCGCTGACTCGCCATTGACTAAGATTGAGAATTTCGTTGTAACGATACAAAACATAATCCGGTCCCTCCATCGCCTCCCAAATCCCATCCTGCGTAATACTTATATCAAAAAGTCCCATTTGACATGTTCATACGCCTTTTCAATGTCGAGTTTACAGAGTAACCCAGCCTCCCTACTATTAGTCCACCAACTCATTAGCCATCAAAGCCACGTCTGTCTCCCTCCCACAAAGGAATGTTGGGACGCCAAAATAACCTTATCTATAACCCTTTTTACTCGACTAGTAAGCACCTTTGCTAAGATTTTGTACAACCCCCCAATCGGACTGATCAGTCTGTAATCTTTTATGCCCTACGCCCCAACACACTTAGGAATTAGAGCAATAAATGTTGTGTCCTCCTCTCAAATCTTTTGTGCTAAAAAACGTAATGAAAAACATCCATCATCTCCCCTTTAAGTAGCTCCCAGCAGTGCTGGAAGAAGATCAAAGGAAAACCGTCCGGCCCCGGAGCCTTATCTCCCTTCAAACTATGAACCGCTCAACTAACCTCTTCTTCGGTGAATGGAAATGACTGGAATTTCAAGATTTCTCTGAATCTGCTGTATTTAGATGACTGAAGTGAATACCTTCCAGCTTCGGATTGCAGTTTGTTATTGTCCAAGAATAATTCTTTGTAAAAGTCAGCAATACCCTCTTTTATACTCCCTCCGTCCCAAAATAATTATCCATTTTAAAACTTACATTTTTAGAACATCACTTTTACCACTTTGCCCTTACTTTTTCACCCTACTTTAATTATGGGCCACATACACATGGGTTTTAAAGGAAATTACACATTAAACCTAATATAAATAATCAAGTCAATTGTTTTTTCTTAATCTGGGTCAACTAGGACGATAATTTAGGGACGGAGGGAGATCGGAATTAGAATTATTTTCCAGCACCGAGAATGATTTAATTGTTTTGTCTTGTATATCCCCTGTGTACAAGGTCGCACCACCTTTTTGGTGCCTGATATATAATACTTTTTACTTATCAAAAAAAATTGTTTTCCAGCATTTCTCCATTAATTCGAATCTTAGAAACTGATTGGCCTGTTTGTGAGAATTTTCTATCCCATGGAAGAACCTTGTGTTACTATCACCCTCCTTCAGCCATTGGATACACGCTTTTTGTTTCCAGCAGATTTCCTCACTCCGAAGCAATCTATGAATTCTGCTTGAAGGAGCTTCTGGTTGGCCAAATCTTCAGACCTCCAATCACCCGAGCCTTCTTTAACATCCAACAACTTCACCTCCTCCATCATATTCCACTTCTCTAGGTCTCCTTGAGTCAAATCATCCCCACTTCAAACATCCTAAGAACTGATTATCTGTTTATTTTCTAACCCACTTCAATGCGAAGGGCTTTCGGGCTCCGGGCATTACAATACATCCCAAAATTTTACAATTCACCTCCAACATAAAAAAGAGCTTTGTATTCCTATTGTTTTCATATATATATATATATATATATATATATATATATATATATATATATTTCATTTGACATTTCTTGATTCAAGGCTCAGCTGAACTTACCAAACTAAGAACCTCTAATTTTTCAGTATGAGTAATGAGGGCAAAGCACCTTTGAGTCATTTAGCACAAACATCGCACCTGCTAGCTTCCTGTCACAGCAATTTGTTATCTAGCTCCCCCACATGCCCCCTCCCCCTCTTTACCTAAACCGAAGTAAAATTGGGTGGTGTCATGCTACATAGCCACCTACCATGGAGACAAACCAAATTCGCTTTCCTATCTTGTAACATAATTTATTTCCTAGTAATTACATCTACCATGGAAAACTAGATGCCTTTCGGCCAAATGGAGACAAACAGACACACACAGAGGAGGAGAAGCAGGATTCGCTAACCTTAGCCACCATGCGTTGGAAAGTTATGTCTTCATCATCTATTCTATCTTTCCCCTTTCCCCATTTCTTATCTGCAAGAAAATCAATATACACACATACATATAAATCATGTATGCAATCTATAGAGAATCGAGCATACTATATGATATACTAAGAGCATAATACATGATATACTATGTGCTCGTTTGGTCCCCAACAATGGTCATTCCATTCCATGCCATTTTAGTATAAATTTCATTCCATGACAGTTCAAATAACATTGAAAGAAATCACCATTGTTAGGTATCAAACAAATCAAACATGTCGATAAATTAGGGTTTAAACAATACCTTTAGGATCGCTAAGATTAGTATATTCACGAACTTCTCTTCCTGCCATAACTAAAGAGGGCAAGAAAACCCTATCGATACGTAGTAATTTCAGCCAAAATGATTAACCAGAAGCATAAATCAATCGCAAAAACTCATCCTTTCCACGAACCCTAATTTCGTTTGGCACCGAAGAAGAACAATTCCAGGGAGAAGGTGGATAATTGCCGAGGAGGAGCGGGACGTTCGTGTTGTGGGTATAGAATCTTCACGCCCTTAGGTTTGTAATAATTTCACATTCCCCCAGATTTTTCAAAAATAAGCAGATACTACCCTTATGGTTTGCCTAACAATGTCCATATATTGAAAGACGATTATTCTATGCGATAATTGACAAAATATATCACTCTTCATCCTACTTTTCTTTTATTCTCTCAATTTTTCTTAGCGCATTTTTTTATGTTTGTCGAATGAGTATGACAAACATGTGATGGTCAGTCAAAGATACATCGAGGAGAATTGACAAAGTCTAATAATAGAGTTGATGTGGGTGGGAAGGCCAAGTGTGAAAATGGTAGTAGGGTTCCAAGGGGGGCATACGGGCTGATCACTCTTGGGCCAAAAAAGTCATGTTTTGTCTACAAAACAAGGATGGGAAAGGGGCTAGAAGACCAATAGGCCAAGACTACACAAGGGGGTTCAACCTACGCAAAGGGATGGTTACTTAGGAAGAAAGGCTCGTAAGGTTCACAATAAGAAGACGCTGGAAGAGTGGGATCTAGTGGGCTCGTGGAAAGGTGGTACAGGATTGGAAGGCATTGCATGGCATTGCATGGTGGTTGCGGCTTTGCTTGGAAAGGAGACCGGCTTCCATGACTCCTTGTGATACAAGTGGTTGATTAAATTAGGAAACAAATCTGCTAGTAGTTTAGAATATGATTTACTTTATTAATTAGACTAGGATTTACTTTATGTTCTCCAATAGAATTAGGTTTCCTTTTATATTAACATTAGATTTAGAGTTTCTTTGTAAGCCTTTATAAGGCCTTTACTTTCATTGAATAAAGCAAATTTTTAGACTTGAAGAAAGCTCTTAAAGAACAAGTATGTTCTTCCTTCAAATCGATTTATTCTTCTTAGGTGAGTGAAGCCAAATGGAATCGTTGGATATCTTTACGTTGAGTGAGTGAAGCTCAACCGGTGAGTCTGTATCCTATCCTTTTTAATTTTAGGTGATTTTTGTTTTTATCTTTGCAAGAGAGAGTTCGGGTTGTTTTGATCATCTTTGGGAATCCGACCAAAGTGATTAAGTTTGGGCAGATTGTGTGTGTCGGTGGGAAGTCTTTTTTATGGTCTTCGGACAGTTTGGATGATCTGGTTGCTCTTTGATAGATGTGTTTTATGCGTATCTATTGTATGTATATTCCTATTTAGATTGTGCTTTTCTACAAGATTTTAAAGCTACTGATGTGGGTTTTTAGTGTTTTATGAGTTTCAGGTTAAATTTGAGAAGATTGATGAATTTCGGGCATTTAATCCATAAAATGAAGATTTCATGGACTTGAGTGTAATTTGCTAGAAGTTTAACGCTGAATATTAAAGAAAGAAGATAAGCGCTCGCTCAGCCCAATGGACTGAGCTACCGCGCATTTTCCAGTAGTTGGCTTCTGAAGAAAAGGTGTTAAGCAGTCGCTCAACATATGGACCAAGCGACCGCTTGGTCCTGTTTTCTGGTCTGGGTTATTTTGTAATTTCTCAAATTGTTTAATCTTGTATAAATAGAACCCTAGTAGTACAGCTTTAGGGAGCCAAATTTTAGCAGTTCTTGAGTTGTTCTCAAAACTGAAAACAATGTTTGATTTATTTTTCATTGTCGATTATTGAAGATTGATGATGTTTTCTTCCTACGCAATGATTTTTGTTCATCGCATGTGATGAACTAACCGCATCTATCTATCTAGGGGATGGAGGTAACCTGTATCAATTCTTATGTGTTAATTATATTTTATATTCTATCAATTATTGTTTATCATTTAGATTATCTCTAGTTTATAGTGAAACTATCGCATAATGGTTGTGTTAGTAAATCTATAAGCTCTTGGGTATAATAAACTGCATGATCGTGCGTGAGTTATATACTGGCCAACCTAAATGATAAATAGATCTCTCTGATTTCCTGATCGGGCTAAGGTTAGATCTAGGTTCGTGTGTGTTCTTAGTGATCTTAATGGACTCTTAATTGCTGTGTGAACGGATCAAGAAAGCACAGTTAAGGCGGAGTACTAAGAGTTGCAAATCTCGATCCGTAAGTTTTAATCATTTACACTAGTGAACGAACCCTTAATTTGATAGATACATTAGTTAAATACACATAAGAGGCGATACAAGTGAATCCAAATTCTTAGATTCTCCCCACATATTAATCTTCGATAATCCCTTGATTCTTGTTATTATAATTTTATTACTCTTAAATTAGTTTCAATAGTCAATAATTTAGTTTTAATTATTCCAAAAATCAAACCCCCCCCCCTTTTTAGGTAAAATTGCTTTTATTTATTGTTTGATTAAAATCTGTTTGATTATTATTCTCTCTGTGGTTCAACACTTGCTACCGTACATCTATACTTCAATAGACTCGTGCACTTGCGAGGTAAATTATAACACATCAACTTTTTGGCGCCGTTGTCGAGGAGAATTAGTAATTAAGTTTTAATCATTTTACTTTGTTTAAAAAAAATAAATAAATATATATATATATATATATATTATAATAATAATAATAATAATAATAATAATAATAATAATAATAATAATAATAATAACATACAATGTTAGTTTCTGTTGATTGTGCAGTTTATGCACGGCCGATGGTCGTTGAATCTTACTCTGGTGGATATTCCTGATATTCAAAGAAATCCAATGGCTGACCCACCTTCTCCTGTCGAAGCCATTGTTGCTACAAGGGAGGCTAATGAAGCTCCTAGGACGATGAGAGATTACACTCGTCCTAAAATAGACTTTACACCTTCGTGTTTGGTCTTACTTCTGATCGAGTTATGAATTTTGAATTGAAATGACATTTTTATAATATGATTCCAAATTTTCATGGTCTACCTTCAGAAAATACTTTATCTTTTATGTAAGATTTTGTCCATATGGTTGAAACTTTTCCTAAAGGAGGATTAACTGAGGATGAATTTAAAATGTGTTTTCTTCAATGCACTTTAAAGGATTCTGCTAAAAGATGGTTTATGACGTTAGCACCTAAGAGTATTCATACATGGAAGCAACTTTATGATTTGTTCAGGCCGAGGGCTCCTTGTCGTGATGGGGATGTTTTGCTCTTTCTCTGAGTAGTTTACCGGTGATTTAGGTTCTTTTCCGTCGTGGTAGGTGGCTTAGGTGGGAGCGTCCCTCTCATCATTCTTATAAACTTAATACTTATGGGTCGCCAGTTGGTGGTCTTTGCACCGGAGGGGGTATTATTAGAGGTAAGGATAACGCTTTTTCTTCTTTTTATGGTGAGGGCGGTAATACTTTTGCAGAAATTAAGGCGCTTTGTGATGGTTTGCGTCTTTGTCGACACCTCAATCTGACCAATGTTATGGTGGAGTTAGACTCGTTAGTTGTTGTTCGAAGCATCCATGGCTCTCAAGGCTTCCCGTGGAAGTATCATTATGAGTTGTTAGAGTCCCAATCCATGGTCCAAGGTTTTGAGCTTGCCCATGTCTTTCGCGAATGTAATAAAGTTGCGGATCAGTTGGCTCGTTTCGCGCATGATTCGAGGTGTTCTATTTATTTTTCTCAAGAAGGTTCTCTTCCCCGGCTCCCTCTTGACGCAATTCGGGCTGACAGGATAGGTTTATTTAGCTTTAGAAAATAATTGTTTGTTTTTTCCCTTTGGTTTCTTTTCAGAGGTCAGGCTCCATATGTCCTCCCAGTTATAAGGGCAAGGCTGGTTGCCCCCCTCTTGTTTGTATTCCTGTTTTTCTTCTATGATATTTGTGCAGGGTGCCGTCCCTGTTTCCCCAGGAAAAAAAATCATTGCTAAATTTTACCAACATTTTTCACTTTCAAATCATAGGAAATAAATCATGTGTGTTTGCGATGGAACAAGGTGAATCTTTTCACGAAGCTTGGGATCGTTTTAAATCTCTACAAATAGAATGTCCACACCACATTTTTTCTTAAGATGTATTAATAAACCAGTTTTATGACTCACTTCTTAATCATCTTCAAACCATGGTGGATAGTACTGCTGGAGGGTCAATTCATGGATTGACCCCAAAACAAGCAAATGAATTGTTTCAAATGTTAGGATCAAATTCTCAACAAAAGAGTGTGAGAGGAAAAGCCAAAGCTGTGTATGAAGTGAACTCGAATTTTAATCAAAGTGAATCCAGTGCATTAGCAGCGGCTATTGCTAAAATTGAAGCTTATGAAGCAATGATGGCTACTGCCAATTTAAATTTACTTATGAAGTATGTTCGATTTGTGGTGATAATTCGTATGCTACTAATAGTTGCCCTTTTAGTGGACATATGCTTGTTTTTTCTTGAACATGTAAATTCGATGAATTCGTATCCACCACGTCAAGGGAATGATCCATTCTCCAACACTTACAATCTTGGTTGGAGGAATCACCCGATCTTCAATTGGGGAGGGAGTAAGCCCTTACATCCACAACAACAGCATCAACCGCAAATGTTTGGGCAAGGAAATTCAAACAATGGTGGTCGTATGCAATATAATCAACCAAATGAAAATTTGGAAAGTACCATGAGTGCAACAAATGCCACATTGTATAAATTGATGGCTCAATTCGGGCAATTAGCAGATGATGTGAAAGAACTCAAAGGACGAGATTATGGGAAGTTTCCCAGGCAGAATAAGCAAGCCAAGGCTATCACTACTCTAAGGAATGGTAAAGCTATCGGTGAGGAGGTAAGTACCACTACTCCTTCATCTTCTTCTAATGTGATGAATGATGAAAATAATAAAAATAAAAATGATAATTTAAATAATGACCAAGTGATGCGGGAGCAAGGGCTCAAGGATCCGTTAACCTATGAAGAAATGAAGAATGGCGTGAGAAAAACAAAGATAAGGCAAAGGGGATCCAAACCTGATATGAGTCTTCTTGGGGAAGAACTCATAAAACGCAGCAACCAAAGAGAAAAAAACGAGCTGGCAGCAAATGGATGGAAATGGAACCTCGACCTCGGGTTCACGCACACGACAATCAACGGGTATTCAGCCCTTAACCTTCGTATGACGAAACCGGCAATCAAAGGATAGTGAAGAACGACACAATCGATATGGAGGGTCGATTGATGGGTTCGTGAGTACTCGGGTAACCCCCGATCGCTCAATAGTCTTGAATACTCAAGGTTGGAAAGAAAACTCTCATAAATTTCATTCATCAAAATCTGATTACAATAGATAGGGGCAGCCCTATATATAGCTAGGAGAACTAGGCTGCCATTGGCTACAAAGAGATAAGATTTAACCAACTATCTAAATAAGGATAAGATCTATGACTAGATGGAGAATATTCTCCTTGATTATCCTATACTAGGGCTGAAATTAGCTAGAGGATAAGGCTGAGTCATCATCAGCCTTCTAGAGAAGCCTTCTAGATCCTTCTTCCTTGTTCTTCCTTGGCCGAAATTCTTGCCATTTGTTAGGCTGATTGGGGCTTGTTTGGGGCGCCTAAATTCAGCCCTTTGTATCCTCCTTCATCCAAATAAATTAAAGTGTTCATTAACATTTCTTGACCCGTTTTGATGCTTCCTTTGCGTGCCATAATTTGGGTCTCCATATCAAATATCTCCCGGGATAAAATGAGGACTTCGTTTTGAATTTTCCTGGCTCGAGCCCTTGTCATTGGTCCATTCATTGATTGCATTGTCGGTGGATCCTTGGTTACTTGGGCCTCTTCATTTGATTCCCGGGTGACTTGGACCTCTTCATTGGGCTCCTTGGTGACTTGGGCCTCATCATCCCCTCTCTCTTGGAAGCGATTTGTCCTCAAATCGTCACCTACATCATAAGGACTTAGATCAGCAACATTGAAAGTAGCATTGACTTTATACTCACCGGGAAGGTCCAATTTGTATGCATTATCGTTGACCCTTGCAAGGACTTGAAACGGGCCATCGCCCCTTGGCATCAATTTGGATTTTCTTTGTTCCGGAAACCTCTCCTTGCGCATGTGCAGCCATACCCAATCCCCCGGTTCAAAGGTTACATGCTTGCGACCCTTGTTGGCTTGTCGCACATATTGCTCGGTCCTTCGCTCAACATTGAGCCTTGCCTTTTCATGTAATTTCTTCACAAATTCAGCCTTCTTTTCGCCATCTACATTAACAAACTCAGAAACAGGTAACGGTGATAAATCCAACGGTGTTAGAGGATTAAAACCATAAACCAATTCAAATGGAGAAAAATGAGTTGCTGAATGTAAACTACGATTATATGCAAATTCAATGTGTGGTAAACACTCCTCCCAAGCCTTGATGTTTTTGGACAGTATGGACCTCAAAAGTGTTGATAAAGTTCTATTGACGACCTCCGTTTGTCCATCCGTTTGTGGGTGACAAGTGGTGGAAAACAAAAGTTTTGTGCCCAATTTACCCCACAAAGTCTTCCAAAAATAACTCAAAAACTTGACATCCCTATCCGACACTATAGTCCTAGGCATTCCATGAAGCCTAACTATTTCGCGAAAGAACAAATTCGCGACATGGGAAGCATCGTCGGTCTTGTGACAAGGGATAAAATGCGCCATTTTCGAAAACCTATCAACAACAACAAAAATGGAGTCTCTACCAAACTTAGTCCTTGGCAATCCTAAGACAAAGTCCATAGATATGTCCGTCCAAGGGTGACTAGGGATAGGCAAAGGCATGTAAAGTCCATGTGGGTGGACCCTAGACTTAGCCTTTAAACAAGTTAGGCATTTAGCACAAATCCTCTCAACATCTCTCCTCATGTGTGGCCAAAAGAAGTGTTCTTGCAAGACCGATAAGGTCTTGGCCACACCAAAGTGTCCCATCAAGCCCCCACCATGGGCTTCCCTCACAAGCAATTCTCTCATGGAACAAGCAGGTATGCACAGTTTGTTTTCACGAAAAAGGAAATCATCTACCCGATAAAATTTCCCACATGCAATTTTTTTACAATCCAAATAATCCTTACCAAAATCAGCATCATCATGGTATAATTGCTTAATGTGCTCGAATCCTAAAATTCTAGCATCTAAATTGGAAAGCAATACATACCTCCGAGAAAGGGCATCAGCGACCACATTCTCCTTACCTTGTTTGTACCGGATGACATAGGGAAATGTTTCAATGAATTCAACCCAACGGGCATGTCGACGGTTCAGTTTTTGTTGACTCTTCAAGTGCTTCAACGATTCATGGTCCGTGCGAATGACGAACTCCTTGGGCCACAAATAGTGCTGCCATGTTTCCAAAGCCCGAACCAATGCATAGAGTTCCTTGTCATAGGTGGGGTAGTTCAATGTGGCTCCGCTCAACTTTTCGCTAAAATAGGCCAATGGACGCCCTTCTTGCATGAGTACGGCTCCAATTCCGATTCCCGACGCATCACATTCGATCTCAAAGGTCTTTTCAAAGCAAGGTAGGACCAATAAAGGCGCATTGGTCAACCGCTCCTTCAAAGTCAGAAATGCCTTCTCTTGATCTTCCCCCCACTTGAATCCCACGTGTTTCTTAATGACTTCGGTCAACGGGGCTGCAATGGAGCTGAAATCCTTCACAAACCTCCTATAAAAACTAGCGAGGCCGTGGAAACTTCGCACTTCTCCCACAGTTGTAGGGCTCTTCCATTCTTGAATCGCTCGCACTTTCTCTTCATCCACCTGGATGCCCTGTGAACTTACAACAAAACCAAGGAAAACAAGTCTATCCGTACCAAAAGTGCATTTATCAAAATTAGCATATAACTTTGCATCACGTAAGGCACCTAAAACAGATTTCAAGTGTACTACATGCTCATCCAAAGTTTTGCTAAAAATCAAAATGTCATCGAAATACACTACTACGAATTTTCCAATGAATTCCCTCAAAACATGGTTCATTAAACGCATAAATGTACTCGGTGCATTAGTTAGCCCAAAAGGCATCACCAACCACTCATACAGTCCATGTTTTGTTTTAAAGGCAGTTTTCCACTCATCTCCTTCCCTCATTCGGATTTGATGATATCCTTGTGTCAAATCAAGTTTTGTGAAAAATTTGGAACCATGCAATTCATCCAACATGTCATCTAGTCTAGGAATGGGATAACGATATTTTACCGTTATGTTGTTGATTGCTCGGCAGTCCGTGCACATCCGCCATGATCCATCCTTTTTGGGTACCAACAGAACCGGCACCGCACAAGGGCTCATGCTCTCCCTAACTTGACCCTTTTCCAACAATCCTTCAATTTGTCTTTGAAGTTCCTTGGTCTCTTCGGGATTGCATCTATAGGCTGGCCTATTTGGAATGGAAGCCCCGGGAACAAAATCGATTTGGTGCTCAATTCCCCGAATTGGTGGCAGCCCACTTGGGATCTCCTTGGGAAACACATCTTCAAATTCCTGAATAAGAGAAGACAAAGAACTAGGCAAAGAATCATTGTTAGTATTTACAAGTGCCTCTCGAAACATGAGAATGATCATGGGCTTCTCAAGCAGCATCGCTCTTTTTACCTCGCTCACTTTGGCTATCAAACTCCTCTTTTCTCTCACACTCCTTTCTTTTTCAATCAACTCACTCTCCTTTTGCCCGGTTATCACTCTTTTGTCACTCACTTTTTTAACCGGCCCCTCACTCTCCTTTTGCCCGGCTATCACTCTTTTTTCACTCTCATTTTTAGCCGGCCCCTCTCTCTTGTTTTCCCTCATACTCTCTTTTTTCTCGGCATTCTCTATGTTCTTTTCCTTACTTGCCGAATTCTCTCTTTGCAAAGTCAATTGATCTTGAAACACTTGTTTTGGAGTCAACGGTGCAAGTGCAATGTGCTTGTTGTCAAAGTCAAACGTGTACTTGTTAGTGTACCCGTTATGAATCACACGCCGATCAAATTGCCAAGGCCTCCCAAGAAGAATATGGGTGGCTTGCATAGGCACCACATCACACATGAGCTCATCCTCATACTTCCCGATCTTAAATTTCAAGAGGACTTGCTTGTTCACCTTCAACTCTCCTTGCTCATTCAACCATTGCAAGCGATAGGGTTTAGGATGGGGTAGCATGGTCAATCCCAATTTCTTCACCAAGTTCACACTTACCACATTTGCACAACTTCCCCCATCTATTATTACCCCACAAATCTGGTCATTCACCCTACACCTAGTGTGAAACAGATTTTCCCTTTGACTTTCTTCCTCCTCCTTCAATTGAGCACTCAAAACCCTTCTAGTCACCAAACAATCTCCCTCGGCACCTTCCTCATCCTCACTATATTCATCTTCCTCAACTCCCTCTTCCTCTTCTTCCTCCTCTAGAGGAACATACTCACCACTATCCAACATCACCATAACCTTTTTGTTACCACATTCATTGGCATAGTGCCCAAACCCATGACATTTAAAGCATTTGACCGATTTAGTTTTGGGTTGGGAAGTTTCACCTTTGTTTGGAACGGGAGCGGTAGTCTTGGGTGCCTCAACTTTAGTCTTGATGAAACTCTTGTCAAACTTGTCATTTCTTTGACTTCCCGCACTAGCCTTCCACGGGGTTCTTGTAAGTGAGAAATTTTTGTCCGCTTTCACTTGTCTCTCAACCTTAAGAGCCTTTTGCAACAACTCCGTCATGTTGCCATATTCTTGCAGATCAACCACTTTGAAAATTTCTCTATTCAGCCCGGTAAGGAATCTTGCCATGGTTTGCTCCGGAGTCTCCCTCACATCAGCCCTAAGTAGAGCCATTTCGAGCTCTTTGTAGAACTCCTCTACACTCTTGGTGCCTTGCCTCAATGTTTGCAATTTGTGGTGAAGGTCCCGAATGTAATGGGGTGGAATAAACCTCAACCTCATGACCCTCTTCATCTCCTCCCACGTCTCAATCGGTGGATCCCTATACCTCTCTCTCTCCCTCCTAAGTTTGTCCCACCAAACCGAAGCATATTCGGTGAACTCAATGGCTGCCAACTTCACCTTCTTAACCTCGGAGTAATTGTGAAAACCAAAGATCCGCTCGATTTTCATTTCCCATTCAAGGTACAATTCCGGGTCCTCCTTTCCCATAAAGGCGGGAATCTTCATTTTAATCCCATTGAGATTGTGGTCCTCTCGATTGCCATCCCTCCTATCATCTCTCCTATCATCTCTCCTATATTGATTCCTCCTACCAAATTCAGATTCATAATCATCCCATTCATCCCGACCTCCAAAATGGTCCTCCTCAAACCTACGCCGGGGTGGCTCACCTCTTTCAACTTCATCCCTACTAGTACCCTCCACTTTACTCTTTTGTTTTTGGGCACTCTCCAACCTACCAATTCTTTCAAAAATCTCCTCGTTATGGGCCCTCAACATCCCTTCGATCTTGGACATCAAGGCCTCCATGAACAGTTTGTTCCCCGTAACATCACCCCCATCACCAATACCACTTTCCTCCGACATCCCAAATCTGCACAAAAAAAATTAACAATATATATATAGAAATTCCTCACAGCTCTCCCTTACGTGTTTCACTCAAGAATGATCACTCCCCTCGTGTATACACTCAAATGGCTTTTTCCCTCTTTTGATCTCACCCTCTCTTGCCTTTTTCCACTCAACTTCACAACCTTAAAGCAACAAGACTAAGAGTAAACGGAAACAGCCACAAGCAACTCACAAACTATCAAATGGAAAGAAGTTTTTAGAAGAAAGAAGAAAGAAACACGTGGCAGCAACTCTTGGAATAATCGAAATAACAATCGGGTTTTAGAGATGGAAAACTAAAGTGTAAAACAGCCACAAACACTTGGGATATGAGGATATAACATGGAAGTATAGAACAGTAACTAGAATGCAAAACAGCAACTAGAATCGCAAAACAGCAACTAGAATGCAAAACAGCAACTAGAATCGCAAAACAGCAACTAGAATCGCAAAACAGCTTATAAGCTTCGAGAATGACCCAGTACGTGGCGTTGTGGCTCAGTTAGCACCACATCCTATTCGGGATGCTTGTAGGGTGCAATTAGAGTTTCCAGCCGTTATACTTAGTGGATCCAACGGAAAAGTGAAACAGCCTTGGATTTTTGAAGATAGAACGCAAACAGCCTTAGAGATATAAGACGGAAATGAAAACAGCAATATATATGTATATTTTTTTTGTGTCTTTTCTTTGGGGTTATACCAACAAACACTTGGCAGTAAATGATAGAACAAGGAAAGTAAAACAGCAACTCAGCTAATTAAAGAAGGAATTAGGAAATGCCAAACAGCCTCAATCGGTTTTTGAAGGCAGCAAATAGACAGCAACAGCCTTTAGAGTATATGATGCTAGGCCGAATCAAGCAAGAATGACGGGTGGCACAAAGATAACAAATAGAGATATGTTTTTCTTTTCTTTTTGAAGATAGAACAAACGAAAAGTAGAACAACAAAACAGCCTATGGCTGATCGAATAAAGTAAGAATAAAGGAAAGCAAAAGAACGATTTAAGTAAAAAGATAGTCGTGGAAGCCGAACCTCGCTCTGATACCAAATGATATGAGTCTTCTTGGGGAAGAACTCATAAAACGCAGCAACCAAAGAGAAAAAACGAGCTGGCAGCAAATGGATGGAAATGGAACCTCGACCTCGGGTTCACGCACACGACAATCAACGGGTATTCAGCCCTTAACCTTCGTATGACGAAACCGGCAATCAAAGGATAGTGAAGAACGACACAATCGATATGGAGGGTCGATTGATAGGTTCGTGAGTACTCGGGTAACCCCCGATCGCTCAATAGTCTTGAATACTCAAGGTTGGAAAGAAAACTCTCATAAATTTCATTCATAAAAATCTGATTACAATAGATAGGGGCAGCCCTATATATAGCTAGGAGAACTAGGCTGCCATTGGCTACAAAGAGATAAGATTTAACCAACTATCTAAATAAGGATAAGATCTATGACTAGATGGAGAATATTCTCCTTGATTATCCTATACTAGGGCTGAAATTAGCTAGAGGATAAGGCTGAGTCATCAGCCTTCTAGAAGCCTTCTAGATCCTTCTTCCTTGTTCTTCCTTGGCCGAAATTCTTGCCATTTGTTAGGCTGATTGGGGCTTGTTTGGGGCGCCTAAATTCAGCCCTTTGTATCCTCCTTCATCCAAATAAATTAAAGTGTTCATTAACATTTCTTGACCCGTTTTGATGCTTCCTTTGCGTGCCATAATTTGGGTCTCCATATCAAATATCTCCCGGGATAAAATGAGGACTTCGTTTTGAATTTTCCTGGCTCGAGCCCTTGTCATTGGTCCATTCATTGATTGCATTGTCGGTGGATCCTTGGTTACTTGGGCCTCTTCATTTGATTCCCGGCTGACTTGGACCTCTTCATTGGGCTCCTTGGTGACTTGGGCCTCATCAAAACCACAAAGGGAAGGGGTGCATTCAAGGACATGGAACACGGCTCAAGAAGGAAAAGTTGGGAGGTTCACACTTGGAAGGGAGGCACGGGTTTAGGAAATCTTGTATGGGCTTGCATGCAAGGAGGCCAAGGCAAGGCGTGGAAAGGTGGCCGCCCACCATGAGTTCTATATCCACAAGGAATAATAGATTAGGATAAAATCTTCCATAGGATAGAATTTATTTTGTTTCCTAAAAGAACTAGTTTCCTTTTTGTTATTTTAGTTGGATAGGAAGACTTTTTGTTTTGGTAACTAGATAGGTTTTCTTTTCATGCAAGTTTAGGAGTCTTTTCCAATTAGACTTAGGATAATTTTGTAAAGCCTTTTTAAAGGCATTCTTCTTCAATAACACGACAGATTTGTTCGGTGTGAAACACATTGCAAAGAACGAGTTCGTTCTTCCTTTGGTTTGTCTTTCAAGGTGAGTGAAACCTAGGGAGATTAATCCAACGGCAGTCTTTACGACAAGTGAGTGAAGCTTGTCCGGTGAAACCGATCTATCCTTTTCCATTCTTCTTCTTTTATTTTAATCTGTTCGTTTGGGGCAGCCTGTTTCTTCTTCAAGGGCGGGGCAGTTTTTTGAGTAACATCGTATCCAAAAGTGGGTTGTTTTGAAGGCAGATTAGTCGTGTGTTTGGCAAGTGTTTTGAGCAGCTTTTGTGCGTGGGAATTGCTGGAATTGGGAGGCAGTTTGGGCAGTCCTAAGCTTCATAAAAAAATGTGGTTGTTGCTTGGTTCCTTGGAGTCTTCAGCCAAGGGAGATTGGAGCAGATTAGGGGGTCTTAGGTAGGTCGTTTCTCTTCAAGGGAAACCATTTTTGGGCAATCCATACACACTTAATTCAGGTGTGGGTTAAGGTTGGTAGGTGAAAGTTTATCTCTTAGTTGTTGGGTTATAATTGTAAGGGAGAAATTCTTTTAAAACAAACTATTTCTGGGGATGTTTTGGGGAGCAGATTTCGTCCAAGAAACTGAATACAAAGGTTGGAATAGTTTTGCTACTTCAAGCTTTCGTATACGCATCACCAAGCAAAAGAGGGCAATCCTAAAGAAGAAGAAGAAACATATGTTGCCCCTAAAGCTTATGTGCCCCTATTCCTTTTCCTGGTCGTCTTATAAAAAACAAAATGGATAAAAAATTGCCGAAATTTACAATATGCTTTCTAAAGTGAATATTAATTTACCATTGCTTAATGTGATTAAGAATATTCCGGCATATGCCAAATTTTTCAAGGATTTAAGTTATAGAAAACAAAAGTTTTCGAAAAATGAAAAGGTAACCATGTCTGAAAATGTTAGTGTTGTTCTCCAATAGAATCTTCCACCAAAACTAAAAGATCCTGGTAGTTTTAATGTTGAAATAACATTAGGAAATTTTAAGAAAGTTAAAGCAATGTTGGATCTTGGTGCAAGTATTAATCTGATGTCTTTTTTTGTGTATAAACAATTAGGTTTAGGTGCACTAAAACCTACATCAATGACTTTGCAATTAGCTGATCGATCTATGAAACACCCTTTGGGCATTGTTGGAGATATTTTAGTGCAGGTTGAAAAATTAATTATGCCTATGGATTTTGTAGTGCTTGAAATGGAAAATCAGGTTACCAATATGCATGAAGCTCCCCTTCTTCTTGGGTGACCTTTTATGGCTACTACTAACACAGTTATTAATGTCAAGAATGGAAAATTATCTATGACTGCTATGGGTGAGACAGTTGAAATTTCCGTGTTTAATGCAATGAAGAAGCCAGATGATATGAGTGATTGTTTTAATATAGATGAAGTAGAAGATTTAGCAGTTAAAAATTTAGTCAATAAGGTTAAGTTTGATAAATTAGAGGAAGTATTAACTGGTCAAGGTGATATTGACATTGAGGAAGTGATTGAGTTAACTAAACTTTTTGAGGAACAAGAAGAAATATCAGCTAAACAAGCTGCTCGTGAACTCCTAGGTAATTTTAATGAAAAATTGGTTCCTTCGATAGAATCACCGCCTGCTTTGGAGTTGAAACTCTTGCCATCTAATTTAAAGTATGATTTCCTAGGGAAAAACGAAACATTGCTTGTAATTATTGCTTCTAATTTGTCAGTAGAGTAAGAAGAAAAGTTAAGAAAAGTTTTGCAAGAACATAAAGAGGCTATAGGATGGACCTTAACCAATTTAAAATGAATAAGTCCCACAAAATGTACGCATATAATTCATCTCGAAGAATGAGCTAAACCTTCTAGAGAGCATCAACGAAGATTGAATCCGCATATGGAAGAGACAGTGAGAAAAGCTCTTAAACTTCTCGATGCGGATATTATTTATCATATTTCTGATAGTAAGTGGGTTAGTCCAGTTCAGGTTGTTCCCAAGAAATCTGGAATTACAGTGGTTAAATTGATAAAGATGAATTAGTACCGACTAGAACAGTCACTGGGTATAGGATGTTCATCGATTTAAGAAAACTCAATGCTGCTACTAAGAAAGATCACTTTTCGTTACCATTTATTAATAAAATTCTAGAAAGATTAGCTGGTTACGATTTTTATTGCTTTTTAGATGGATTTTCTGGGTATAATCAAATCCTTACAGCCCCAGAAGATCAGGAAAAGACAACCTTCACATGCCCTTTTGGAATATTTGCTTATAGAAGGATGGCTTTTGGGTTGTGTAATGCTCCAGCTACCTTTCAAAGATGCATGATCTCTATTTTTTCCTGATTTAGTTGAAAGATGTGTTGAGGTTTTTATGGATGATTTTTCTGTGGTTGGTGAATCGTTTGATAAGTGCCTTGATAATTTGACATTAGTGCTCAAGCAATGCTGTAAAAAAAATCTAACTCTTAGTTGGGAAAAGTGTTATTTTATTGTAAACCAAAGAATTGTTTTAGGACACATAGTATCGAATAGAGTAATTGAAGTAGATCCAGTAAAAGTTGAAGTTATTTCTAAATTACCTTCTCATGTTTATGTTTAGTAAATGGTGTTGAAGAATGTTTATGTAAACTTTTCCGTTTTGGAAAGCGGGTGGTTTCAAAACCTTTAAGCGCGTGGAAAGCTGTGGAATTATGGATTCAAAATATGTATAACAGAGTCGTCATCTTTATTTTAAGGATAAACAAAGAAAAACAAAACATAATCAGATTTGTAAAAGGGTCCGGAGGCTAAGTTACGAGTTAGGAAGGGATTAGGCACCCAACTCGCCCTTTTGGTCTCAAAATAGGGTTTTTTTTTGTTGCTAAATATGCTCTTTTATAAAATTAACAATTTAAATAAAGCATTTAATATATATATATATATATATATATATATATATATATATATATATATATAATGAAATAAATACAAACTTATAACGGCCTCATTTTAGAGTTGCAAATATACTTTATAAAAATTTCGCCATAATAACAGATTATTTTAGTGCTATTTGTTATAGAATTTTGGGCAACATAACTGCTTATTTAGTGATATATTACTATTTTAAATAGCACTTTTTTAAGGTAAAAAGTAAATAAATTTTAAAGTACCTACCTCTTGAAGTGTGGGGGTTTTATCTCGTACCAAACTTCCTTCTGGTAGGCTTTAGGGTGTGTTCACTCTGTCCTTCAGGGAGAGAGAGTCTTTTTGCTTTTTGCTGTTGCTGGATTTCGGGCAGCATGACTGCTTCTTTTTGTTGTTTCCGCCTCGGGATCCGGGCAGCACAACTGCTTGCTTTGCGTGCTTTCTTCCGTCTGAAATCGGGCAGAGCAACTGCTTGCTTTGGCTGGATTTGACATCTGAAATTGGGCAAGGCAACCGTACTTTTTGGCTCTTTTGAACCGGTGAAATATGGCGGAAACCTATTTGGGTAGCTAGGGTTCACTTTGGCCGGATGGTTTCAGTGTTTAGGGAGAGATTTGGCAACTTAGCGGAGCTTCGGGGTTGGATCGTAACCTCTGGGAACTCTCGTTGTAAACTCTCACAGTTTGTGAGAATTTTTCTCATTGTGTGTAACTATGTTTTTATTCATTGCCGGATGCCTTTATTTATAGGCTGGGATCTGGGGTTCCTTCGTGATTAAGATTGATCAGCCGTGTTTCAATAGCTTTTACTGCGTGTTGAAGAAGTTGCACCGAAGGCCAAGTGCTACAGTGAATGAGAGGTTGTGGGCACTGCCCATAGGCCTTGTGGGCGCAGTGCCCAGAATGGGTGTGGGCTGCGCACTCCTCTTTTTCTTTTCTGATTTTGGCACTTTGGCCCTCTGCAATTCATTGTTTATGCATTTTTATTTTATTTTGCATTTTCAACCCTGTAACTTAACATCCGTTAGTCCTTTAACGGGTCTTGATATTTTATGGCATGTCATATAACAGGGGTACGAAATTGGGGTGTCTACAGAGCCCCTCAACGATGAAGTTTACGGCTAAACCGAAACTTACCGAGTAAACGAACATTGTTGATAAGGAATAGACTCCCAAATTTCGTGGAAATTATAATGGGGAGAAATGCAGTATGCGGTAGTTTATAATGCAACAATTTAGGATGCAACAGTTAATCTCATACCCTAAACACTTTAATGGACTGATGGGATAGAGCATATATGATGCAAATGAAATGCTCTGATGGTCGAGCCTACTGAGTAGGTTGCCTACGTATCCTTTTCAGGAATCAGACCAAACGTAGTTTAGCTCAAGCCGATAGCAAACAACAAGCACTGGGTGGGATAGATGGGATCTGATTCTTTCCACGTCTCGGGGTATGTACCCATTGAGGAAAGAATCCAACACAACAGGTGGGATGCATGAGACCAATTATTTCCACGTCCAGGGGTATGTACCCCTCGAGGAAATAATCCAACAACAACAAATTGAATGCATGAGACCAATTATTTCCACGTCACGAGGTATGTACCCCTCGAGAAAATAATCCAACAACAACAAATAGAATGCATGAAACCAAATCATTTCCACGTCCCGGGGTATGTACCCCTTGAGGAAATAATCCAACACAACATGTGGAATGCAGAAATCAATTATTTCCACGTCCCGAGGTATGTACCCCTCGAAGAAATAATCCATCAACAACAAGTTGAATGCATGAAATCAATTATTTCCACATTCCGGGGTATGTACCCCTCGAGGAAACAATTCAACACAGATGCAATATCATGGCATAAAATGCATGCGATGGGGAAAGTAAAATGCAGATACTTTTACCCTTTTTTTTTTTTTCTTTTGCTTGTATGCATCCTGCTGGGGATATATTTTTTCTTGGAAGCTAGATGGATGGCCGTTAACTTTTGTTGACGGAGGTTACCTTCATTAATTCTTCGTTAGGACTTCAGGGCCATTTTGCGATTTGAGCAAACCTAAGGTTTTAAGTGCTGAAGTGATTTTTGGAGGGGAGGAAAGGGAAAATTCCTTCCCATTTTAACTCTTACGGGGAAGACGAGCAGCAACAACATCAAACCCATTTCATTTTCTTTCTTTCTTTCTTCCATTGTTGCCGATGGAGGAGATTTCTTCATTTCTTCATCTTTTTTCAATTTTCTTCCGCCAAATTTATTGTTTTGCTCATCAGATGGCTTCCTCTTCAATATCTAGGAAGGGAAAGGCTTCGATGGACCCGGAATCAGGCGAAGGACGTCGTGAATTACCTCCACTGAACCGAAATATTGTTAGATATTGGTATTCTAACAACGATTGCAACAACATACACCGAGATCGGCATACCCATGTCGCTCATCTTCCAGATCCGATTGTAAGTCTTCATTTTCTTAAACTCATTTGCTTGAATTCCTTGGGTTTCTTGATATTTTGGCACTCTTGGAGTATACATATTGCAATTTTGATGCTCATTAGGATGATGCATTTGGCCATGAAAGTATATGCAAAAATATGAAATTCATGCTATTTAATTTTGCGATGCATCCTCATGCAATTGATACTATTTGATTATGCAATGCATATTTATGCAACTGATATATTTTGGCTTTGCGATGTATGCTCATGCAACTGATATATATATATATATATATATTCTGCGATAATGCACATGCTACAGATATTTTTTTCGGATGCACATGCTGAATATATTGGCAAGATAAAGCATGTCATGCAGATAGATGCACAGAGATAAAATAAAATAAAAGATAATTAATATATCTTCTTTTTTTATAGGAAAATGATTTTAAAATCCTAAAAATCTAAGATGCATATTTTTTGGGATAAATGCACATGCTAGATGACAAAAGAAAAATATATATGCATATATATTTTTTTCTAAAATGCATAATGAGTATGGATATGGAATAATTAATGCAATGACATGAAATATGACATGCAAGAGAAGATGAAAGAAAATGAGAGCTTACCACCTTTATTTCTTTTCTCTCTTTTTTTTTCTTTTTCCTTTTTTTTATTTTTTTTCGTTCTCTCGTCTTCCTTTTGTCTTTGACGAATTTTTTTCTTTTTTTTTTGCAGGCACGCAACACCATTAACCGGGTACAGGCCAGTTCAGATAAATTGGCCGCCATTTATAAATATCTGCATCTACAGGCCACTCTGGTTGAGCAGACAGGCTTGGGTACATTTCTGCGAGCATTCAGCCACTTCCGCAGCTACTTGTCAGTTTTCGAGGTCTGGAGAGAGTATTGGTGGGACACCACCCATACCTTTCATTTCAGATGGGGAGAAGCCACCATGACTCCTTGCAACTTCGATGTTATCACGAGTATCCCTACCGGCATTGGTTGGAGCTTAGAGCCAGATTTTAACCTACGGCATCAGCATGATGTGGTCGAGGACCTATTCGGCTTCGCACCTGATTATAAAAGCGCGGATAAGGTCCGTATCCGCAGTGTGAAGAGATGGCTGGACTAGAATGCTAGGCAAGTCGATGATGATGATTATGAGGTTGTTACTCGTGTAGCGAGGGTCACTACTAGAAAAATGACCTTTAGTGACGGAATTTTCCGTCGCTAAAGGCAAAATTCCGTCACTAAAGGCCCCCAGCGACGGAATTTTTCCGTCGCTAATCCTTCGTCGCTGATGCCGGCGGAAAATTCCGTCGCTAAAGGCGTTTAAAAATTAATTAAAATTGAATTTCAGCGACGGAAAATTCCGTCGCTAAAGGCGTTTAAAAATTAATTAAAATTGAATTTCAGCGACGGAAATTTCCGTCGCTAAAGGCTTTTTAAAATTAATTAAAATTGAATTTCAACGACGGAAAATTCCGTCGCTAAGGGCGTTTAAAAATTAAAAAAAAAATTGAATTTCAGCGACGGAAAATTCCGTCGCTAAAGGCGTTTAAAAATTAATTAAATTTTAATTTCAGCGACGAAAAATTCCGTCGCTAAAGGCTTTTACAAATTTAAAAAAAAACCCCAAAAATACTATTATTATAAATTTTTGTACCTTATAATATAACAATTAATACTAAACTGAACATACAAAATAAACAATAAAATAAAACCAATTTAAAAATATCAAACTGTAAATATTATTACAACAATCCATGTAAACCATATATAACAATTAATACCAAAAACTTGTTTCTAGAGTTAACTTGGAAATTTAAACGTGTACCAATCCATGTAAACTATATCTAATAAAAAAACCTAAAAATAAAATTAAAAAAATCTTGGGTTGTGCTCTCTCCTCCAAGGTCCTTGGTGCGATATCTGCCTTCTAAGATAACACGTTTAACAAATAGCCTCTAAGCGGTCGACAAATGATGGAAATCGGAGATGTCTCAAAGCATCATGGGCGATGAGAGAAGAAGCGCCACCGGGTTTGCTTTCTTCTCGCTCGACTATTTTCATGTTCCCTACATTTCAAATTGAAGCACCTTGCTCAAAACAGACAAGATGATCTGCCCCGACGCGTTTCATGAAGGATCGGTGTGATATCACAAGAAATCTAAGAGCTTAAATATAAGAAGCAAAACTCGTGCAGTCTGCATGCGGATATAATTTACCAAACAGTTATCAAAAGTATTATGGCACATGCGAAAGCTGAAGATACCACCAAAATGGAAAAAGGAGGAGCTTATCTTCTGCGTTAGAGACTTAGAGTGGCACAAAAGCACTCATGAGCAAAATATGTTGTCCCATGATATACTTTTCGCATTTGATTGTAGAAATATAAATATCATCACCCCAAAAAACAAGAACGAGAGAGACACACACACAAGTTTTCTCTCTATATCTCTCACTTTTTCCATCAGTCAAGTCAATACAAAGTTAAAAAATAAACCACAAAATTTTGAATTAAAACACAACCATAAGCACCAACAATTGTACGAATAAAAAAGGACACTCATTTTGGGGCCGAGGTACTACTTTTGTTGGCCACATTACATGAAGCAGTTGTAATATCTATCAATTCTATTGAAATAAATAACCCAGATAGTTAATTTCAATGACTTTCCATAAAAGCTTTCCGATGGGAAACAATAAGAATGTTCTATGAGTAGTTATCTAGGCGTTTATTAGTTTTTTTAAAGCTTTTATACGACACCAACTTCCTTTACAGAAACAGTAGAGGCAGAAACCAGTTAGGATATGTAACAAGTTTATTACATTTCTACAAACTAGAGAAAAACATCAACGACAATTTATCTATATTTGAAACCCTTGCACATCCTCACACCATTCCTGCCGAGGCTGCAAAATCAACAATACCAAGATAGTAAAAGAATTGAATTTCGACATTGGTTCTTTCCTCCAGATCACAAAGTAGGCAGTTTAACAAATAGGGCATTTGTATGTACTAGCAAAGAGTTTCAGCTCAACCATATGCAAGTAAAAAAATTGTGTAGTAATAGACCATAAGCAGAAAAGGCAACACAAAAGCTGAACATCATTGAACTGAATCATATTCAAAGAGAAAGTTAAATAGTCACAAAAAAAACCGAAGTTCAATTGCTCACCAGGGTCACGGAGCTCATCAGGATCAGCCAAAGAGTGTCCTCTGAATCTGTAGGTCTCGCATTCAACCAATGTTGGGCCTTCCCTCTCTGGCCCTCTCAATGACCTCCTTTGCAACCTCTCTCACCTTCAACACATCCATTCCATCAACATGAACCCCCGCATCCCAAAAGTTGGTCCCTTCTTCGATCTCGGATCGAAGTCGATCTCAAATGAGACATCCCAATTGCCCACAAATTGTTCTCAACAACAAACACGATGGGCAATTTCCACAAAGCGCCATATTTAAGCACTCAGAAGCGCCCATTGTTACAAGTCCAAAGTCGTTCCCAATTTATAAAGAAATCGCAAACCCAATTTCAAATGATTCCCAAAAGAAAACGAGATATGATTAAAAAATAAAGCTAACAAAATCGAGAATAAAAAATGAAAGCGAAATTTGGGGAAATTGAAATGTTGTATACCGATTGGAAGGGGAGGCTTTCGGTTTGAGCTTCTTTTCCTTGATGACATCGGAGGAAACAACAACGACATGAGTGGATCGAGATTGGGAAGCATAACGAGCTGAATTGAGGTTGGAGCTACGGCGGAGGTGGTGGGTTGATACAAGATCTTGACACGCTCGAGAAGAGCCACAACTGTCTTTCGAACCACCGGCGACGCCTCCCGTAACCAATTCCTTGGCGAAAAGAGGCATACCCTCAATCACACCATCCAAGCTCGGTTAAAAGCCTAACATGGGGTTAGCGTGGCCAATTGAAGAGGATGGCGGCCTTGGCGATGAAGATGAAGGCCTCGCGAGGTCTCGTTGCTTAGGGGACATGGGTGAATAATTTGAAGGGGCACCAACAGGCCGAGCTGTGAAGGGCTTGGTGATTTGCGGGAGAAGAAAAGATGAAAGGGCGGCCATGGAGGATGGCGGAGGGAAGGGAGGGAAACGAATAGGCTGAAGAGAAGAGGGTTTTTGAGATCGCTTTTTGGATTTGGCGGTGGATATCTTGTTCACTCCGCCCACATTTAGAGAAAAAGAAAGGAAGGTTTTTTTTTTTTTTAGGGAAAATTGTTTTTGGCGGTAATACAAATATTTGGGGATTTTGGGGTTGGCGATGGAGGGAGTTTTAAATTTTCAGGAACATTATTATTAATTGACTTGAAATTATATTTTTATAATTTCAAATGCTTTATTTATTTTGGGTAAATAGTTTTCGTTAAAAAATCATTTTTAAGAAAATGACAACTTTAATAGTTTATTAGTAATAAAATGAAATTTTCTCTATTTATATAATTTCACTTTATTAATTTAAATCAAATTTCCTCTATTTATATAATTTTGTTATTATTTTCTTAAGTATATAAATTAATGTGAATATTTTAATTTTTTTTAACTATATTGATGCTAATCATTTTAATTATTGATATTATATTATTAAATTAACATTTCAAATATTACTTTAATAATAAAATATCATTCCATTAAAATGATTATAATATTTCCTATATATATAGGAAATATTATAATCATTTTAATGTTTTGAAATATTTGTTTTTGTAATATTAATTTTGTCGTTGGAATTAATATTTGTTTCGAAATATTTGTTTTTGTAAATAAATAATGTTTTGAAATATTTATTTTGTAAAATCCCTTTGTAAATTTAAAATAAATAATTTTTGGAATATTTTTGTTTTGTAAAATTCCTTTGTGTGTATATATATAGGAAATATTATTTTTAATGAAAAATTACCTTATGTTGAAATATTAATTTAATAAGTTAAGTTGTTAATATTACATGCATTAAAAGTTAAGTTATGCAGTTAAGTTAAGTTTAAGTTATAAGTTAAGTTAAGTTAAGTTAAGTTAAGTTAAGTTATGTTAAGAAAGTTAAGTTAAGTTAGTTAGTTAAGTTAAGAAGTTAAGTTAAGTTAAGTTTTAGTTAAGTTATTAGTTAAGTTAAGTTACGTTAGTTTAAGTTAAGTTACGTTAATAAGTTAAGTTAAGTTAAGTTAAGTTAAGTTAATGCGTAAGTTAAGCTAAGTTAAGTTAAGTTAAGTTAAGTTAAGGTTAAGCTAAGCTAAGTTAAGTTAAACGTTAAGTTAAGTTAAGTTAAGTTAAGTTAGTTAAGGTTAAGTTAAGCTAAGTTAAGTTAAGTTAAGTTAAGTTAAGTTAGCTAAGTTAAGTTAAGTTAAGTTAAGTTAAGTTACGTTAAGAAGTTAAGTTAAGTTGTTAAGTTAAGTTAAGCTAAGTTAAGTTAAGTTAGTTAAGAAGTTAAGTTAAGTTAAGTTAAGTTAAGTTAAGTTAAGTTACGTTAAGTTAAGTTATGTTACGTTAAGCTAAGTTAAGTTATGTTAAGTTAAGTTATGTTACGTTAAGCTAAGTTAAGTTAAGTTAAGTTAAGTTAAGTTAAGTTAAGTTAAGTTAAGTTAAGTTAAGTTAAGTTAAGTTACGTTAAGTTAAGTTAAGTTAAGTTAAGTTAAGTTAAGTTAAGTTAAGTTAAGTTAAGTTACGTTAAGTTAAGTTAAGCTAAGTTAAGTTAAGTTACGTTACGTTTAAGTTAAGTTACGTTACGTTTAAGTTAAGTTATGTTACGTTAAGCTAAGTTAAGTAATGTTAAGTTAAATTAAGTTACGTTAAGTTAAGCTAAGCTAAGTTAAGTTAAGTTAAGTTAAGTTACGTTAAGTTAAGCTAAGCTAAGTTAAGTTAAGTTACGTTACGTTTAAGTTAAGTTATGTTGCGTTAAGCTAAGTTAAGTTATGCTACGTTAAGTTAAGTTAAGTTAAGCTAAGCTAAGTTAAGCTAAGCTAAGTTAAGTTAAGTTAAGTTAAGTTAAGTTAAGTTAAGTTAAGTTAAGTTAAGTTAAGCTAAGTTAAGTTAAGTTACGTTACGTTTAAGTTAAGTTAAGTTAAGTTAAGTTACGTTAAGTTAAGCTAAGCTAAGTTAAGTTAAGTTAAGTTACGTTACGTTTAAGTTAAGTTATGTTACGTTACGTTAAGCTAAGTTAAGTTATGCTACGTTAAGTTAAGTTAAGTTAAGTTAAGTTAAGCTAAGCTAAGTTAAGCTAAGTTAAGTTGAGTTAAGTTAAGTTGAGTTAAGTTAAGTTAAGTTAAGTTACGTTAAGTTAAGGTAAGTTAAGTTAAGTTACGTTAAGTTAAGCTAAGCTAAGTTAAGTTAAGTTACGTTACGTTTAAGTTAAGTTAAGTTAAGTTAAGTTACGTTAAGTTAAGCTAAGCTAATGGTCATGTTGGCATAGCATGGACATGATTCATAGTTTCCCTAACTACCCTTAGGAACGCAGTTGCACCTTGCACACACAAGTCCCACATGCCCTCCTGCACAAATTTGGCCTCTACGATAGTCTGCACCTAGACTTACAAGCTCCTCCACAATCTATATATACATATCCATTCAAATAGAACATAAAGTGTAATTTTGATAGACACTTAGTATCAGTATCTCTTTCGTAGTGTAAAAAAAAATCATGTGCCTCTAAATATAACGAAATTGGGGTGGTACGTTTGTCACAACTTCGTAAAAAGAATATTACGGAAAACGAAGATTGATATGACTGGTAATCGTTGTTTGGGAATGGTTTATTGCATGTAGGTGGTTTATGTCAAATGTCTATAATGTGTTCTTATTCCCAACTCAAAATTGGAGCAATTTACAGACATCCACAAAATAAAATTAAGTGAGAGTATATATATGTATTATTTTAGTGTATTAGGTGAATATTGATAGAATAGGAGTAATAATCAAAACTACGATATCCATCGCATTAATGCTACAATATCTCTCTCAATCAATTTGAAAGTACCATAGTAAAATCTGTTAAAAGTTGATATCCATTGTTGAGTCTCCCTCTAATAACTTAAACTTTTATATGAGTCGATTACGTATTAGAGGTCAAGGTTTGGCAAAGAGAACCATTTACGACGTGATGTCTTTTTAGACTTTTTTTAATGGGTAGCTAATTACTCTCTTGTTCCTAAATTATTAATGTCTTTTTAGACTTTTTTTTTAATGGGTAGCTAATTATATTGTTAATGTATAACTACGAAAATATAACATTGAAATTATAAAGGATATTGTAAAATTCAATACCTATTTTGTGGACAGAGAAGTCATGTGTGAGAGAGCTGCTAGCCTGTATATTTGTGATACAAAAGGTTCACACAATACATAGTTAGAGAAAATGGTCGTAATGCAAAAGAAAGTAAAATGAGAAGAGAAAGAGTTGAGAAAGAAGTAATGTTATAAAGGGAACTAAGATTATTTATATAATTACCACTTGATTGGCTTCTATTCCTTGGACAAGTTGGACAATAATTAAAGAGATCAATAATATTGACGCAACAAGAGCTTTAGAAATAGCCATTCTTATATGTATTGCTTGTTTTTTGTGTGTGTGTGTGTGAGAGAGAGAGAGAGATCACTTCAAAGACAAGTGTTGTGGATGGAAACAAGTGTGGTTTAAGTTGTTATATATATATATAGGCGAAATTCGCCATTGGTCCCTGTACTTTGGGTTTGTCCACCGTTAGTCCCTGACCTTCAAAACGTCTCACCATTGACCAAAGTTTGCGTTTTTTGTCCACCGTTGGTCTCTTGCTCAAACGCCGTTAACTGTTTCACCAGTTAAATGGACATGTACGATACTTGTGACCAAAAGGAAGGAGCAAACTGTCTTTTCTCATACCCAATGGGCAACCCACTTAGGATCCAAGCCCAGCAACCTAAAAAAACTTATACCCATCTCCCTTCCCCTTATTGCCGGTAGTTTTAACACCCATGAGAATCCGACTGAGTCTCGATGACGTGATTATGGAGATCACAATCTTGGAACCTTTGACGGAACTGCCATCGGGAGATGACTGTACGGTGGGGGAAATTACGCAGGAGCCATCACCGAGAAGGAACCAATCAGAGGACCTATTCAGCCGCGAGGATTTTTACGTTGAAACGATCGTACTCTTTTTGGATTTGAGCGAAATTTAGGATCGGAGAGACTAGTGATCGAGCCAAAGGTGCAGGGTTTGGAGTTCTCAGAGGCTCGCGGGGATAAGCAGAAGCGATTATAAAAGAGGTTAACTAACCAAAGCTGAGGTAGGTTTGAGAGATTTGTCGGCACTTGGGCGGAGAGTGAGTTTGATGAGAGATCGAGGTAGCAAAGAGTTCGAGGGAGGCTGGACGGGATTTCACCGGTAAGCTGGTTTCCGGCAAGGTTGAGAACCAATAGGTCAGTGAGGTTTGAGATTACAGTCGATAGGTTTCCGACGAAGGAGTTGTATTGGAGGAAGACGGAATGTAGGAGTGTGCATTTGATGAGAGAAGAAGGAATGGTGCCATTGAAGGCATTGGAATGGAGGCTTAGGTTGCACATGTTGCGCAAGTTTCATATTTGGGAGGTGAGTGGGCCGTTGAGGCGAGCGGGGGAGCTCACCGACTATTGAAGCCGGCCAGCCCAGCGCCGATCCACGGGAGCCGAGGGAATGGAGGGTCCCACGAAGAGTGCGCCGAGTGGATCATGGAGACTGAGCTTGAAGGAAGTTAGGGCGTCGATCTCGGCTAGGGTTTCGGAAGTGCGATCTGCGCAGGTGAGCAGGGGAGTGGAGAAATCCTAAGTGGGCTGCCCATTGGGTATGAGTAAAGACATTTTGGTCCTTCATTTTGGTCACAAGTATCGCACATGTTCATTTAATGGTGAAACAGTTAACGACGTTTGTGAACAAGGGACCAACGGTGGACAAAAAACACAAATTTTGGTCAATGGTGAGACGTTTTGAAGTTCAGGGACTAATGGTGGACAAACCCAAAGTACAGGGACCAATGGTGAATTTCACCTATATATATATATATAGTGTGTGTGTGTGTGTGGAGGGGGGGATGAGGGAGATGGAGATAGTTCATACAAGCTAGTGGTGGGCTTTGAGTATGGGTAATCTCGTCTATTTTTCTCAACCTAAAATAAGTGTCTCTCTAATAATTAATAGTAAAAACTTGTGTAGAACGGTCTTACGGATCCTAAATCCGTAAGATGGAGCCCCATTTAGGAATTCGTGAGTTAATAACTAAACATGTTAACAAAAGCTACAAAAACAAGTTTGTTGAAATGATTAGAGTTAATGCCTTACGGTTTTGGCACAAGAAGGTCTTCAGTTTGACTCCCCCCAGCCACATTATTAAGTTTTAATGCGCATTAATGAGAAGTTCCTCTATTTGCTTCGGTGCCCCTGCACTTTAAATGTTTGCCGTCGAAATTCTTATGTTTCCCACGCCTTGCAGTTTAATCCTTTGTCAGCTCTGTTAGTCATCCATTAGCATCAATTGCCTTGGGATACTTGATGGGCTTTGATGAAATGCTAAATGACACATTTAAAGTCAAACGTGACACATTGAAAAGACAAAAGTGACACATTTTAAGGTTAGATGACACTATAAAGGGAAATCTCTCTCTCTCTCTCTCTCTCTCTCTATATATATATATATATATATATATATATATATATATATATATATATATATATATATATATATATATATAAAGGCATAAGCATAAATCCGTCGTTTCCCGCCTAATTTATTTTTTCCAAAAATAAGACATGAGATCTCATTTAATGTAATATTAAATTAAAGATTAAATATATCAACAAATTGACTTGGAATATATCAACATTAACTCAAATTAAAGAAGGATGAATTCTTTAATTTTCCTTTTTTTTTTCACAAACAAAACCCTTCGATTTCCTACCCTTATAGCCGGCTTTGCTCTTTGAATATATCAATCATTGTATCTTTGATATTAACGTCATTCAATTGCCATGTATTTTTTTTTTCATAATAAATTTGTGATCAATTGATGTAATTCTAATGGTTGAAATCTGACTATTTAATTTTAATCAAATCATATTCGGCGCCTATAAGGGGGTGGCCCAGTAGTAGGCATGTGGCTTCACAAAGTGTGAGGTCTTTTCATTTATAAAAAATGAGATACTTTTCAAAGTGAAAGTAACACATTTAAGACTAAAAGTGGCACATTTAAGCCCAAAAGGTAACACTTTTTTAGGAAAAAAATTATAATTTTTATTAAAAATGCGAAGTGATACTTCTAAGGCCAAAAGTGATACATTTTATAATACAAAGTGACACTGTTAATAATAAAAAAGTGACATTTTGCAATCATTTTCAAAGTGAAAGTAACACATTTAAGACTAAAAGTGACACATTTAAGCCAAAAAGGTAACACTTTTTTGGGGAAAAAATTATAATTTTTATTAAAAATGCAAAGTGATACTTCTAAGACCAAAAGCGATACATTTTATACTACAAAGTGACACTGTTAATAATAAAAAGAGTAATGCTAGAGCCACCTAATAAAAAAGTGACATTTTGCATATATAAACATGAGATCTCATTTAATATAATATTAAATTAAAGATTAAATATATCTACAAATTGACTTGGAATATATCAGCATTAACTCACTCAAATTAAAGAAGGATGAATTCTTTAATTTTTCCTTTTTTTCACAAACAAAACCCTTCGATTTCCTACCCTTACATCCGGCTTTGCTCTTTGAATATATCAATCATTGCATCTTTGATATTAATGTCATTCAATTGCCATGTATTTTTTTTCATAATAAATTTGTGATCAATTGATGTAATTCTAATGGTTGAAATCTGACTATTTAATTTTAATCAAATCATATTCGGCGCCCCTAAGGGGGTGGCCCAGTGGTAGGCATGAGACTTCACAAAGTGTGAGGTCTTTTCATTTATAAAAAATGAGATACTTTTCAAAGTGAAAGTAACACATTTAAGACTAAAAGTGACACATTTAAGCCCAAAAGGTAACACTTTTTTAGGGAAAAAATTATAATTTTTATTAAAAATGCAAAGTGATACTTCTAAGGCCAAAAGTGATACATTTTATACTACAAAGTGACACTGTTAATAATAAAAAAGTGACATTTTGCAATCTTTTTCAAAGTGAAAGTAACACATTTAAGACTAAAAGTGACACATTTAAGCCCAAAAGGTAACACTTTTTTAGAGAAAAAATTATGATTTTTATTAAAAATGCAAAGTGATACTTCTAAGGCCAAAAGTGATACATTTTATACTACAAAGTGACACTGTTAATAATAAAAAAAGTGACATTTTGCTTTTATAAACATGAGAGGTGACGTTGTAATTTTTTAAAACTAAAGGATTGCATTGATATTTCTAAAATTTATCTCATTTAATTGGATAGATCCATTAGACCGTCTTAACCACCTCAAGTTAAAAAGCTCGATCAAGTAGGTTGAGGCGCCTATTCTTCACAAGGTTCGGCTACGTCAATTAACCGAGTCAATTTACTATATTTAGTGGCAAATATATTCATACGCAAGCGATGTGGGTTTATGGTGGTGTTTATTCATACTCTAGGAAAGGAAGCACCGACGCCAGCACCACAAATGAATGTGAAGAATTCTTGGACCAAATTAAATATTTTAAGTTTGAATCTTAGGTGTTCAGATTGCTTTAGTGCTGTAAGGGCTAATTATTACTCCACTTTAAGCAACACAAACAAACTCTCTCCACAACAAACTATTGCACATCAAAGAGAACAAACATTCCAAGAAGAGAAGGACATAAAAAAGGCTAACTCGCTCAACAAAACAAGTATTAGCTTCAAATAAATCCACAATGGTTTGCAAGAATACTGATATTGTTGTCGATCAACTATTGTTTCCGAAACACAAAAGATATGATGCTTGAGAAAATGACACTCAGTATGTATATATGTTCCTTAACTTATTGCTTTGTATTGTGCTTATATACGCACATGACATGGGTCTTAATGAGTCTCTTCATACAATCGATAGGAAATGATCTTCTAGTGCGTGGTTAACAAACTAGAAGATAATTTCCTCTTTTTAAAAAAAACACACATAACCACATGATCTTGTAGCATATAAAATACTTGAAGAGCTTCAACCTGGGAGTTTTAGAAGGGGGGATAGATTGATGAAGATAAGATACCAAAGGTGCTATAAACATGGGAGTTCCATCAACAATAGAATCCAGGGTACTTAATAACTCCTTGACAATGGCTTGAGCCTACGCTCACGAACGAACTAAGTCAGATCTCTTCTCTTTGATCTGGTAAGCCCCTTCTCCTAGTACTATAAAGAGGCGAGGAATTCTTGTGATCGTCGACCAATACTTACCTTTTGCTTTGAGAATTTTCTTTCTTGTGAATAAGTTATTTTCAGGGTCTTTAGGTTTAGGTGGTTCACTATCTAGTTTTGAGTGAGGTCGAAAAAGATTGATCGACTTCGTTTGGATTGCGGAATTACCAAGATCAGGACGAGAGAATGAGACTCTCTCGGCGCCGCTTTTCATCTATCTGAATCATATGACTTTCTAATCCTTCTTTTCCATTTCTCCATCTCTAATAAGAGGGTCTTTCATGCCAGGAATTCCAGTGGATCAATGATATCTTTCACAAAAAGAGAATCTCGACTGAACGAATCTTAAGTACTTCATTTTTAGGTATTGTTGCGGCTAGTTTAACTTCCTGATTGGTTGGTGCTGAGACTCTTACTAAAAGAATAAATAAGGTATGACAGCTTACAAATGTTCATCATAGGCAATCCAACCCTAGTTATGCTAGTAGCCAATTTCATGAAAACTTTTGTAAATGATGATTTGCAAACACTGCAAAATATCGGATCGAAACCGAATATTAAACGAAATGGGCCGACCCGTCTTAAAACAATCAAAGAAAATTGAAGGGCCTTGGGAGGTGCTCGTAATTATTAATGGCAGATTTCATGAATTCTTCCTTTTGAAAGGAAAAATACTGGAAGACCTATTTGTTAACCAAGATCAAGGAGATAATTAAAGAAAAGGAAAGATACACTGCAAATAATCTTCCTCTTCTATTATTAATGACAAATTTGCTCTCAAATGAAGGTAAGGGAGAAAAAGTCATGAATGAAGGATAGTAGTCTCCGTATTTTTTCGTATTTTTTTTTGCTTGTGGGGTATTTTAGGACGAAAAATTATGAAAATTAACTTATACGGTTGAAAAAAAAAAGTAACTAAACGGCTAAAGGTTTGCAAAAAAGCTAGGCCTTGTATGATGTTTACTTAAGGTTCATTACAAGGTCTAGCAATGATGTTTACTCAAGTCAATTTACTATATTAAGTAGCCAATATATTCGTTCCTAGGCAATGTGGGTTTATGGAGGTGCTTATTTTTTGGTACTAATTTTCTCCACACTTCCCCCCTCTTCATTATTCTGCTTAATCTTTATAAATCTCAATATCAACAAAACCACATTCTTGCGTGATAGGACATACCATAGTCAATCTCCCCCAGATGCCCATCTAGAAAACTGTTAGCGTGGTGGCCTTCTTGCTGCTGGGGCTATCAACCATCTCCAATCATTCTTATCCCCTTATATCACTGTTGGAAACTTAGAGGGAAACTTCTCTGCGTACAAGACTGTAAATCTTACGTTAATGGCCAGGGTCAGTCCTGAACTTTTGGGGGTCCAGAGCGAAAAAAAAATAAGGAGTCCTTAAAAAAATATAAGCATAAAATTTTTAGATAAACAATTTATTTGACTTTTCATCATTTGAAGTATTGAAAATTGATAGTACCCAAACATATAAGAAATAAGTATAAAATAATTATTGAAAACTGTTATTCTTCATTCGTTAAAATAAAAAAAAATATATACTCAATCAGTTTTATTTATTTATTTATGTTTTGACTTTTGGATGGATATTTTTTTTGGTAACATGTATGGTAAACTATAAATTCAAGTTAAAAAACAATCAACTGAAAAGGCAAAAATGAAATAAACATAAGCAATAATTAAAAATGATAGTAACATAACAATAAAATTTGATTTTTTCTTGAAATATTGATATTATATATCCAATCAATTGTTATTTTTTTATGACTCAGATAAAAAAATTTATGGTCAACTAACATTTTTTATAAGTAAATTTAGCAAATGCAAAATAAAATTAAAGTTGAATAACTCTGCTGAAACCGAATACAAAATATTTATCTTTATATAGTAACTCTTTATTTATTAGATTATGAAGTAATTAAAACATATATAAGTAGATTTGAAGTTGGTAACAAATAAAAAAAATATTAACCATAACCATTATACTTACAATACAAGTAAATGATGAAGATGAAATATTATGAAAATTATAAGCATTTTTTTTAAAAATTGATTATTACGTAAAACATCTCAAAATAATATAGGGCTTATTTAACTAAATCGGGGAGTATATCATATAATATGCATATAAAATAATAATAATAAATTACCGAGACCTAAAATTAAAAAAAAAAAAATAAAAAAAATGGCAGGGAAGTAAATTTATATACCCAATCAATTGTTTATTTTTATGACTTAGATAAAAAAATTTATGGTCAACTAACTTTTTTTATAAGTAAATTTAGCGAACGCAAAATAAAATTAAAGTTGAATAACTCTGAAACCGAATACAAAATATTTATCTTTATATAGTAACTTTTTATTTATTAGATTCCGGAGTAATTAAAACATATATAAGTAGATTTGAAATTGGTAATAAGTAAAAAAAGTATTAACCACAACCATTATACTTATAATACAAGTAAAGGACAAAGATGAAATATTATGAAAATTATAAGCATATTATTTTTAAAAGTTGATTATTTACGTAAAACATCTCAAAATAATATAGGGTTTTTAACTAAATCTGGGAGTATATCATATATAATGCATATAAAAATAATAATAATAATTTATTGTAGACCCAAAAAAAACCTACGGGAAGGGCTCAACCATGGATACTTACTCACCGCTGTTTTAAAAATCCCTCGCTTAACTCCGCTTCTCAGTCTTGCCTGAAATATTTGCCCCTCTACCGTCAAAGGGATTTCTTAGTCACTATATCACCAAGTTTTTCTGGGCATTTACGATCCGCCAAATAGATAGATGAAAAAAAAAGATGAAAAAGAAGGGGTCCCTCGATACTCATAATTTAGAATGAGAAGAGAAATTAGTGGAAGACACGTTAGTTCTAAACTTCATCGGTTTATCAAGCCAGGTTGTTGAGAATCGAGATTAAAGGTAGGTTTGTATATTTTTGTTCATTTTACAAATATGACAAGTGTTTGATAAAATGACAAACATAAAAATTAAATTTGTATTCAATGTGTTTGATTTTTGATGTAAATTATTAAAAAATATTATGCCTTAATTCTAGGCCCCGATTACGCCTCGACTAGTCCCTAGCGCAAGGCGCTAGTGTGCCACCCAGCGGCGCCTTAACGATTTTTAGAACCTTGCTCACCACTTACACTATTACACAATCCATTGAGCCGAAAGATAATTTAGTCATCATTGTTACATTATTTATAATATA
>CM028384.1:20275253-20329837 GCA_013146195.2 Codonopsis lanceolata | reverse complement strand
TGGAGCACGAGAACATAAGTTTGTAAGGGTTAAGAGCAGGAGTTTAGAAAAGCAATTCTAGCGGCTTAAGCTCACTTGATTGCTCAGTGCAGTTGATCGGCGTATGAGGTGGAAGCAGACATTGAGAACAGGGTCAAAATAATTCTAGTCTGCTGACGGTGCTCGAGTAATGTCGAGGAAACAATTCGGGTAATAGAAGGGGATATCAAGGAAACCATGATAGGAGAGGTGGAGGCAGGGTAGGCAGATGCAGGCAAGGTAACAATACTTCTTCAATGCAGAGGCGACAAGGCGGTAGTGGGAGTATGACTTGCGATTATTGTCGAGGAAGCTAGGACACTGGTTGATTGGTGTTGGGCGAAGCTTGGAAAGTGTACTCTTGAGATGGTACTCATTTTAGGAAGGAGTGCCCGAAAGGCTGGGCAACTCAAGCGGGAAATGTGGCTCGATGCAGAGCGAGAGTGTAGATGGGAAGCCCGAGGTGCGGTGTGTTTGCGCTTGATCGGAGTTCGAGGTCTGCGGGTGTGGGAGGCTTCTTTCTATATTCGATCATAAGGCTCGAGTTCTCATAGATCCGGGGTCTTGGCATTCTTATGTTGCCAGCTTTGTTGAGAATCTATGCGTACTGACCTTTGCCATATTTGCTTGAAGTGTCTACCCTTTCGGGGAATATATGCTTCGCATCGAAGTGTTTAAATCTTGTGATGTTTTGGTGGGTGACCACACTTTGCATGGACTTGGTAGTTCTACCTATCACGTGATTTTGATGTGATTCTTGGCATGGTGGTTATGTGCTTATCATGCTATAGTTATTATAAGCGGGTTACACATATCTTGGGTGTGCACGAGTTTACTTTTGTGGGTGATCATGCATCAGTGACTTGCATTTATTTCGCTCTAGGGCTAGAAAATTATTGTCTCAAGGGTGTGGGATATCTTGCATGCGTAGTTGATAAGAAGAAGTCTTCGAACTTAGAAGAGGTTCCGTGTATGTGAATTTCGATGTGTTTTCACCGACCATGCTATGCCACCCAGATAGAGAACTAGAATTTTGTATTGAGCTTATTCAGGGGACTTCACGATTTCTAAGGCACCGTATAGGATGGCGCCAGCGGGCTTAGGGAGTTGAAAACTTCGGTTGCAAGAACCCAGAGATTGGCTTTATTAAACCAGTGTGTCGCCTTAGAGCGCGCGGTCTTATTTGTGAGGAAGAAAGATGGGAGTTTGCGTTATGCATAGATTATCGGGAGTTGAATAAGGTGACCATTAAGAATAAGTATCCTCACCCCCACATTGATGATCTTTTGACCAATTGCAAGGGTCTATCGTCTACTCTAAGCTTGATTTGAGATGGGGTTACTACCAATTGAAGGTTAGAGGAAGACATTAGAAGGCGGCTTTTCGCACTAGATATGGGCATTTTGAATTTGTAGTGATGCCGTTTGGGTTGACAAATGCACCGGCGGTGTTTATGGACTTGATGAACCGTGTCTTTCATAGTTATCTTGATTGTTTCGTGGTAGTCTTTATTGACGATATCTTAGTGTATTCGAAATCTCGGGAGGAGCATGAGAAACACTTGAGGATTGTCTTATCCATTCTTCGGGAGAAACAGCTTTATGCAAAGTTTAGCAAATGTGCTTTTTGGCTTGAGGAAGTATCTTTTTTGGGGCATATAGTTTCTAGCGCCGGGATAGCCGTTGATCTTTCTAAGGTTGAAGCGGTGATGAATTGGAAGAGGCCTAGTTCGATTCTGAGGTTCGGAGTTTCTTGGGTTTAGCGGGTTATTAGGAGGTTTATTGAGGTTTTTCTCGGATTGTGACTCCTATGACGAGATTGACGCAAAGAATGTGCCATTTGTTTGGGCGAGAAATGTGAAGCTAGTTTCCAAGAGCTTAAGCGGTTGACATCGGCACCTATTTTGGCTTTGCCTAGTGGGGGAGATAATTTCGTGATTTATAGCGATGCTTCTAAGGAAGGTTTGGGTTGTGTTTTGATGCAAAATGGAAGAGTGATCGCCTATGCGTCGAGGAAGTTGTCTATTCATGAGCAGAATTACCCGACACACGATTTGGAGTTGGCTGCGATTATTTTCGCGTTGCATAAATGGAAACACTACTTGTATGGGGCTAAGTTTGAGATTTTCACCGACCATAAAAGTTTGAAATACTTGTTTTCTCAAAAGGAGTTGAACATGAGGCAAAGAAGATGGATGGAGAAATTAAAAGACCACGATTGCACTATTTTGTATCATCCGGGGAAGGCAAATGTAGTAGCGGATGCCTTGAGTAGGAAGGTTCACATGTCGTGTATGATGGTTAGAGAATGGAAGATGTTGGAGGATTTGCGAGATTGGGGTCCTAGTGTTTTTGATAGAGTAGTGATTTTCGCAAATGTTCGTGCTACGCCAGTTTTATTTGGGAAAATTAGAGAAGCGCAAAGGAATGATCCGGAGTTGAAGAAAATTATGGATGGGTTGGTTGAGAATGTATCGCCTAATTTCGTGATTAACAGTGAGGGTACTTTAACATTTCGGGGTAGGATTTGTGTTCCTTCTAATACTGAATTGAAGAGGTTGGTTCTTGATGAGGCTCATAAAACGAAGTATACCATTCACCCGGGGAGCACGAAGATGTACTTAGACTTGAAAAGACAATTTTGGTGGAAAGGCATGAAGAGGGAAATTGCGGGTATGTGTCAAAGTGTTTGACTTGTCGGCAAGTTAAGGTGAGCATCGAGGCTGCAAGGGATTTCTACTGACCACTTGAGATTCTGAATGGAAATGGGAGTTCATTACTATGGATTTTGTGACGGGGTTCACCGCGCGAAGGATTTAATGCAGTTTGGGTTATAGTTGCGATTGACTAAGTGCAGCACTTTATTCGATAGCTATCACTTATTCATTGACTCAGTTAGCAGCCTTGTATATTCAGGAGATCGTGAGACTTCATGGCGTACCTGTGAGTATTGTGTCTGATAGAGATCCGAGGTTCACATCTAGATTTTGGAAGTCGTTGCAGGAAGCTTTGGGGACCAGATTAGACTTGATCTGACTTTTCATCCGCAAACGGATGGTCAAGCGATTAATTCGATTTTGGAGGATATCTTTGCGAGCTTGTGCCGAGTGGATTTCAAGGGAAGGATTCTCACTTACCTTTAGCAGTTTGCGTATAATAACGGTTATCGATCGAGTATCAAGATGGCGCCGTATGAAGCTTTGTATGGGCGTAAGTGTAGATCACCAATTTGTTGGGACGAAGTTGGAGAGGCGAAACTTTGGGGTTCAGAGTTAGTGCAACGGTCGGTTGAGGCGTGAAGTTGATTAGAGATCGATTGCGCACCGCTCAAAGTCGACAAAAGAGTTACGGACAATCGAAGACGGGATCTTGAGTTCCAAGTGGGAGACTACGTGTTCTTGAAGGTGACAGAGGAGAGGTACGAAGAGATTCGGCAAGAAAGGGAAGCTTACACCGAGGTACATTGGCCCATTCGAGGTTCTTGAGAGAGTTGGGTCCTTAGCGTATCGTATCGCATTGCCACCTTCACTTTCGGAGACTCATAATGTATTCCATGTTTCCATGTTACGAAAGTATTTGAAGGATGAGTCCCATGTACTTGAGTATGAGGAGATAACGTTTGAGCTGGATATGTCATATGTTGAAAAGCCCGTGAAGATTTTGGATACCAAAGAGCAAGTGCTACGAACCAAGAGAATTCCCTTAGTCAAAGTTCTTTGGAGAAACCACAACATTGAAGAAGCGACTTGGGAAACGGAAGCGGAGATGCGCGAGAAGCATCCACATTTGTTTGATGAACTTGGTAAGAATTTAGGGACTAAATTCCTAAAGGAGGGGAGAGTGTAACACCCCGTATTCTTGCATGTGCATTGTATGCTTGTCTTCATACTTTCTTGATTGATTGTGAGCATGTTTACTTAGTATAGATATGTCTTAGAAACATTCATAAGTCATTCTTGAAGTCCTTAACATGTTTAGAATCAAGTATGCTTGCTTGTTGAATCGCCGGTTCGATTGCTTTGATTTTGGGCCTTAGCGATTCCTCTCGTTGCTCGTTTAGCTTCTATTTCGTCGTACGAAGTGTTCGTTGAGTTCTTGGCTTTATATTCAGGTCATAACCATGTTGAAACAAACCTTTTTCATGTCCAAGTTATCCTAGTTTGATTGGTGTTTGATTCGTTAATCATTCGTCGCGTGATTCGAGCCTTGTTCTATCTTGTTCCGGTTGTCGTTCGGGTGCGTTTCCGACTTGTTTTGAGTAGGGTTAGACCTTAGAATGGTTGCCCATAAGTTTGGGACCATTTAGGACAAGTTTAGACCAAGTTTTGAGGGTTCAGAAGCCTAGGCGCCCGCCTGGCACCTTGTGAGGCGCCCGCCTCAAGTGCTGGGAGCAATTTCAAAATGAGCAGAATTTGGAGACAGCCTCAGAGGTTGAGGCGCCCGCCTGGGGAAGGCTAAGGCGCCCGCCTCAACATCTGGTATACATTACGGGATTTTTTCCCTGTTTTGATATTGAACGACTTATACACCCAAACCCCCTATCTAAACCTATCCTAAACCTCCCTAACCCTTCTCACTTGTGTCCTAACATATCTAACTTGTTTTTAGAGTTGATTAAGAGTGCATTAGTGAGTCATTAAGCCACAAAATCAGATTAGAAAGAGACCACTTTGGCTTGACACATGTCCCACTCAAATTCTAGACCAATATAAGCCTTGCAATCAGATTTTGACCCTCATTTCTCACCTCCACTCTCAACAAACGAATTTCATCTTCTCTCAAGCTCTCCCATGGCTTCTTGAAGCTAATCCCTTGGTCTTCCCTCATCCATTCTCCATTTGCTCAAGACTCCTTCATCAAAGGTGTAGAGCTCAAAGAGTAGAGCATTTCCATCCGAACGATTTTCTCATTTGCTTTCTTTGGTGTAGAACTAGTAAGTTACTCTTCTCTTCTTCTTCTCTTTAGTTCTCATTGACCCTAAGGAAACAAAGCCTATGGTGATGAGGTCAATGAGGACACTTATATGCTTCCTATGCCTTCTACTTGTATTTTGAAAATATGAACTTGCTAGGAGCATGTATAGGTTGATTTCTTGCCTATGAAAGTTTATAAAACTCTTGCATCTTGTTTATTTATGGTTTTGAACATGTTAGAAACATGTATTGTATTTGTTGTTGGAATTGTTGTTATGTGAGAATGGCCTAAATTGAGCTTACATGATATGTTGTATGTTGTATGTGTTCTATCTTCAATATTGGACTCTATGATGAACATGAATCATATTATAATGCCTTGGTGAAATTATGACCTTGAATAACTTAGTAATGAACTAGGTTGAGTTATGAAGCACATAGCTTCAACTACCTTAAATTTGGGAATTTTTAGTAAAGACTCGGCGGAGTCGACGCTAGGGAAGATTTGAACATGTTAAACCCTAATTTCAATCCCTACGAGGTTTGGACACCGTTTGGTCAAGTTTACTCAATTTTAAGTTGAGATTATTTATGTGCATTTGAACCCGTTATGATTATTTGGTTATGAGCAATTAATTGCCTTGACTTGATTTATTGTAGAGATTTATACCCTACTTGGTCGGTCGAGTTCGCTCTTGTCGAATTCGATCATTATTTGGTCTTAACGAGTAAACATCTACTTGAGCATTGCATTAAGTCCAGCTGGCACTATTTGGTTTGATTTTTATGTCAGGGTAGGACGATGTATAACCTTCATGAATTGAGAGATTCGTGCTCGCTATGGATCGCCGTACCTGGGACCTCACACACCCCTCCATTGTAGGCCGCAATGGGGAAGTAGCCACTGTAACAATACGTGCGTCATTTGCTATTAGCCGGCGGAGTTCGGTATATCGATGCGAAGTCACGAGCATCGTAGTCACGATATTGGGTTAACAAACTATTTTGCAGGAGCTACGAAGCGGCCGTGCCTATATCATATCCTACTTGTATGATTTATTTACTTGCACTTACGTGAACAATGTGCTAAGTGCTATATGATGTACGTGAACTCTAATTGTGATAATTGCCATGTTATAACATGATCATGCATTTTAGTAACTTACTAAGTCTTTCGACTTACCCTATTTGTTTGTTTTGTTTCCTTAGATCCGAGCCGAGGAGACGGTCCGAGATAGACTCGCTTTATTCACGTTTGGTTGTTTGTAAACTCAAGGTTGATCTTTTGGACTTTGTTGATTAGACTTTTATTTTGGAAAGGACGTTGGGAAGCAAGTCATGTAGACTTGGCTTGGGGTTTTTGTTGTAGTAGCAACTTAATGATTTGACACTTGTAATCTTTTGTATGCCGACTATATGTCGAGCATGTTTATATGTTGTTGGTTCGCTACAGTTTCTTCCGCTAAAGCTCGTTTAATTATTGTTGTTGTTGTTGTCTCCGGCATGTTGTGGCCGTTGAGGTTATTATAAGCATGTGTTATAATTGTAGGAGTAGTTGTTGGGTTCCGGCTGTAATGTCGCCGATGACTTGTTTATTTTAAGTTGTTTTCCGGCCAAGTGTAGCCGAGTTGTTATTCGTATGCGATGTTGCGCCACATGAATTTTATAATCCTACTTGTGCATGCTTGTGTATCTTGTCTATTTGGACGGCACGACTCGGGATCTCGCATTAGGGTCCGGGTCGGGTCATCACAGGCCATCCTCCCTTAGCCAATAGAAAGGCTTATAACCCCCTTCACTTGGATTAGGGTCTAAATGGTAAGTATATAAACATAACTTTCAGCCATTCAGCCATTGTTGATCAACAACAACCAGAGATTGAGCATAGACCACCATTTTCGTCCATGGAGGTCACCCTAGCTTGAAGACCATTTCCGGAGTTCGGTGATCCGATCGGCGATCTGAGACCGCCAAATCGAAGCCCTTGATCTTCTCTACAACAATCCTTGCTTTGATCATCCTTTCCTCCATTAATCTTAGGACTAAGGTACGTTGACAATTCTCTGAGATTTTCATGTTCAATAAAATGACATGACCCCTTCATTATAGTTGCTCTATTGATGATTATGAACATCTTTTGTGAAGACAAATCCTCCAATTCAACCTAAGAAATATGAGTAGGATTTTATGAATTCTTATTGAAGTTGTGATTTTGACTTTATGCAAAGCATGAATGTTGTTTATAATGAGCTTAGGAACAACTCTTGTGAAAAATTATGTTTCAATTCAAGGTTTAACAAAATCTCGATTCTAGGGGTTTGAACTCGGGATTGTGTTTAAGGCTAGTTTAAGATCATGAACGGCCTAATTATCGAGTTCTAAATGAAAGGAGAACTTAGGAAAGGGCAATGTGATGCATATGGTATCAATGCTCTATTTGGTTGAATTTTAGTAAAAGTCACCGGAGTTGAGATTAGGGAGTTATTGAACAATACCGACTCCACATTCAATCCCTACGACGTTTGTAGTGTGTTAGACTAATATATTAGCTTACGTGACTTTGGGATGGATTGAAGGGCATGTTTGATATGAGTGATTATAAGACTCAATCGAGTTCTTATGTGGTTTATGTGATTGTGTGAAGCAAATGCACAATTGAGAGCATGTTGTAAAATGATGTATCTACTTGACAGGTTGAATTCGCTCTTGTCGAATTCCTACTTGATTCTTTAATGAGTAAAAACACTTACTTGTTGAATTGATAATGAATTTGAGGACTATTCTATGAGAAGATTTGGATTGGGGCTTTCTTAGTACTCTATACATGGAGTCTACTTGTATAAGTCGCTAGGATGACCATGTTGTTATCTAAGACTCACCGGTATGGTTTGACCTTACGGGTTATTACCGCTCTAGTGTTGCTTAAGTCTTTGACTACTATCGACTTTTGTGTTATTGAATGGGTTACTACTCTAGGAAGAGTTTAGTAAATGGCTTCATGATCCGAGACTAACGGAGTAGTCTTGGATAGTACTTAATGATGGTTAAGTTGTGACTCTGTTGAATTTCATAGGTGAATATGGAATACTGTGTATATTTTATATTATGACTAAATGCATGATTTCCTACCTTGTCAAGAATTGATTCTTGTATGTGTTTCTATGATATGACTTATGAGCATATTGAATGTATTTGTATTCGTGCATGATCTGTTCTACAGTTAATGAATTGTGGTGAACTTGGATTCTACTATTAAGTGGAATTATGAATCAAAATTGAACTAAGCTTGATTTCACAATAATCAACTTGGGCTTCCCTTATATAATTGACTTGGGACTTGAACTAAGATTCCTAAATGGAATGAGAACCTTGCTATGCCTCAAACGAGAACATAGAAAAGAGTCTTGTGACACATATAGTGTTCAAACTTTATTTGGTTGGAATTGTAGTAAAAACTCAACGGAGTCGAGTTAAGGAACAATTGAACCTTACGAGGATCGTGGTAAGATCCTATGACAATTATATTCCAGTTGACTAGATTAATAGCTTTTGGAACTTGAATTGAATAGAGTGAACAAACTTGACACTTATGCTTTAGAGACTCAAATGAGTTCCTATTGTGGTTTTGTGATTTATGTAACAATGTGCATAATCGTATGAGTTTAGTAGGTCATTATATCTACTTGAGAATTAGCAAGTAAACATCTACTTGTGCATTGCATATAAGTCCAGCTGGTATTACTTGAGTTTTCATGATGATGGTGGGACGATGCATTGCCTTCACGAATTATGGGATTCGTGATTGTAATGTATTGCCGTACCGGATTTGGGTTTCACACACACCTCCACTGCTAGCTACAATGGGGAAGTAACCCCCTTTGTCGTAACCTATTGAGCACATTGACTAGTGCTATTTTCCTGAGAAGAGATCTCAGACCCGAGAAGAGAGCTCGGTACTTTGATACCTAAACACGGGTATCACTGACACGATATGATTAACATTTTGTGATTGCGGGGAGCAATACGACAGGTGGTTTGGTATCTCCTATCCCTTTATGTGGCTTCCTATGGGCACTTATGTGATAACAAAGTGTTAGTTGAACATGAGATCTTATTGACCATGTTTGTATTGTCTGATGATATATGAGAGATTTGATATGTATATATAGAGATATGCATACTTGTATATGAGATATATATGAAAGACTTGATGTGTATATATATAGATATGCACACTTATGCATGATGATTTTATGGGAGATTTGATATGTATATTTAGAGATATACATACTGATATAGGTGTATATATATAAACATGCATCCTTACACATGGTAACAGTGTGAATAACTTGATTCGTATATATAATGATATGTATACTTGCATATGATGTTTTGTGGGAACTACCTTCTAATTCATTTGATTTGTGTGTAAACAGGGAATTATACCCTGGTTCATTTGGACGGTTTAGTAAGTAAGGAGTGGATATTTTGTGGAATATCGAAACGGCCGACGCCTCTTAGCGGGTTTTTCGTCATATATAAAATGACACCACGGTTATGTTTATGTTACATAATTATATGTTGCATATATATTGTGGGAGCGTACTGGGTCATTATGACTCATCCCGTACTTGTTTTTAGTTGCAGATGGCCGATCATTGAGTCGAGTAGATCGTGATCGTAGCATGGCAGTCGATAGACCGAGGTTAGATCGTGTGGTTCGTGGTTGTAGCAGCCGAATTTTCCGAGTAGCAGCTTGTGGAGTCTTGTTCTTTTTTTAGCATTGTCATTGATTTCATGTACTTTGTTATTCTTGTGAGATCGACATTTTGTAAAGTTATTTAGACTTCTGATCGGGTAGAATACTTGGGTATTTGTATTGATTATTTCTTGGGCCGACGTGTTGTGTTGTGCCTTGTTTGTGGTTTTAGTATTTATTTCGATTGTCTCCTGCACGCAGTAGCCTTGGGGAATTTCCTTATTCTAGTTTTTATAGTTGTTGGTTGACCCGATATGTTATAGCCGTTGGGTAATTGTTATATCGAGTTGGTCCTTTGTTGAAACGCCGGCTGAGTGCCGATGGTTTGATTAGCGTCTACAATGTTGCGGCACGCGAGTTTTGTTTTTCCTCCTTTGAGAGATAATATCTCTCTTGGTTTCATTGTCGTTGGTTTCGAGCTTCATAGCTTGGGACTTCTTTCTTATATTGCTTCCGCTGATTCGATTTTCGAAATACCGTATTTTAGTGCGGTGTTATGTTCATGTTTAGAGCGAGTTTGCTCGGTTGTTTGACTAATACTACTGTTTATCAAGTGTTTGTCCTCTTATTAAGTTAGTTCCAGCGGCACGACCTTGGGATTTCGTGTTGGAATCCGGGTCGGTCGTTATGTGTACGTGCGCATTTTACGTGTATGTCTTTGGTTGGAAAAGAAATGAAAAGATGAAATTGGGTTAGTAGGAAGAAGAAAGAATTAAATTGAAGTGAAAGAGAGAGAGAGAGAAATGTTGTGGGTATAGTGAAATTCACAAAAGAAATAAAGGAAAAGAAAGATATTTTTTTTAGGCGAAATGGTGAGCCTGATTTTTCCTTATTCGATAATAGTCAATATTTCCAGCAAGAGTAATGCTAGAGCCACTCAATGAGCACTCAAATTTGTGCACCAAATGATGTGGTTTCCAATGTGTCATCTTATTTGGCATTTTATGGGCTCCACTATAAGTTAAAAAGTTATGTTAACAATATGACACATAAGAGGACACATCATTTGGTACTCAAAATTGAGTGCTATTAGAGTGGCCCTAGCATTACCCTTCCAGCAAACATGAGGATAATATCTCTGAGTAGTTGCTCGATATATTTACAAAACAGGTCTTACTGGTTTAAGCTTTTTACTTTGAAAGCGTATGGGTATTCTATTGTGTAGAATTAAGAGAGAACCAAAGGATTTAAACATATAGAATCCATGCAGCCCGAAACAATCTGCAGAAGAAGTTTGAAAATAAAGGTTAGTGGAGAGAAGTAGAAAAAATTTGGAAGGAAGATTAGTACTGAAAGTTGAGTTTAGTTGACTTCCGAGATTGTTTACAAAAGAAAGAGTTGTGATGGAAGCAGCCACTTTTGGGCATTAACAAGTAGTTTTCAAACACAACAGTAGAGTAATGTTAGCATTATAATAGTATATTCTAATATAACACTATAAGAACTATTTTTTTAAGAACAATTTTAGAAATCAGTAACTTCTAAATTAGTTTAGATTGGCTAAATTGTTGCAATATAAATATTTTAGTAATTTGATTTATACCTTGAATTTTAGATTTGGACAAGAAGAGTAGCCTTTAGTTACGATTCGGTGGATCTAGAATTTGTGGGCGTGTTATTTAGGTAAGAGATTATACATATTTTAGCTATTTGAATTCTTTTTTTGAATTGTTAGGCTTCCGCTAAATTCTTGACATTTACCGTTCTTCGAATTACGTACCAACCTTAAGTTGGAATTTGAATTTGAACTCCGTCGTACCCGTTCCTTGTCATTCTAAATTGTGGATCTCATTACATATATCTCACTTATATTTAAATTTCTTTGAGATATTTTTTTGTGAAACCAAGTTTCCGTTGGAATATTATTTTTGAAATTCTATTATGATCACTAAGTTGAACAACCCGACTACTGGGGTAAATTAAGTAGCATTTTGAATTTAATATTTGATTATGAATTGTGCCACCTGGCCCGTGGCTTGGTTATCCGGATATACCATTATGAACTGTTACTATTTGTACATTGTGAATCCTTGTTTAAAAGAGGTCTTGTGACCGCTTATGTGATCATGGTATCTGCGGGTTGGTCGTCGTCTCCAAGCGGTATGGGGCGGTTGGCGGCGATTAGATCTCGCAAATGCCTTTGTATCTCTATCTTTTACATCGAATTCTGTATGAAATATGAAATTTATCATCTCATTGTGCTATCCCCGATTATGAACCATTTGAATATTAATCTTTTTGAATGCTTTATTGTTAATAAACCCTTCCCTAGATTTCGGAGGGGCTGTATATGATCTTACTGGACATTGTCCGCTCATTCCTTCCAAATCTTTTTCCTTCCAGGCTTTAAGTAAGTTGGATACCATCAAGGACGATCTTGAGATTTTTTTCATTTCGAATTAGTTTGTTTTACATTTTTGGACAAGAATTTGGTTTAGTCGTTTTGGGACTACAGAATTGTTTAAATTATACTTTCGAAATGTAATAAGTACTCCATGACTTTATTTTATTACTAGTCCTTAAGAGATGATTTCGGAAATATTGTGATTTAATATTTGTAATAGTGATGTGCCCAAGATTTTGGGATTATATTTTTGGTTGGAATTTTTGGGGCGTTACAGGAAATATGCAGATATATCCTCTTGTGTGGGCTATTGTTGATTATGAGAATGATAATGCGTGGACTTGGTTTTTTACGAAGTTGAAAGCAATAACAGGTGACAATGAAGGACTTATGATCATTTTTGACCGTCATAGAAGCATTATTACTGCAGTGAAAAATGTTTTTCAAAATGTACATCATGCACATTATATCTACCACATAAAGGGAAATTTAAAGACAACAACTTGAAAGCCTGGAACATTCGCTCCTTTTATGAGGGCGGCAGAGGCATATATGATAGAAGAGTTCAACAAGCATATGTCTCAAATTGAAAAAAACTGATGAGAAGGGTTGGGATATCTTAGCGGAACCAGTTTTGAAACATGGGCCAAATCTCATTGCAAAGGTAACCGTTACAATATAATGACTTCAAATAATGTAGAGTCTCTCAACTCTGTTTTCAAGGACGCCCAACAGACTCCTATAATTCCCTTGCTTCAAAGTATTGGGAAAACATTGCAGAAATGGTTTTGTGATAGGCGTGAGGTAGCCCAAGCATGTACATCATGTTTAACGCCTGTGATGGAAACAAAATTAAGCCAAGCCATTGAGCATGCGAAGAATTTTACAGTGATTGAACCCATTGATCAATCAAAATACGTGGTGAGGACTTGTCCTAAGCATTACACAGTAGACTTTGGTACTAATGCTTGCAGTTGCGGTAAGTTTCAGTTGGACCACGTGCCATGTGGGCATGCAGTTACAGTTGCAAATAGAAGAAATTTTTCAGTGCATCGATTGTGCTCACCATTATATACAGCAGATTGTTGGAGATTGGCAAATGATGAAAACATCTACCCTGTCGCCAATGAAGAGGATTGGGAAATTCCACAATCAGTCAAAGAAATGACTATCTTGCCACCTTTAGTTTGACTACGAGTCGGTCGTCGTAGGACAATTTCCCTTCAATTGGAGAGCATCGTAAAAGACAAAAATGCAGTAGATGTCAAAAAGTAGGACACAATCGACTTTCATGCCCTGATCGAACTCCCATGAGTCATAGACAATCACAACCTGATTCAACTCCTACGAGTGATAGGTAATCACAAGTTTAGTTTTGGTTTGTAGTATGTAGAATTTCAAATTTCTCATCCTTTTGACATTGAACTAATGTTAACAAAAACCTTGAGTTGTTCAAATGTATTATATTTGACTTTAATCAGATTATACGAAGATTATTGTTTGTATTGATTTCATTAAAAAATAGAAGGTGTACAAAAATTGTCCAAGGTGTACCCAAACATTGAACAATAGTTCTGTTACTTGGGCCGAACTTACAGCTTAAAGTTCGGTTGACTGGATCGAACAGATTGCAACGGTTCGGCCAATATACCCAAACAATCTGAAATAGTTATTGCAAATGAAATTGAGAACATGCGGGGTAAAATAGACATTTCAACTGCATAGCTTCACAAAACGAAGGGAAAATTGAGGGTTTATATCAGATTATGCGAACGACCAGTACGACGACCAGTTTTTCCCAGGGTTTATATCAAATTATGCAATCGACCAGTACAACGACCAGCTTTTCCCAAGGTTTATATCAGATTTTGTGAACGACCAGTACGATGACCAGCTTTTCCCAGTGTTTATATCAGATTATGCAAACGACCAGTATGACAACTGTTTTTCCCAGGGTTTATATCAGATTATGCGAACGACTAGTACGACGACCAGTTTTTCCCAGGGTTTATATCAGATTATGCGAACGACCAATACGACGACCAGTTTTTTCCAAGATTTATTAAACGGTGTGTCGAGTCAAAATGGATGATTATTTGAAAAAGGAGAGAGTAATATTTAGATTGTGAAAAGATTGTAACAATCTCAGCAGCTTGGTTTTAATAAATTAAATGTCAAAATACGTTTACCACCCTCAAGTATGCATCAAATCCTACAATACACCCCAATGTTAAAAATTTCTCAACTTCATAATGTTTCCATATGTCTCATTTTGCCCCCTCTTGTTAGTGGTCATTATTAAAATGACGTTAAGTTGCACGTAGTCTCATACATGTAGGTTATTTTTGCCATTTTCACAATGGGCGTATGTATTTGTTTGAGAGAGAAAATAATATTAAATGGCCTTCTCAAAGATACTCATCCCTTTACCAGCCCCTTTAAACCTAAGACAATCTCAAGAAACTCGTCGCCGACAAAGCTTTATACGGTAGTAGCAGTGTGGTCCTTGACCTCAGGACTAGCCTAAAAACGGGCTAATTGAAAGATCCACCTTAATGTGTATCGAGAAACAGGCTACTTCATTGAGAATCCCTCTATCTAGCTCAGACAACCATCCAAGCTTGATCTTGCAACAAATGGCGCCAACGAGGTTGACCCGGATTTCAATTTGGTCAAACGCTATGGTGGCACCCTCCTCCGGGCTGAGTTAAAAGATAAGGGTTTTTACAGTTGAAATTATGTTCATACGCTTACACCCCAATTTTGAAGAATTTTCGCGTATTGATTCTTGTAATGGATTATTTTGTTTGGTAGAGTGTGATAATATGGATGGTACTCCCAACCTAGTTTATGTTTGTAACCTTTTTTTCTAAACAATTCGTTAAGATCCCGATCTTATTGACAATTGTTGCCATAGGGTTGGGTTTTTTCCACAATATATATGAATATATGGTTGTTCCTAATATGAATTTTGATAACAACGACACGTTTATCTGTTGAAGTGATTTTTTTGTTTAGCTTTGTTCTTGATTTCTTTTACTATTTTCATTTTTTTAAACAATTTCATCAAAACAATTTTTATTTTGCATATTTTAACTTTAATTCTAAATATAAAACAAATTTGAATTAATTTTGGATTGTTAAATTTTTATTAATTATTTTTAATTATAAACATACATTTACTCAAAAAATGATGTTATTACAACATTTTTTTATTATCCAATCCAAATTTATTTTTGTTATTGACTCTTACTATTCTAATTGGACTATTACATAATTAGATCATGCTCTAAAAATTTTATTATTTTGAAATTGTAATAATTTTTTTATGAACCAATTTTTGTTTTAATCAGTTTTAAATTTTTCTTTATATATATATATAACTCAAAAATATCTTAAATACCAAATGATTAACTAAATGATAAAATCATAGCCAAATTCCATTACGCACCTCAAAATAACCAAAATAACCGTCACGTGTTATGCACATGTCCTTTTCTGTTACTTCTTTTAACGCTCAAGGATTAGCGGGGGGGGGGGAATGGGATAAATGATGTCATGCATGAAGTTGAGAAATTTTTAATACTGGGCTGCATTGTGGGATTTAGTGTATACTTGAGGGTGATAAGCGACTCGTGTGATAGAGGAAGAGCCAAAAAGTGGTGGTCAGTTACTAATAAAACGAATCTCTGAGTTTTGGTTAATTTTTTATCTTAGCGGAATCTAGCACTTGACTAATGGGAATAAGATCAATTACCAAGCTCGTCTTAACCATACTTGTACGTGTGAATGGTATGATTGTCAATTTGTCATTTCCAAAACCAAACATGATTAAATTCCTTATTATTCACTTTATGCCCTTCTTCACGTCAATACCAGCATGGATTTCAAAGCCATGTGCCCAGACATGTCACAATTTTGCAAAATAAATAAATAAATATTAAATATTATTATTAATCTTAAACTCTTTAATAATTATATATATAATTGGTAAAGATCAATAAGCATAAATCCGTCGTTTCCCGCCTAATTGGTAAAGATCAATAAGCATAAATCCGTCTCTCTCTATATATATATATATATATATATATATATATATATATAAAGGAAGAAGCATAAATCCGTCGTTTCCCGCCTAATTTTTTTTCCCAAAAATAAGGCATCAGATCTCATTTAATGTAATATTAAATTAAAGATTAAATATATCAACAAATTGACTTGGAATATATCAACATTAACTCACTCAAATTAAAGAAGGATGAATTCTTTAATTTTCCCTTTTGTTCACAAACAAAATCCTTCGATTTCCTACCCTTACAGCCGGTTTTGCTCTTTGAATATATCAATCATTGTATCTTTGATATTAATGTCATTCAATTGCCATGTATTTTTTTTAATAATAAATTTGTGATCAATTGATGTAATTCTAATGGTTGAAATCGGACTATTTAATTTTAATCAAATTATATTCGGCTAGCCACTCATTGAAGTAATATGGTATTCTTTTAATGTTTTGTTGTCTTTGTTTTGCTTGATTATAATTCAATTCAAAAAGAAATATGTCCGTGCGTTTAACGCACGGGTGCAAAACTAATTTATTATAATTCTTATTAAAATACAAAGTAACACTCTTAATACTAAAAAGTGTCACTTAAAAACTAACTGCGACTGTCAAAAGTGACACATTTAATACTAAAACGCGACACTTTCAATGCTAAAAAGTAACACTTTTAAGATCAATTTTTGAAAATTACAATGCCATCTCTCATGTTTATATTTGCAAAATGTCACTTTTTATTATTAATAGTGTCGCTTTGTAATATAGAATGTATCACTTTTGGCCTTAGAAGTATCACTTTGCATTTTTAATAAAAATTATAATTTTTTACCTAAAAAAGTGTTACCTTTTGGGCTTAAATGTGTCACTTTTAATCTTAAATGTGTTACTTTCACTTTGAAAAGTATCTCATTTTTTTATAAATGAAAACAATTACGTTTGACATTAAAGTGTTACTTTATAACATTAAAAGTGTCATTTTTTAACATTAAATGTGTTATTTTTGTCCCTATAAGTGTTATTTTATCTTATAACTAAAAATAATCGTTATTAATCTTAAAAGTGTTACTTTTTAGCATTGAAAGTGTCGCGTTTTAGTATTAAATGTAAAGTAACACATTTAAGACTAAAAGTGACACATTTAAGCCCAAAAGGTAACACTTTTTTAGGTAAAAAATTACTCCGTATAATTTTTATTAAAAATGCAAAGTGATACTTCTAAGGGCAAAAGTGATACATTTTATAATACAAAGCGACACTGTTAATAATAAAAAGTGAAATTTTGCAAATATAAACATGAGAGGTGTCGCTGTAATTTTCAAAAACTAAGGGATTGCATTGAGATTTCTGAAATTTATCCCATTTAACCTGGCTGGATAGATCCGTTAGACCGTCTTAACCACCTCAAGTTAAAAAGCTAGATCATAAAGGTTGAGGCGCCTATTCATCACAAGGTTCGGCAACGTCAATTAACTAAAAGTGTTACTTTTTAACATTGAAAGTGTCGTATTTTAGTATTAAATGTGAAAGTAACACATTTAAGCTCAAAAGGTAACACTTTTTTAGGTAAAAAATTATATTTTTTATTAAAAATGCAAAGTGATACTTCTAAGACCAAAAGTGATACATTTTATAATACAAAGCGACACTGTTAATAATAAAAAGTGACATTTTGCAAATATAAACATGAGAGGTGGCGCTGTGATTTTCAAAAACTAAGGGATTGCATTGAGATCTATGAAATTTATCCCATTTAACCTGGCTGGATAGATCCGTTAGACTGTCTAAACCACCTCAAGTTAAAAAGCTAGATCATAAAGGTTGAGGCGCCAATTCATCACAAGGTTCGGCGACGCCAATTAACCTAGTCAATTTACTATATTTAGTAGCAAATATATTCGTACGCAAGCGATGTGGGTTTATGGAGGTGTTTATTCATACTCTAGGAAAGGAAGCCACCAACGCCAGCACCACAAATGAATATGAAGAATTCTTGGACCAAATTAAATATTTTGACTTTAAATCTTAGGTGTTCAGATTGCTTTAGTGCTGTAAGGGCTAATTATTACTCCACTTTAAGCAACACAAACAAACTCTCTCCACAACAAACTATTGCACATCAAAGAGAACAAACATTCCAAAAAGAGGACATAAAGAAGGCTAACTCGCTCAACAAAACAAGTATTAGCTTCAAATAAATCCACAACGGTTTGCAAGAATACTGATATTGTTGTCGATCAACTATTGTTTCCGAAACACAAAAGATATGATGTCTGAGAAAATGACACTCAGTATGTATATATGTTCCTTAACTTATTGCTTTGTATTGTGCTTATATACGCACATGACATGGGTCTTCTTGAGTCTCTTCACACAATCGATAGGAAATGATCTTCTAGTGCGTGGTTAACAAACTGGAAGATAATTTCCTCTTTTTTTTTAACACACATAAACCATGTTGATTCTTAGCAAAAAAACATCAAACAAGGGTTTTTAAAGAGAGAAAGAATATGTTCTTGGTGTATTAACTTCTTTTCCCCTGATTATAATATCTGCAGGTTACATTTTTGTATAGCCAACTAAACTACATTCACATGAAGACACTCGACACCCCTGAAGCCCTGACCAACAACTATACAGTTTCTACACTTAGCACCCTCATAGTCTTAACACCCCCCCTCAAGTTGGCAGTGGAAAAAAGATTGACCACAGACAACTTGGAAAGCAAATAAAGTAAATGAGATTCAGGAAGTGCCTTTGTAAACAGATCAGCCAACTGTTGCTTGGAAGGAACATAGGAAGTGATGATGAGACCTTGAGCAATCTTTTCCCTAACAACGTGGCAGTCAATATCAATGTGCTTTGTCCTCTCGTGAGACACAGGATTGGCTGCTATATGCAAGGCGGCCTTGTTGTCACAGTAGAGAGAAGCAGGACTAGGAAGCTCTACAAGCAGGCATTGCAGAAGACTCTTAAGCCAAACTAATTCATAGCTTGTAGAAGCCATTGTCATGTATTCAGATTCTGCAGAGGATTTGGACACAGTAGACTGTTTCTTACTCTTCCAAGATATCAAGGAGGAGCCCAGAAAGATACAAAACCCTGTAATAGATCTTCTGGAAGTAGGACAAGCTGCCCAGTCTGCATCACAGTAAGCTGTGAGAACTGGGGAAGTTTGAGATGAGAAAAAGAGACCCTGACCAGGAGCCTGCTTAAGAAACCTCACAACCTTCTTTGCAGCCTCGAGATGAGGTTGTCTAGGCTGAGACAAAAACTGACTTAAGACTTGTACAACATAAGACAAGTCTGGTCTAGTAATGGTAAGGTATATTAACCTACCCACCAATCTTCTATATTGATCAGGATTAGCTAGAAGATCACCAACATCAGCAGCTAGACCATGATTAGTAGGAAGGGGCAGCTTAGAGTCCTTGGCATTAGAAAACCTACCTCCTTAATAATATCTAATGTATACTTCCTCTGATGCAAACATATGCCTGTAGAATTTCTAGCAAGCTCAAGTCCTAGAAAATATCTCAACTGCCCTAGGTCCCTTATAGAGAACTTGGAATGAAGATACTGCTGAAGAAGAGAAATAACAGCAGAAGAGGAGCCTGTGATGACAATGTCATCAACATACACCAGCAGAGCTGTGAAATCCCCAGTAGACTCTTTAGTGAACAAAGTATGATCAGCAGCAGATTGCCTGTAGCCAAAGTCTTTTAAAGCAGTAAAACCATTGTCTAGGAGCCTGCTTTAACCCATATAAGGACTTAGTGAGTCTGCAAACCAGGTTAGAAGAAGTCTCAGATATTGGAGGGCAATAACCGGGAGGTAAAGTCATAAACACTTCCTCATCAAGGTCTCATTGCAAGAATGCATTGGAGACATCCAGCTGATGTAGACCATCCTCTCATGGCAGCAACAACCAACAGAACTCTAACTGAAGTCATTTTTGCCACAGGGGCAAATGTCTCGAAATAATCCAATCCTTCTGTTTGAGTGAACCCCCTTGCAACCAATCTCGCCTTATAATTTTCCACAGAACCATCAGGCAAGTACTTAACTTTATAGATCCACTTGCAACCCACTGCCTTCTTCCCATCAGGCAAAGGCTGCAAAAACCATGTATTGTTCCTCTCCAAAGCAGCTAACTCAGAGGCCATGGCATGACACCAGTGATTATGCTTAACAGCTTGAGCATAGGTCTTAGGTTCAGAAGTGAGATCAATATTTGCTATGAAAGTTTGATAGGGAACAGACAGATGAGAATAAGACATCACATTATGCACAGAGTGAGTAGAATACCTGAGCTCACAAGCAGTAGATGAGGAATGTGGAAAGGCAGACCTGTATAGTCCTTGTATTTGATAGGAACAGTCCTGGTTCTAGTTGGTCTAGTAGAGATAGAGTCAGAAGGAAAGAGATGAGCAGAATCTAAAGATGAAGAGGGTGGAGTAGGCGACTCAGAAGAGGGTGTAGAAACTGGAGGAGAAATGGTGGTAGAAGGATAGAAGTCCTCATCTATTGGATCACAAGAAGTAGAAGGAAAGTGGAAAGACATAGGAGTGGATGTAGAGAAAGGAAAATAGGACTCATGAAAGACAACATCCCTACTGTAGAAAATTTGTTTGGTCTACATATCATATAGCTTATATGCCTTATTTCCAAAAGGGTAGCCAATGAAGGCACACTTCCTTGCTCTAGGCCCAAACTTATCCCTATTATGGCTAAGAGTGGAGGCATAGCAAAGACACCCAAAGATCCTCAAATGAGAGTAGGAAGGAACTTGGCCAGTGAGAATTTCATAAGGAGTCTTAAACTTCAGGACTGAGCTGGGAAGCCTATTTATCAAATATGTAGCAGTTAAAAGACAGTCTCCCCAAAAAGAAATGGGAAGGTGAGTGTTGATACTTTTGTATTTAGATTTATATCTGCTAATACATTACACTAGTTTTATACATCAGTGGCTAATTGAGCTGCGTATCGATTAGTGTGGCAACTATCTATAGAACTTTGCCAAGTATAGTTTTTATAGGACTTCACAGGTTCAGCGGAAGACCTCTTCAAGGCTTCACCGGAAGACCTTCTTCAACATATAACGACAGACCTTGTCTACACTCGGTCAATCATGACGTGTCCAGTCAAGCAATTTTTAATGGATCAATCCTCTACCGACACTCAAACCATCTACCGGCGCCCAATCCTCTACCGACACTCAAACCCCTACCGCTGAACAACCCTCTACCGTTAACCAAACCGCTACCACCACACCAAGCCAACCTATTCCTACTGAGTCATCTACTTAGAGGACTTCACCCCCTCTGGAGGAGTCTATCCCTCAGGAGGAGCCTCACAGACGGGAGGAGCCTACCCGAACCCCAAATCCTCCTCCTCCTTCACCCTTCAACTACTCTCCTAACCCATCTACCCCTACCTCACCCCATCAAACTCAAACCACTTCATCAACACCATCACAACCAACCCAACTCCCTCCTACCAAACCAATAGACTCTGTTGCTGCCAAATTCCTGTTTGAACTTTCATCAGTAGCAGATATATTCTCCCCTGATCAACCATAACCTCAACCTCACCTTCGCAAACCCAAATCCCTCTTCTATCCTGCCCCCTCTTTCTGGTTCTCCACCGACCCTTTACCCGAATCCTCAATAGTCAGTGTAAATTCTGACACTGACATTGCGTTAGATTTTCCACCAACCCCTCCCCCTCCCCACCTCAAAACATCTCCTCTTCTACCAACACCATTCCAACCCAAGACTCCACCTCTCCAACAGCCCTTCCGGCCCTTGTCCCCTGATGCTACCTCCTCTGCCGGTACCGCTCAGATTCACATTGGCCAGGAACCTTCTTCCTCTCAGCCGGCCAATGCTGAAATTTTGTCTCGGCTGGACGTTATCTATGAACGGTTAGGCGAGCTCACAAGCATCACTATCGCCACCGCCGAATCGCCATCGCCGGCCCAAGGCCAACGACCGGCCGCTTCTTCGCCAATTCCAAGAAGATGTGTGGACCCATTTTGGACAGATGAGACATGAGTTTACAGACGTCAAAATCAACGTTGAAGCTCAACGCGACGAATGTGTCCGGCTCTGCTCATCCCTCTTCTACGAGTTGTTCCATGCTATCACACTGCATCTCGGCAACAGCCGCCCACCTGTCCTCGAGCTCAACAACATAGCTCGCGACTCTGCTCATGACATAATGAATGCTCGGCGTGATCGTGATCTGGCCATCACGGAGGAGAAGCAAATGAAGTCTATCAACCGAATGCTTATGGAAGAGAACAGCCATCTTCGTGAAGAACTCGACTACCGTTCTCATTCCACAAAACTTCCCACAGATGCCGATAACGAATACGTTCGAAGAACTGAAGAGCTAGAGCGACAAAGAAGGGAGAAAGAAGCAGCATACAAAGGAAAAGGGAAAAGACCGTGGTAAATATGTATCTGTTCTTCCCTTAACCTTTGTATCTATCTTTATTTTGAAAACTCTGTAAAAATTAAACTTCTCGTTTATAATACAGAAGATTAATTGCCTTTCAAAATTATCTACTGTTTAAAATTCTTGTTCTTTCATTTATAGTATCTGCTTAGAATTTAAACACTCAGTTTAAATTTATTTGAACTGTTTTGCTACTAATCTGTGTGTTGTTCTATGATTTCCTTACTTTTTGTGCACATAGATTAGTCTTTACACTTGAAGTGCTCTACTGTCTGATAGAGGCATGTCTTCTGTTATAAAATTAAGAATTCTCTTAGACATGCTATTTTCTATCACATAGTCGGTTATAGCCCTCATTTGTAGTAATGATGACCAGATATAAATAGGAGAAGATTGTTGATACTTTCGTATTTAGATTTATATCCGCTCATACATTACACTAGTTTTATACATCAGTGGCTAATTGGGCTGCGTATCGATTAGTGTGGCAACTGTCTATAGAACTTTGCCAAGTATAGTTTTTATAGGACTTTACAGGTTCAGCGGAAGACCTCTTTAAGGCTTCACCGGAAGATCACCTGCTTCAACATACAACGACAGACCTTGTCTACATTCGATCAATCATGACGTGTCCAGTCAAGCAATTTTTAATGGATCAATTTAAGTTTATCTTTATCAAGTTTGAATTTAAATTGAGACATTCCCTGACATCTCAGACCCGCCGAAAGCAACTTTCCGAAAAACAGGAAGACTTTCGCAGACTGAACAAGAAAGGTGAAAGCGCATCGTCACCTATCGCTCAGACAACTCACAGATCGACTCCCAGATTGCCCAACTTCCAGTCTCTGCAAAAGATCTCTGTACCCATTCCCTGCTCGATATCTGTGAAGACGAAATTCTTGATAGACAACTCCATGCATTTAATGCATTCAACCTAATAGAGTTGTTAAGTCTTCGTCTTCTCCAACGGATCTCCAGAATGCTCCTGCTATAAATGCTGCCATTAAAGACTGAAGAAAAACACTTGATGAAATGCTCTGAAAATCTACAACAACTCTAAGTCTTTATACTCAGTGCATTCAAGAAATCCTGAACAGATCAGGAAGTCCTCATCAACAACAAGAAGCTGTGCATCAACATTTATTTTTGTACTTCTTGTTGCTTTCATTCTAAGCTATTCTTCTGCACAAATTAAATATCATGTTTACACAGATATTTAATTCCTTAACCCCCAAACACAAGTCAATATTTTGTACACGGTCCATTGGGAATATTCTTTGTAATATATCTAGTGGAAAACATAATGCACTATTTAAATCCTAGGTTGACTGCCTTGGTGGTGGACGTAGCACTTTTTATAGTGTGAACCATCCCAAAATACTTGTGTTAATTCCTTTACTGTTTGTCTACTTATTGAACTGCTTATTACTTTGTTTATCTTTATCCTTAACGGCAAACTTAAGTAACCTGTTAAGGTCTACCGGTAGTCCTTATCGGCAGACTTGAAGACTTCCGCTACTTCAATCTTTTCAAATAGATTGTAAGTACTTTTCAAAGAACTTACTTAAAAGTTTTAAGTGTATAATAAGCTATTCAACCCCCCCTTCTAGCTTATTATTGTGCCCGTTGGGACCCACAGTGAGCCTGAAATCTAAGAGCCCTAGCAAGTTCTAGCAGATGCCTATGCTTCCTCTCAGCCCTCCCATTTTGTTGGGGTGTGGCTAAACAAGAACTTTGATGAACAATTCCAAGAGAATCCAGAATGGGAGTTATTGAATCATTGAAAAATTCAGTCTTATTATCTGACCTAATTTCTTTAACAACTGCTCCATATTGAGTCTTGACATAGGACAGAAAGTAGGTCAAATAAGCACATAGTTGAGTTTTAGAATTAAGCAGAAAAGTCCAAGTGGTTCTGGACATGTCTTCTACAATTGTGAGAAAATAGTTACAATTGTTGTAAGTATTATGTCTATAAGGCTCCCATTTATCACAATGGAGAAGAGAGAACAAAGTAGTGGAATGGGAAACATTAATAGGAAAAGGCTGTTTAACTTGTTTAGCATAATGGCATACATCACAAGGTAAAATAGAAGAAGAACTATCAATGTCACATATGTTCAGATGTTTCAATGAAGAAAGGGGTACATGTCTTAATCTGAAATGCCACATGGTATGATCTTTGGTTACACTACTAGACACAAAACAAGTGGGAGGAGGAGCATAAGCAGATTCAGTACCATTCCTTGAAGTACAGAGTATGTAGAGGCCATCAACCACCCTACCAGTCCCCTTGATCTGCCTGTGAACCTGGTCCTGCAAGACACATTGAGATGCAGAAAAAACAAGGGTAATTTGATTATCTTTGGCCAGTCTACTGCCTGAAAGAAGGTTGTATCGAAAAGTAAGGGTAAACAGAACATTGTGTAGAACAATGTCTGTAGTAAGATGAACATCACCTTTGTGTGTAATTCTGCAAATGTGACCATTGGGCAAATATAGAGGTAAATCAACATAAATGGGATTAACTAGATTATCAAAAAAGGTTGTAATGTGGTCGGTAGCTCCTGTGTCTAGAATCCATTCACTAGAACTGTTACCAAGACTCAAACAACATCTTGGATTAGCATAACTAGAGCTAGCAACCTTACCTGCCAAATGAGACTTTAGGCTGTCCATCCTCTTTGTAGACTTAGATAATAGTGAGAGAAGTTGTTGGCACTGAGCTGTGGTAAACCCTTGGAAATTCTCCTTCCCACATTTGGACAAGTCTCATCTGTGTGTCTGCCTGTGAAGACATTGGCTGCAACCTTGGTTTTATTCTTCGGCATTCTGGAATCATCTGGTTTGGTGCCATATAGAGCATGCCAATCTGGATAGCCATTTAGAAAGAAGCACCTATCCTTTGTATGAGTATCTCCATGACAATGGTCACACCACAATTTCTTTTTCTGAGCATTCCCTCCACTGCCAGTATTATAGCCCTTTGGGGCATTACTTCCAGCACCTCCTGCAGTGTTTCCATTCTTGCCTTTAAAGAATTTATGACCAGTTTTTCCTAGCATGGCTGCAGCTACATTTTCCATGTTTATACTGCCTGAACTATGTTTTCGTTGGCTTTCCTCCTGAGTTAAGATGTTTCAGCTTTGCTTAAACTAGGAAGGGGTTCATTAACATGATTTGTCCTCTAATAGAAGTGTAAGAGTCATCTGATCCCATCAAGAACCGAATTAGCATCTGTTCATGCTCATAATCTTCTTGTTTAGATACATCTCCACACACACAATTACAAGAACATTTAGGCAAACTAGTATGACTCACCAACTCATCCCACAAAGCCCTAAATTTGGTATGATAAGCAAAAATACTTAATCCTCCTTGGTTACATTCACTCAAATTTCTCCTAATTTGAAAAACTTTGGGGAGATCACTGTGAGAAAACCTAGTATTCAAATCATCCCAAATAGCCTTTGCAGAATCAAGATAGACTATGCTTGATTTAATTTCAGGAGAAACAACATTTAACAACCATGAAATCACCATATGATTGCATCTTTCCCACTGGCCTAAGTATTTTGATCTAGGCACATGTTTCTTGTTAATGCCATTAATCAGACCTAATTTATTCTTAGCAGATAAAGCTATAACAACTGATCGTCTCCATTGACCAAAATTAATTGTATCTGTAAGAATTTGAGAGATCAAGGTCATACCAGGATGGTCATTTGGATGAAGAAACAGAGGATGAAGAGGATGAAGAGATCAAGGTCATACCAGGATGGTCATTGTTGGTCGACATCTCTCTGCTTTAATCAAAACAATTGGAACCTCAATCTGATCGGATGAATAGACTATCTCTGATACCATGTTGATTCTTAGCAAAAAACATCAAACAAGGGTTTTTAGAGAGAGAAAGAATATGTTCTTGGTGTATTAACTTCTTTTCCCCTGATTATAATATCTGCAGATTACATTTTTGTATAGCCAACTAAACTACTTTCACATGAAGACACTCGACACCCTTGAAGCCCTGACCAACAACTATATAGTTTCTACACTTGGCACCCTCATAGTCTTAACAAACCACATGATCTTGTAGCATATAAAATACTTGAAGAGCTTCAACCTGGGAGTTTTAGAAGGGGGGATAGATTGATGAAGATAAGATACCAAAGGTGCTATAAACATGGGAGTTCCATCAATAATAGAATCCAGGGTACTTAATAACTCCTTGACAATGGCTTGAGCCTACGCTCACGAACGAACTAAGTCGGATCTCTTCTCTTTGATCTGGTAAGCCCATTCTCCTAGTACTATAAAGAGGCGAGGAATTCTTGTGATCGTCGACCAATACTTACCTTTTACTTTGAGAATTTTCTTTCTTGTGAATCAGTTATTTTCAGGGTCTTTAGGTTTAGGTGGTTCACTTTCTAGTTTTGAGTGAGGCCGAAAAAAATTGATCGACTTCGTTTGGATTGCGGAAATACCATGATCAGGACGAGAGAATGAGACTCGCTCGTCGTCGCTTTTCATCTATCTGAATCATATGACTTTCTAATCCTTTTTTTCCATTTCTCCATCTCTATTAAGAGGGTCTTTCGTGCCAGGAATTCTAGTGGATCGATGATATCTTTCACAAAAAGAGAATCTCGACTGAACGAATCTTAAGTACTTCATTTTTAGGTATTGTTGCGGCTAGTTCTACTTCCTGATTGGTTGGTGCTGAAACTCTTACTAAAAGAATAAATAAGGTATGACAGCTTACAAATGTTCATCAAAGGCAATCCATCCCTAGTTATGCTAGTAGCCAATTTCATGAAAACTTTTGTAAATGGCGATTTGCAAACACTATACAAAATATTTGATCGAAACCCGAATATTAAATGAAATAGGCCGACCCGTCTTAAAACAATCAAGGAAAATTGAAGGGCCTCGGGAGGTGCTCATAATTATTAATGACAGATTTCTTGAATTCTTCCTTTTGAAAGGAAAAATGCTGGAAGACCTATTTGTTAACCAATATCATGGAGATAATTAAAGGAAAGGAAAGATACACCGCAAATAATCTTCTTCTTTTATTATTAATGACAGATTTACTCTCAAATGAAGGTAGGGGAGAAAAAGTCACGAATGAAGGACAATAGTCTCCGTATTTTTATCGTATTTTTTTTGCTTGTGGGGGTATTTTAGGACGAAAAATTATGAAAATTAACTTATACGGTTGGAAAAAAAAAGTAACTAAACGGCTAAAGGTTTGCAAAAAAACTAGAACTTGTAAGATGTTTACTTCAGAATCATTATAAGGTCCAACAAAGTTGTTTACTCAAGTCAATTCACTATATTAAGTAGCCAATATATTTGTTCGCATGCAATGTGGGTTTATGGAGGTGCTTATTTTTTGCTGCTAATTTTTTCCACACTTCCCCCCTTTTCATTATTCAGCTTAATCTTTATAAATCTCAATATCAATAAAACCACATTCTTGCATGATATGCCCTACCATAGTCAATCTCCCCCCAGATGCCCATCCAAAAAACTGTTAGCGTGGTGGCCTTCTTGCTGCCAGGGCTATCAACCATCTCCAATCATTCTCATCCTCTTATATCACTGTTGGAAACTTAGAGGGAAACTTCTCTGCGTACAAGCCTTGTAAATCTTACGTGGCACCAGGACCTGTGGGATACACCTTGTAATTATGTCCAACTTTAATTACATTAATACATCCGTTAATGGCACCAGGGCCTGTGGGATACACTTTTTAATTATGTCCAACTTTAATTACATTAATACGTCCACTAATGGCACCAGGACCTGTGGGATACACCTTGTAATTATGTCAAACTTTAATTACATTAATATGTCCTCTTAAATACACCTTGTAATTATGTCCAACTTTAATTACATTAATACGTCGTCTTAAATACACCTTGTAATTATGTCCAACTTTTGTAATTATGTCAAACTTTAATTACATTAATACGTTCGTTAATGGCACTAGGACCTGTGGGATACACCTTGTAATTCTCATCTGTCAGAAATGGCACCAGGACCTGTGGTGTAATTATGTCCAACTTTAATTACATTAATACGTCCTCTTAGTAATTATAAGGGCATAAAATGTCCAACTTTAATTACATTAATACGTCCTCTAAATAATTATAAGGGCATACCTGTGGGATACACCTTGTACGTCCTCTTAATAATTATAAGGGCATATAATGTCCAACTTTAATTACATTAAAAAGGAAAAAAAGTAATTCTCATATTTCAGAAACATCATCCAGATTATACCTTATTACGACTGCACAACTAGTTAAGTTGTGACTGTAAGAGGCAAAAATATTTTATATATACAACTTTCTTATTTTACTTTTATTCAATGTGGGATATTTGTAGAGAAAGTAGTGTGCCGAGAGTGACCAAGTATACAGCAAGGCCATATACAATAAGTCACTCGGATGACAAAGTGTCCATCTGCTTGATAAAGTAGAACACATTTTAACCAATGTGGGAAATACTTTGTAATTATGTGCAACTTTAATTACATTAATATGTCCTCTTAATAATTATACTCCCTCCGTCCCTAAATTATCGTCCTCCTTTCCTTTTTCGTCCGTCCCAAAATAATTGTCCACTTTGAAACTTACCTTTTTAGAACATCACTTTTACCACTTTACCCTTACTTTTTCACTCTACTTTAATTATGAGCCACATATACATGGATATTAATGGAAACTACACATTAAACCATTATAAATAATCAAGTCAATTACTTTTTCTTAAACTGTGCGCCGGGTCAAGCAGGACAATTATTTAGGGACAGAGGGAGTACTTGTCAAACATGGACGTAAAACTATAAACTAAAGGCATATAAAGAAGATGAAAAAGGAAGAAAAGTAATTATCATCTATTAGACACATCATCCAGATTATAAAATGTTACGATTGTACAACTAGTTAAGTTGTGACTGTAAAAGGCAAAAATATTTTATATATACAACATTCTTATTTTACTGTTATTCAATGTGGGATATTTCTAGAGAAAGTGGTGTGCTGGGGTGGCCAAGTGTCCTATAAGACCATATATTATAAGTCAATCGGATGACCAAGTGTCCATCTGCTTGATAAAGTAGAACACATTTTAAGCCATGTGGGATGCACCTTGTAATTATGTCCAACTTTAATTACATTAATAAGTCCTCTTAATAATTATACTTTTCAAACGTGTACTGAAAACTATAAACTAAGGGGAAATAAAGAAGATGAAAAAGGAAACAAAAGTATTTCTCATCTATCAGACACATCATCCAGATTATAACTTGTTACGACTGTACAACTGGTTAAGTTGTGATTGTAAGAGGTAAAAAGATTATATATATACAACCTTCTTATTTTACTTTTATTCAATGTGGGATATTTGTAGACAAAGTGGTGTGCCAGGGGTGACCAAGTGTCCAACAAGACCATTTACGATAAGTCAATCGGATGACCAAGTGTCCATCTGCTTGGTAAAGTAGAACACATTTTAAGCAATGTGGGATACACCTTGTAATTATGTCAAACTTTAATTACATTAATACGTCCTCTTAATAGTTATACTTATCAAACGTAGACGTAAAAGTATAAACTAAGGGCATATAAAGAAGATGCAAAAGGAAAAAAATAAGTAATTCTCATCTGTAAGACACATCATCCAGATTATAACTTGTTACGACTGTACAACTAGTTAAGTTGAGACTGTAAGAGGCAAAAAGATTTTATATATACAGCCTTCTTATTTTACTTTTATTTAGTGTGAGATATTTGTAAAGAAGGTGGTGTGCCGCCGTGCCGGGGGTGACCAAGTGTACAATAAGACCATATACGATAAGTCAATCGGATGACCATGTGTCCATGCTTGATAAAGTAGAACACATTTTAAGCAATGTGGGATACACCTTGTAATTATGTCCAACTTTAATTACATTAATACGTCTTCTTAATAATTATACTTTTCAAACGTGTACGTAAAACTATAAACTAAGGGCATGTAAAGAAAATGAAAAAGGAAAAAAAAGTATATCTCATCTATCAGACACATCATCCAAATTATAACTTGTTACGATTGTACAACTAGTTAAATTGTGACTGTAAGAGGTAAAAAGATTTTATATATACATCCTTCTTATTTTACTTTTCTTCAATGTGAGATATTTGTAGAGAAAGTGGTGTGCCAGGGTAAGTGTCCAACAAGACCATATACGATAAGTCAATCGGATGACCAAGTGTCCATCTACTTGATAAAGTAGAAAACATTTTAAGCAATGTGGGATACACCTTGTAATTATGTTCAACTTTAATTACATTAATACGTCCTCTTAGTAATGATACTTTTCAAACGTGAACGTGGACGTAAAACTATAAGCTAAGGGCATATAAGGAAGATGAAAAAGGAAGAAAAAAAATCAAACGTGGACGTAAAACTATAAACTAAGGGCATATAAAGAAGATGAAAAAAGAAAAAAAAAAGTAATTTTCATCTATTAGACACATCATCCAGATTATAACTTGTTACGACTGTACAACAAATTAAGTTGTGAATGTAAGAGGCAAAAAGATTTTATATATACAACCTTCTTATTTTACTTTTAATTAATGTAAGATATTTGTAGAGAAAGTGGTGTGCCAGGGTTGACCAAGTGTCCAACAAGACCATATACGATAAGTCAATTGGATGACCAAGTGTCCATCTTCTTGATAAAGTAGAACACATTTTAAGCAATGTGAGATACACCTTGTAATTATGTCCAACTTTAATCCAACAAGACCAAATACGATAAGTCAATTGGATGACCAAGTGTCCATCTGCTTGATAAAGTAGAATACATTTTAAGCAATGTGGGATACACCTTGTAATTATGTCCAACTTTAATTACATTAATACGTCCTCTTAATAATTATACTTTTCAAACGTGGACGTAAAACTATAAATTAAGGGAATATAAAGAAGATGAAAAAGGAAGAAAAAATTAATTCTCATCTTTCAGAAACATCATCCAGATTATACTTTGTTACGACTGTACAACTAGTTAAGTTGTGACTGTAAGAGGCAAAAAGATTTTATATATACAGCCTTCTTATTTTGCTTTTATTTAATGTGGGATATTTGTAGAGAAAGTGGTGTGCCAGGTGTAACCAAGTGTCCAATAAGACCATATACGATAAGTCAATCGAATGATCAAGTGTCCATCTGCTTGATAAAGTAGAACACATTTTAAGCAATGTGAGATACACCTTGTAATTATGTCCAACTTTAATTACATTAATACGTCCTCTTAATAATTATATTTTTCAAACGTGTGCGTAAAACTATAAACTAAGAGCATGTAAACAAGATGAAAAAGGAAAAAAAAGTATATCTCATCTATAAGACACATCATCCAGATTATAACCTGTTACGACTGTACAACTAGTTAAGTTGTGACTGTAAGAGGTAAAAAGATTTTATATATACAGCCTTCTTATTTTACTTTTATTCAATATGCGATATTTGTAGAGAAAGTGGTGTGCCAAGGTAAATGTCCAACAAGACCATATACGATAAGTCAATCGGATGATCAAGTGTCCATCTACTTGATAAAGTAGAACACATTTTAAACAATGTGAGATAGACATTGTAATTATGTTCAACTTTAATTACATTAATATGTCCTCTTAATAATTATGTTTTTCAAACGTGGACGTAAAACTATGAACTAAGGGCATATAAAGAAAATGAAAAGGGAAAAAAAATCAAACGTGGACATATAACTATAAACTAAGGGCATATAAAGAAGATGAAAAAGGAAGAAAAAAGTAATTATCATCTGTCAAAAACATCATCAAGATTATACCTTGTTACGACTGTACAACTAGTTAAATTGTGACTGTAAGAGGTAAAAAGATTTTATATTTACAACCTTCTTTTTTTACTTTTATTTAATGTGGGATATTTGTATCGAAAGTGGTGTGTCGGGGGTGACCAATTGTCCAACAAGACCATTTAAGATAAGTCAATCGGATGACTAAGTGCCCATCTGCTTGATAAAGTAGAACATATTTTAAGCAATGTGTGATACACCTTGTAATTATGTCCAATTTTAATTACATTAATACGCCCTCTTAATAATTATACTTTTCAAACGTGGACGTAAAACTATAAACCAAGGACATATAAAGAAGATGAAAAAGGATGAAAAAAGTAATTCTCATCTGTCAGAAATATCATCCAGATTATACCTTGTTACGACTGTACAACTAGTTAAGTTGTGACTGTAAGAGGCAAAAAGATTTTATATATACAGCCTTCTTATTTTACTTTTATTTAATGTGGGATATTTGTAGAGAGAGTGGTGTGCCAGGGGTGACCAAGTGTCCAATAAGACCATATACGATAAGTCAATCGGATGACCAAGTGTCCATCTACTTCATAAAGTAGAACACATTTTTAGCAATGTGGGATACACCTTGTAATTATGTCCAACTTTAATTACATTAATATATACGTCCTCTTAATAATTATACTTTTCAAACGTGTACGTAGAACTATAAACTAAGGGCATGTAAAGAAGATGAAAAAGGAAAAAAATAGTATATCTCATCTATCAGACACATCATCGAGATTATAACTTGTTACAACTGTACAACTAGTGAAGTTGTGACTGTGAGAGGTAAAAAGATTTTATATATGCATCTTTCTTATTTTACTTTTATTCAATGTGAGATATTTGTAGAGAAAGTGGTGTGCCAGGGTAAGTGTCCAACACAACCATATACGATAAGTCAATAGGATGATCAAGAGTCCATCTACTTGATAAAGTAGAATACATTTTAAGCAATGTGAGATACACCTTGTAATTATGTTCAACTTTAATTACATTAATATGTCCTCTTAATAATTATACTTTTCAAACGTGGACGTAAAACTATAAACTAAAGGCATATAAAGAAGATGAAAAGGGAAAAAAAATCAAACGTGGACATAAAACTATAAACTAAGGGCATATAAAGAAGGTGAAAAAGGAAAAACTAAGGGCATATAAAGAAGATGAAAAGGGAAAAAAATCAAACGTATACATAAAACTTTAAACTAAGGGCATATAAAGAAGATGAAAAGGAAAAAAAAAATCAAACGTAGACATAAAACTATAAACTAAGGGCATATAAAGAAGGTGAAAAAGGAAGAAAAAAATATTTTCATCTGTCAGAAACATCATCCAGATTACATTATGTTACGATTATACAACTAGTTAAGTTGTGATTGGGTAAGGCAAAAAGATTTTATATATACAGCCTTTATCTTTTACTTTTATTTGATGTGGGTATTTGTTGAGAAAGGACCCATACCCCCTCTCTAGTTTTCTGCTCATCTTTCATTGTTTGCACTAGAAAGGAGCCATGTACCGGGTATCTGCAGCAGCATTGAAATCTTCAATCAGGTCCTCTACTGCCAAGAACATGGTATCCAGTAGGGTGAGTTACAGCAGAAACTATGTTGCCAAGGATATTAGTTTCGGAATTGGGGCTCAGGCGGCTATGTTACTTGGTGTTAACGAGCTTGCCGAAGCTGTGAAGGTCACAATGGGACCCAAGGGACGCAATGTGATTATTGAGCAAAGCCATGGCGATCCTAAGGTGACAAAGGATGGCGTCACTGTGGCCAAAAGCATCAATTTTAAAGTCTAAAAATGTTGGTGTAACTTTAGTGAAGCAGGTTGCCAGTGCTACTAATACCGCATTACCGCTGCAGGAGATGGTACTACTTGTGCCACCGTCTTGACTCAGGCAATATTCATAGAAGGTTGCAAGTCAGTAGCTGCTGGCGTAAATGTTATGGATATGCGTCGTGGTATCAGTAAGGCCGTCGATGCTGTTATAGCTGACTTGAAGAGTAGAGCACTGATGATAGGCACATCAGAAGAAATTACACAGGTTGCCACTATCCCAGCTAATGGTGAGCGTGAAATCGGGGAATTGATAGCAAGAGCGATGGAAAGGGTTGGGAAAGAGGGGATAACAATTGCTGATGGAAATACTTTGGACAATGAATTAGAAGTAGTGGATGGGATGGAGCTAGGCCGGGGTTATATGTCTCCTTACTTTGTTACTGACCAGAAGACACAAAAATGCGACTTGGAACACCCGTTGATCCTTATTCACGAGAAAAAAAATTCAGACATGAATGTGCTTGTGAAAATATTGGAGCTGGCTGTAGAGAAAAATCGGTCCTTGTTAATTGTTGCGGAGGATGTGGAAAGTGATGCACTATCTATGCTGATTATTAACAAGCATCAAGCCGGAGTTAAGTTGTGCGCCATCAAAGCTCCCGGTTTTGGGGATAATAGGAGAGCCAATCTAGAAGATCTGGCAATTCTTACTGGGGGAGAGGTTATCAGTGAAGAACGTGGATTAAGTCTTGATAAGGTTCAAATTGAAATGCTTGGTACTGCTAAAAAGGTTACTGTTTCTCTTGATGACACGATTGTTCTGCACGGTGGTGGGGATGTGAAGCAGATTGAAGAAAGATGCGAGCAGCTAAGGTCAGCCATTGCGAAGAGCACTGCCATGTTTGACAAGGAGAAAGCACAGGAGAGGTTGACGAAGCTATCTGGAGGTGTTGCAGTTTTCAAGGTTGGAGGGGCTAGCGAGGCAGAACTTGGAGAAAGGAAAGATAGGGTTACTGATGCTCTGAATGCCACAAGAGCAGCAGTAGAAGAGGGTATTGTTCCAGGTGGTGGGGTTGCTCTTTTGTACGCCACAAGGGTTTTGAAAGACCTTCCAACTGCAAATGAGGATGAGAAAAGAGGAGTCCAAATAATTGAGGATGCTCTTAAGGCGCCTACTTCCACAATTGTCTCAAATGCTGGTGGCAATGGTGCCATCGTTCTTAGCAAGCTATTGGAACAAGATGATCTTAATTTAGGTTATGATGCAACCAAAGGTCAGTATGTTGACATGGTGAAGGCTGGAATCATTGATCCACTGAAAGTCATTAGAACAGCCTTGGTAGATGCTGCCAGTGTCTCGTTATTATTAACCACCACGGAGGCAACTGTTGTGGAGTCAGAAGGAGAGGTAAATCCGCTTGCCAGTAGAATGCCAAACATGGATGACATGGGCAACTGAGCATGGGTGACATTGAAGTTGAGGGAAGTATTGTAGATCAAATATCAGAAGAATGATACTGTTAGGGTAACATGTACCATTTTTGATGCTTTATAATATAGTAGATGTTCTCGTTGAAGAGGATTTTTTTATTTTCTTAATCCGGACAATGAAAAGGTTTATGAGGGATGGTTGGTACTTGGTACTAGTCCCAAATGTTGGATATGAGATTCAATGGTGCAAGCTAAGTCTACCAGGGGAACTGCAAGTATTTTTATAATAAATAAATAAATAAATAAATAAATAAATAAATATATATATATATATATATATATATATATATATATATATATATATATATATATATATATTTGTTGAGAAAGTGGTGTGCCGGGGTGACCATGTGACCAATAAGATCATATACGATAACTAAATCGGATGACCAAGTGTCCATCTGCTTGATAAAGTAGAACACATTTTAAGCAATGTGGGATACACCTTGTAATTATGTTAAACTTTAATTACATTAATACGTCCTCTTAATAATTATATTTTTTAAACGTGAACGTAAAACTATAAACTAAGGGCAAATGTTAAGTCAATCGGATGACCAATTGTCCATCTGCTTGATAAAGTAGAACACATTTAGAACACATCTTAAGCAATGTGGAATATACCTTGTAATTATGTCCAACTTTAATTACATTAATGCGTCCTCTTAATAATTATACTTTTCAAAGGTGGACGTAAAACTATAAACTAAGGGTATATAAAGAAGATAAAGTAGAACACATTTTAAGCAATGTGGGATACACCTTGTAATTATGTCCAACTTTAATTACATTAATACGTCCTCTTAATAATTATACTTTTCAAACGTGGATGTAAAACTATAAACTAAGGGCATATAAAGAAGATGAAAAATGAAGAAAAAAGTAATTCTTATCTGTCAGAAACATCATCCAGATTATACCTTGTTACGACTGTACAACTACTTAAGTTGTGACTGTAAAAGGCAAAAAGATTTTATATATACAGCCTACTTATTTTACTTTTATTTAATGTGAGATATTTGTAGAGAAAGTGGTGTGCCATGGGTGACCAAGTGTCCAATAAAACCATCAATCGGATGCCCAAGTGTCCATCTGCTTGATAAAGTAGAACATATTTTAAGCAATGTAGGATACACCTTGTAATAATATCCAACTTTAATTACATTCATACATCCTCTTAATAATTATACTTTTCAAACGTGTACGTAAAACTATAAACTAAGGGCATTTAAAGAGGATGAAAATGGAAAAAAAAAATATATATCTCATCTATCAGACACATCATCTAGATTATAACTTGTTACAACTGTACAACTAGTTAAGTTGTGACAGTAAGACGTAAAAAGATTTATACATAAAACCTTCTTATTTTACTTTTATTCAATGTGAGATATTTGTAGAGAAAGTGGTGTGCCAGGGTAAGTGTCCAACAAGAGCATATACGATAAGTCAATCAGATGATCAAGTGTCCATCTACTTGATAAAGTAGAACACATTTTAAGCAATGTGAGATACACCTTGTAATTATGTTCAACTTTAATTACATTAGTATGTCATCTTAATAATTATACTTTTCAAACGTGGACGCAAAACTATAAACTAAGGGCACATAAAAAAGATGAAAAAGGAAGAAAAAAGTAATTATCATCTGTCAGAAACATCATCCAGATTATGTACCTTGTTACGACTGTACAACTAGTTAAGTTGTGACTGTAAGAGAAAAAAAGATTTTCTATATAGACAACCTTCTCCTTTTACTTTTATTTAACGTGGGATATTTGTAGAGAAAGTGGTGTGCAGGGTGTGACCAAGTGTCCAACAAGACCATATATGATAAGTCAATCGGATGACCAAGTGTCCATCTGCTTGATAAAGTAGAACACATTTTAAGCAAAGTGGGATACACCTTGTAATTATGTCAAACTTTAATTACATTAATACATCCTCTTTATAATTATACTTTTCAAACGTGTACGTTCAACTAAGGGCATATATAGAAGATGCAAAAGGAAGAAAAAAGTAATTCTCATCTGTCAGAAACATCAACCAAATTATACCTTGTTACGACTGTATAATTAGTTAAGTTGTGACTGTAAAAGGCAAAAAGATTTTATATATACAGTCTTCTTATTTTACTTTTATTTAATATGAGATATTTGTAGAGAAAGTGGTGTGCCAGGGGTGACCAAGTGTCCAATAAGACCATATACGATAAGTCAATCGGATGACCAAGTGTCCATCTGCTTGATAAAGTAGAACACATTTTAAGCAATGTGGGATACACCTTGTAATCATGTCCAACTTTAATTACATTAATACGTTTTCTTAATAATTATATTTTTCAAACGTATACGTAAAACTATAAACTAAAGGCATGTAAAGATGATGAAAAAGGAAAAAAAAAAGGTATAATTCATCTATCCGACACATCATCCCGATTATAACTTGTTACGATTGTACAACTAGTTAAGTTGTGACTGTAAGAGGTAAAAATATTTTATATATACAACCCTCTTATTTTACTTTTATTCAATGTGAGATATTTGTGGAGAAAGTGGTGTGCCAGGGTAAGTGTCCAACAAGACCATATACGATAAGTCAATCGGATGATCTAGTGTCCATCTACTTGATAATGTAGAACATATTTTAAGCAATGTGGGATACACCTTGTAATTATGTTAAACTTTAATTATATTAATATGTCCTCTTAATAATTATACCTTTCAAACGTGGACGTAAAACTATAAACTAAGGACATATAAAGAAGATGAAAAGGGAAAAAAATCAAACGTGGGCATAAAACTATAAACAAAAGGCATATAAAGAAGATGAAAAAGGAAGAAAAAAGTAATTATCATTTGTCAGAAACATCATCCATATTATACCATATTTCGACTGTTTAACTAGTTAAATTGTGATTGTAAGAGGCAAAAAGATTTTATATATACAGCCTTCTTCTTTTACTTTTATTTAATGTGGGATATTCGTTGAGAAAGTGGTGTGCCGGGGGTGACCAAGTGTGCTCATCCTCCTTGATCATAGTAATCATTAACCCCAAAAAAAATGTATTATTTTATTTTCTATAAGTATTCTGATGAATACTAGAAGCACAAACTTCTCTCAAATAAGTGTTTGAGAAACTCAAGTGTTTGATATATACCATGGTGTTTTAAGTCCTATTCTGATCCTTCCATTTCTAAATTAGAAAACATGTAAGTCGTATTACTTTTGAATTATGTATCTTATAATTTTCAAAATTGACTTGTCGAATGACACGAAAGGAGTATCTTTTGTAAGAAATGTGGTCCCTTACCATTTTCCATATTCAAAGTATGTTTTGAAGATTTGTCATCTTTAAGTGATCGGAAGTTTATGGTAGATACGTAAATGATAGATTTCAAAATCTGTTTTTTTGTACTTAAAAAAATAATAAAAAAAATATAATAATAATAGAACATGTCGTTACATGAATTTGTGATTTCTTGGCCATGACTCTTCGGGAAAAAAAAAACACTCATCTCAAGTGTCAGTCATTCTGTATGCATTAACCACCCACCACCGTTTGCATGTTATTTATTTATTAATTATTTTTGACTATTTTCCAACCCTACGCAAACCGGATTCAATGTCTCATTGGTTGTGGTAGGCCACGTATGGAGGCGGTAAAAGGATATATAGGGTGGGTATGAGCTGATCATATAAGCTACGGTGTTAAATAGACATGCGAGTGAATACTCAAATAATAACATGAGCATAAATTGGTTGACCACGGTCTACATACGTTATTTACCATTAATATAGAATCATCAAATTATAAAAACGATCACCCACACTTTAATACTTAATGACATTAATTAAATACAATGGTAACATGCAGCATGTGTGGAGGGAAGTTTGTTGACGGTTATGATATAACCATTTAATGTAAGATATTCATATAACCATTAGTACACACGCATAAAATTCATTCGTGAGTTACGTCATGATTTAACTAATTCGATACAAAATTGGCCTGACGATCCAAGTCCTATGGGAATGGCTAGATTCTCTAGCAAGACCTGGGATTTGACGAGACATTTAGCTACTTTGTAAGATCCTCGTTAGGCCTAAAAATTATAATCTAAAACACGTTAACAACACATAGATCGACTTTGGAGAGGTGAGGAAAGATTCAATAATTGGAGGAGAGGGAATTTGAAAGTGAGATTCGGATCGCCAGAGCCGTACTGATTATTCCAGCCAAAGTCCTATTCCATTTTAAGCTTTGTGATTCTTCAAAAGCATCACAACACAATCAACTCAAGTTCAGGGCCGTTTCTGACATTTCAAAGGCCCGGGGCAAAATAACGAATAAGGGCCCCAAGCTCGATTGTCAATATAAGAAATAATTTGTAAATTTCTACACCAACATATAAGAAATAATTTGTAAATTTCTAATCTATTATTTACTTAAACAATTTTTAGACTATGTGATTTTGAAAAGAAATTGTGGATCAACAAAAAAATTAATTTATGAGCCCTAAAAACCTTAAACAAAAAGAAATATGGGTTTGAGCCTTTGAGGGTTTAGGGTCTGAATGTTTGATTCGTCTAAAGCAGAGAAGGGCCTGAAGAGGGGAAAAATTTTGAAAATTGAAATAAGTAAAATTGGACGAGTGCCTGTATCATCAGTCCTTCACCGGCGCCGGCGGCTTCTAGTTCGTGGATGAGGAACGGCAGAGTGACTAAGTGAGTGAGACTGTGAGAGTTTTTTTTGCTTTGAGCCTTTGAAATCGAACTGAAGCAGAGCTTGAAGGTGGAGTGGAGATTAATCTGGCGGTCATAGATGCATAGGGAAGACTGAAGAGTGAATCTCGAGGTCGTGGGCCGCCAGTTGATCGTTCCATCTCCTTGATCCTTCTGTCCGACTGTCCCGCTGTCCGCCCTTCCGTCTAATCAACCTTTCGCTTGGCGGCATCACCGTATCAAACTTCTGCTTTCATTTCTTGTTTCCAAACAATTTTCCATATGCCCTATTTATATTTATTAATATTATATATTATATATTATATATATTATACATATAAATAAATTTTGGGCCCTTAATTTTTTTTGGGCCCTAGGCGGTCGCCCCTTTGGCCTATGCCCAGGAACGACCCTGCTCAAGTTCAGCTACTATCGTCGTGTGTGTGTGTGAAGTAGTACGGTTGTCTTTCGTTATAGTAGAGGCAATGCACTACAATAGCAGCACAGAGAAGATCACACTTAATGATCCTCCTTTTGCCCATCCAATTATAAGGAGAGATATTCATCAAACGGCTCGGCTCACATTTCTGGTTAGACTCCAATATGCAAAATCAAAACACCAAACACCAAAGTTTGATGTAAGTCAACTATAGGGTGGTAAAGTGGAATTATCTCTACATAAAATACTTTGGGTCGCGCTATTTAGATCCTCGGATCCTCCAAGTTGACCTCCTATCTAAGTATACCCCCACCTTATTTTAAAATACTTTGATACCTATGTATATAATTATTAATGGCAGATTTCAATGAATTTTTCCTTTTGAAAGGAAAAATGGTGGAAGACCTATTTGTTAACCAAGATCAAGGAGATAATTAAAGAAAAGGAAAGATACACTGCAAATAATCTTCCTCTTCTATTATTAATGACAAATTTGCTCTCAAATGAAGGTAAGGGAGAAAAAGTCACGAATGAAGGATAGTAGTCTCCGTATTTTTATCGTATTTTTTTTTCTTATGGGGGTATTTTAGGACGAAAATTATGATAATTAACTTATACGGTTGGAAAAAAAAAGTAACTAAATGGCTAAAGGTTTGCAAAAAAAGCTAGGCCTTGTAAGACGTTAACTTCAAGTTCATTACAAGGTCTAGCAATGATGTTTGCTCAAGTCAATTTACTATATTAAGTAGCCAATATATTCGTTCCCAGGCAATGTGGGTTTATGGAGGTGCTTATTTTTTATTGCTAATTTTCTCCACACTTCCCCCCTCTTCATTAATCTTTATAAATCTCAATATCAATAAAACCACATTCTTGCGTGATAGGCCCTACCATAGTCGATCTCCCCCCAGATGCCCATCCAGAAAACTGTTAGCGTGGTGGCCTTCTTGCTGCTGGGGCTATCAACCATCTCCAATCATTCTCATCCCCTTATATCACTGTTGGAAACTTAGAGGGAAACTTCTTTGCGTACAAGTCTGTAAATCTTACGTTAATGGCCAGGGTCAGTCCTGAACTTTTGGGGGTCCAGAGCGAAAAGAAAATAAGGAGTCCTTAAAATAATATAAGCATAAAAATTTTAGATAAACAATTTATTTGATTTTTCATCATTTGAAGTATTGAAAATGGATAATACCCAAACATAAAAGAAAATAAGTATAAAATAATTACTGAAAACTGTTATTCTTCGTTCATTAAAATAAAACAATATATACTCAATCGGTTTTTTTATTTATTTATGTTTTGACTTTTGGATGGATATTTTTTTTGGTAACATGTATTGTAAACTATAAATTCAAGTTAAAAAACAATCAACTGAAAAGGCAAAAATGAAATAAACATAAGCAATAATTAAAAATGATAGTAACATAACAATAAAATTTGATTTTTTCTTGAAATATTGATGTTATATACCCAATCAATTGTTATTTTTTTATGACCCAGATTAAAAAATTTATGGTCAACTAACATTTTTTATAAGTAAATTTAGCGAATGCAATATAAAATTAAAGTTAAATAACTCTGCTGAAACCGAATGCAAAATATTTATCTTTATATAGTAACTCTTTATTTATTAGATTCTGGAGTAATTAAAACATATATAAGTAGATTTGAAGTTGGTAATAAATAAAAAAAGTATTAACCATAACCATTATACTTACAATACAAGTAAAGGATGAAGATGAAATATTATGAAAATTATGAGCATATTTTTTAAAAGTTGATTATTTACGTAAAACATCTCAAAATAATATAGGGACTTGTTTAACTAAATCGAGGGAATATATCATATAATATGCATATAAAATAATAATAATAATTTACCGTAGACCTAAAATAAAAAAAAATTAAAATAAATGGCAGGGAAGTAGATTTATATACCCAATCAATTGTTATTTTTTATGACTTAGATAAAAAAAATTATGGTCAACTAACCTTTTTATAAGTAAATTTAGCGAACGCAAAATAAAATTAAAGTTGAATAATTTTGCTGAAACCGAATACAAAATATTTATCTTTATATAGTAACTTTTTATTTATTATATTATGAAAATAAAAAAAAAAAAATAATGGCGGGGAAGGGAGTTGAACCATGGATACTCACAACTTACAATATTACACAATCCATTGAGCCAAAAGATAATATAATTCATTATTGTTACATTATTTATAATATATCTAAATAAAACTAACTTACATATATATATAATTGGCTCATCTTACATTGGGGCCCTGTTCAGTCGATCACTCTGAACTCCCCTAAAACCAGGCCTGGCTTGTAGATTTTACTGTTGTGAAAGTGATAACATCATCCGAATCTTCATCATCACTATCACTCAAAATATTAGAGAAATTCAAACCCTTGACAAGCCCTACATTGAATAGAATCAATATGACAAGCCCTACATCGAATAGAATCATTATCCAGTTTCTTGTTATCTCTAATTATCTCTATTTTTTTTGTGCAACCTAGATTTACTGTTTTACACATAAAGTTTGTAATTTCTTAATTGATTGTTATCGTAATCAACTGAAATGTCAATTTAATTTTTGTCCGGCCTAGATTTAGTTTTTTATTTAAAAAAAATTGTTCGTAAGTTTTGTAATTAATTTTTGTAATTTTAAATATTTGTATTTTTAATTTCTTTCTTTTTAGAAAATTTGTGCCAACTTTCCTTATTGGTCTGAAATCTTTGTGATTTCGATTTCGAATAGTCTTTTGTCAGTTCACTCCGTCTCATTCAATTTATTCTATGATTTTTGTCTAAGATTTTTATTTTTAAGTTTATTTCAATTAACATGTGTTGGGTTGGTGTGTGTGAAAGAAAATACTTTTGGATGTTTAATTATAATTTTTTTGGATGAGTTACAAAATTTTACAGTTAATAAAATGTGTTTTTCTTTAGTTTTTGGGATGTCACATTTGTTTTGTGTAGTATACATTGATTCGACCCCTAAAAAATCTCAAGAATATATTAATTTATCTGCATCGTACTCACTTCATACACTGATCATCTCCATACTGATAACGTGTCATAGGCACGGGCACAAAATCTAGTACTTTCTCCGTTTTCAAATTATCGTCCACCTTTCCTTTTTCATCTGTTCTTAAATAATTGTCTTCTTTCAAAACATTCCCTTTTAAGAAACACTTTTACCACTTTACTCTTATTTTTTCTACATACTTTAATTATGACCACATACTCAAAGGTATTAAAGGAAACCACACATTTCACCAATATTTATAATACAGTCAATTATTTTTTTCTTAAATGATGTGTCGGGTCAAAGTAGACAATATTTTGAAAACAGAAGGAGCAATATTTATGAACAATATCTTCTGACACTAGAATATTTTTAAAATGTCTCCATAATGATTAAAATTTCAGACTGTATATTTACAAGTATACTTGAATATTTACTTAATGGTGAGTATTGATTAATCTGTCATTTGAACAAAATGCACTCCTCAATCGTTGGAGAAGAGCTGCATTAATTGTAGAAATGTGATAGACAAAAAAACCCCCACAACATTGTGAAAATAAATTTAACAAACACCATTAATTAATTTTAGTAGACACAAAATAGACATTGTTTGAAAGCTAATCTCTTGGTTTGACAAATCATATCCACCAACAATCCTCCGGAGTTGTGAAATTTTCACTTGATTCACTTGAAGACTCTCAACACTCAACAACAGTACATACTACACACTCACAATATTAAAAATAATTAAATAAATAAATTTAATCGGGTCTCCTCCGTCCTCCCATTTATAAGGACTAGGTTGGTTGTCCACCTTAAGTTTGTTCTTTTTCTTCATTTTTAATAATATCTCGCAAAGTGACGTCTCTGTTTCCTTTAAAAAAATCAAGCTGGGTCGGGAATCCCGACGAGATTCATAATTATCCTGAATACCGTCCCGAAATTAGTCGGGGCGGGAAAATCACGACAAAGTTGAGATCGGGATTATATGTCGATCGGGTCGGGAAATATCAGGATCGGATCGGGAAAAATGAGACTTTTACCAGCCCTACTCGCATGTTCCTGCTCTTGGATCCGGGTCAGCCGCTCCAACTTCGCTCCATCAAACCACTTTCCAGCCCACTTCACCTCACACACTCACCCATTTCAAATGGGTTGGCCCGCGGTCCTTGCTGTCGGTTCATCCCAGCCCCAGCCGTACCCATTCCCTTAATTTCTTCCTAATTTGCCCCCCAAATCTTCCTTGTTCTTCCTATTCTACCCCTAGGTGGAAAAGCCACTTAAACCTCCATTATCTCTAAATCCCACATCCACCAATAATCTCCTTTGGAATTTTGTTAATTCATCGGCCATTTAAACCCTTCAGCCTTCATTCTTCTAACACACATCGACAACCCATTCCTCTCTTCCTCTCACACACAGAAGTGATTACTCCCGTAATCACACAGTCAATCTGCCATCTTCTATTTCTTTATATATATATATATTTCTTAATCATGTGTGGCTAAGGTTTTTATTCCGATTTAAGGGTCAATAATATTTCAATTACGTTTGTTGTGAGGTTTTGTTTTGAAATATTTCTTGCTTTATTTAAGCACTCGTAGATTCATTGCCGATTTTATGGGAATTGCTTATTGATTGATCTGACAATTCGACTCAATAGATAATTTCTTGTTGCTATCCATGAGTTTGTGCTATCATGAATGATTGAAAGTTTAGAGCAATAGGTTAAATTAGGAAAACACAACAACATAATTGAATGTCTCGATCCTTGAATCAGAGTTTTCTTGTGTTGTTATTTCCTTAATTTATTTACTTGGTTTGCACTTGTTCATGTTTTATTTCTTTTATAATTTTCCTGCTTAAATTATAACTTGTTACGACTGTACAACTAGTTAAGTTGTGACTGTAAGAGGCAAATATATTTTATATATACAACCTTCTTATTTTACTTTTATTCAATGTGGGATATTTGTAGAGAAAGTAGTGTGCCGAGAGTGACCAAGTGTCCAACAAGACCATATACGATAAGTCAATCAAATGACAAAGTATCCATCTGCTTGATAACGTAGAACACATTTTAACAAATGTGGGATACACTTTGTAATTATGTGCAACTTTAATTACATTAATATGTCCTCTTAATAATTATACTTGTCAAACGTGGACGTAAAATTATAAACTAAAGGCATATAAAGAAGATGAAAAAGGAAAAAAAGTAATTATCATCTATCAGACACATAATCTAGATTATAAATTGTTACGACTGTACAACTAGTTAAGTTGTGACTGTAAGAGGGAAAAATATTTTATATATACAACATTCTTATTTTACTGTTATTCAATGTGAGATATTTGTAGAGAAAGTAGTGTGCTGGGGTGACCAAGTGTCCTATAAGACCATATACGATAAGACAATCGGATGACCAAGTGTCCATCTGAAGAAGTGACACAAAGCGCTCCTCGATCGCGCTGGTGTGTTCGTAATCAAAGGTGACATTAATGACACCCTTCTGCTTGACAACCTCTTCAACTTGGTTCAGTTCATGCACGTCTTGCTCCTCGACACACAATCTGGCGTCCAGTACGCAATGCAAAATCAAAGTTGACGGGTTCGTGAATCTTCTGGAAGCTTCCAAATCGACAACCTCTTCTAGAATCTTGATTTTCAGTATCTAAATTGGGAAAGTAGAAATTAGGGAAAGATAAATTAGGGTTGTAATTGTAATAATTTAGGGTTCCAAATTGGGGAAAGAGAACTTAAGACACAATGTGGATATTGGGACGGAAGAAATTAGGGCACAAGAAGTAATTGGTGGAAGAAATTATGGCACAAGAAGCAATTGGGGAAATGGAAAATAGGAGAAATTTTGGAGAAATGAACAAGGGTCGTATACACATACCTGTTAGCCAAGCCAGTTGCCGGTTTCCAACCTAGGATAGTAGATCAATCGTTAGTATTTAATGAATAGTTAACGACTTGGATTGTAATTGATCAATTTGTGAAACGTTTGACTTAAATTTGATTGCATTGGTACAAAGGGTATCAAACTTGAAAAGCGAGCAAAGTTTTTAACCCGGGTTTGTATTGTGGAGAGTGTCTTCTGGGTACTTTATCACTCTAAAAAATAAAAAAACACAATACCTATTTTTATGCAATGTGGGATAGACCAAGAGCTAATTCCTCCCAGCTCTCTCTCTCTCTCTCTCTCTCTCTCTCTATATATATATATATATATATATATATATATATATATATATATATTACTTAAATATTGAGGAACTCTTTTATTCTAAGGCTATCAAAGCCTTTCATGTATTTGTGAGAATATTACGTCAACTCTTTTATTCTAAGTCTATCAAAGTCTTTCATGTATTTGTGATAATATTACATCAGCTTCGTAATATATAAACTTCATTTTAACAATAAGAACATCACAAATAACAAAATAAACTGAACATTAAAACATATATGATCCCTAAAACAGAACAAGGATGTATTAATATTGGATTATCAATCCTCGTGGGATACGACATTGACCCAATGCACTACTAGAAAAATGGCCTTTAGTGACGGAATTTTCCGTCGCTAAAGGCGAAATTCCGTCGCTAAAGGCCCCCAGCGACGGAATTTTTCCGTCGCCATTCCGTCGCTAATTCTTCGTCGCTGATGCCGACGGACCGATTTCCGTCGCTAAAGGCAGCCTTTAGCGACGGAATTTTCCGTCGCTAAAGGTTGATTTTCAGCGACGGAATTTTCCGTCGCTGAAATTCAACCTTTAGCGACGGAAAATTCCGTCGCTAAAGGCGTTTAAAAATTAATTAAAATTGAATTTCAGCGACGGAATTTTCCGTCGCTAAAGGTGGATTTTCAGCGACGGAAAATTCCGTCGCTGAAAAATCAACCGACGGAAAATTCCGTCGCTAAAGGCTTTTAAAATTAATTAAAATTGAATTTCAGCGACGGAAAATTCCGTCGCTAAAATCATTTAAAAATTAATTAAAATTAAATTTCAGCGACGGAAAATTCCGTCGCTAAAGGCATTTAAAAATTAATTAAATTTGAATTTCTGCGACGGAAAATTCCGTCGCTAAAATCGTTTAAAAATTAATTAAAATTGAATTTCAGCGACGGAAAATTCCGTCGCTAAAGGCATTTAAAAATTAATTAAATTTGAATTTCAGCGACGGAAAATTCCGTCGCTAAAATTACAAATAAAATTAATTAAAATACTGTCCTAATTTATTGTCATGACTAAAATTCTAAAAGGTTTAATGTAGTTTAATTAATTAAAATTTGAATTAAAGTGGGAAAAGTGATGTGATGTTCTAAAAGGTAAGTTTCAAAGTGGACAATTATTTTTGAAAAAAAAAGTGAAGGCGATAAAAAAAGTAGTATTATGATAAATTTTTGTACCTTATAATATAACAATTAATACTAAACTGAACATACAAAATAAACAATAATATAAAACCAATTTAAAAAAATCAAACTGTAAAATTTTATTACAACAATCCATCTAAACCATATATAACAATTAATACCAAAAACTTGTTTCTAGAGTTAACTTGGAAATTTAAACTTGTACCAATCCATGTAAACCACATCTAATAAAAACCTAAAAATAAAATTAAAAAAATCCTACGACACGAGGATCAAGAGAAACTTCATCTTCAAGGTCATCATCGTCCTCATTACCAGTAGGAGCTTCAATCACACTTAAAGCATTCCTTTGTAGTTTTACCTCTATCCCATTAGTAAGGACCTACAAAGAAGGAAAAAAAATTGGACTTTAATCAAGGCCATGCATGAACAGCTTTGCCTTTGAAATGATAAACAATGCAGGAAATCTAATTTCTGACTTGAAAAATAAACTGAAATCACAAAAACAAATACAAATGGAGAGATCAGCCAAGGATCACACTAGCAAGAGAAGAACAAGAAAAATAAAGAGGTGGAAATTTTCATTTGTCCAGAATTCTGAAATCATAAATGAATGTACTTGATTCAATAGAAACAAACAATAAATTATTGCAATCAATAGCAAAAGAAGGTACTTGATTCACTAGCAGGCTTTCTTGGTAGGACAACAGGAATTAACAAACAATATAATTGAGCATAAATGATAAGTGATGCAATCAATAGAAACAATAATAAATTAATTACAAAAAAAAAAAGATGTCAACATATGTACCAATTAAACAAGTGATGACTACTAATCCCTCTATAAGTCATACCCTTTTTTAACTTTAAAAACAAGTTTATCTACACAACTAGCAAGTAATTTAACATTTGATTCCAGCCGAACTCAATACATTATTGCATCCAATGATAGGAAGACTTAATAAAGGTAATTAGCAACTTATATAAATGTTTACGCCGGTTTATCCGCATCTCTCTCTCACATCATAAATATACATGATGTGTGTGTGTATGTGTGCGCGCACATACATATTATATAATGTTGTGAAATTAAGTCAAAATACGCAGCTCGTCCCAAGTGCAGATAAGAAATTTTTAAGGAAGTTTTCGTTAGGTGGTCTGACTATAAGCATTAAATTTTCTTAAATCACTATTAACATTAATCCTTTGAATATAATTAAAAATGATATGAATGAGCATGATTCGTGTGATCACAGTGGCTAAAAAAATATTCATGTAGCAAAACACAAGTAACCGAGACAAAGATGTTGATCTTTAATTCTAAAATAAAACATTCTTAGAGAGTTATACTCCCTCCGTTTACCCAAAAAGTCCAAATTTGAAAATTTTGATAATTAGCATCGTACATTGATGGAAGCACAATCCGGTGAGAAGATGCAAATAGACATCTTATGCCAAGAAAAACTTGTATAAACATTAATTTGCAATCACCAAAAAAATTAATTTAAACAAAGTAAAACAAATTTCAACCATTATTTTTATGGTTTGGTGACTAATTCAAACTATTAGTGGAAACATGGATTTGGCAAATCTTAAGTGATGATAATCTAATCAAATTAAACCACAAATGTCAAATTCTCTCCCTCTCTCTAAATTGTCGCACCTGAACAGTTTAACTACCCCAACTCCCAATGGACCACACTAATGAGTTTTCAGCTGCTAGTTCTCCAGTAAATAGTCCCAAGGCATGTTTGATGAACTAAATATACTTATAAGCTATGAATTAGTATAATTTATGTATATTAGCACTAGTTAATTAATTATTATCTAGATTTAATATATGTATATGGTCTTATTCAAGTTTCGATCACATTTCTTGGTTGGACAACAGGAATTAACAAACAATATAATTCACTAGCAGGCTTTCTTGGTTGGATTATTTTGGTCATTTTCGAAAGCTATGAGGAATCCAGTCTATAGTTAGACCAATTATCACAATTTTGTTCTAAAATCAATATATTCTTTCTCTCATGGTTGTTCTCTAGAATGGTTGATAAAAGCATTCAGATTGAAAAAGATGGGTGCCTTTGAAGACAGCAACATAGGTAGTGCCTCTATGTGTTAGCTCGTGGATTAAGGCACCAAACAATGTCATTTTACTCTAATTGGTGAAATTCGCACTCAATTTTTAACCAAATATAGACAATCTTCTCACATTTCCAAAACCCCATCAAATTAAACATTAATATATCCGAATGCTAGCAACACAGAAAGAAAGAAAAAAACAGCATGTTAAAGAGTACTTAGATATAAGCATATAAATTGGGTGGGAAATAAAGTGAATGGCATTGTTCAATACAGAGCCTTTACAGAAACTAGACTACATGGTAACATGAAAGCGACCAAGTATGATTAAAAATAAACTTACATGGACACAATGACTTTGGTATTTCCAAATTCTGCATAAGCAGACCCTGATGCTGCATTCACTGCACCAGTCCTGAAAACTGCAAGAATCGTACAATGCCCAACTGAGTATTATAGGTCAAAGTACATTCAGAATTCAACATATATGCACTAACTGAAAACTGCACGAAAAAGAAAATGATCACTTTACAATAACAGCATCAACAACATAGATTACATGTTTATCTTAGAATAGACCCCAAAGAATCTATATGCAATAACAGAAAAATCATAAACTAAAAACAAAAGCTGTCAGTCTGAGAAAGAAAAATGGAAATACAGAACATTCGACAAGCAATATCATGGGATTTACAAAAGCAAAAATGAGCCAAATCTCATATTCTATATGGCATCTTATGGACCAAAACACACTTCTGATACACCACAACCATGCAATCGAGCAGGCATAGTCCACTTTAACCATTCAAGCAACATTGAAGAATAAACTTAAATTGCTACAAAAACAGTATCTATCATGTAATTCCTTCTACTTCCATTTTTGTAGAGTGAGTTTTCCCTGTATTTTGTGTTGCAAGTCAATTCACAACCAGAACTATCCCAACCGACCTTTGCGAGAAACCTACCTCCCAACCCACTCATACTAAGTATTCATAAAGCATGAGTTAGTTCTATCCACCATGAAGTTTAAAGTAGTTCAAGAGATTAACAAATTTCTAAACTGTAATTAGACAAACAATGTCTTCCAGGTTAATAATATTTTCATCAAACTATCAAAATTCAGACTTAACTAAAGCAAAAATGCATCATAAATACAAACACTAAGAAAGAATCCCAATGTTGGGCCTCGCATTCAGGATCAGCCAAAGAGTGTCCTCTGAATCTGTAGGTCTCGCATTCAACCAATGTTGGGCCTTCCCCTCTCCTGGCTCTCTCAACAGCCTCCTTTGCAACCTCTCTCACCTTCAACACATCCATTCCATCAACATGAACCCCCGGCATCCCAAAAGCTGGTCCCTTCTTCCAGATCTCCGGATCAGAAGTCGATCTCAAATGAGACATCCCAATTGCCCGCAAATTGTTCTCAACAACAAACACGATGGGCAATTTCCACAAAGCTGCCATATTTAAGCACTCAAAGAACTGCCCATTGTTACAAGTTCAAAGCTGTTCCCAATTTATAAAGAAATCGCAAACCCAATTTCAAATGATTCCCAAAAAGAAAACGAGATATGATTAAAAAATAAAGCTAACAAAATCGAGAATAAAAAATGAAACTGAAATTTGGGGGAAATTGAAATGTTGTATACCAGATTGGAAGGGGAGGCTTTCGGTTTGAGCTTCTTTTCCTTGATGACATCGGAGGAAACAACAACGACAGGAGTGGATCGAGATTGGGAAGCATAACGAGCTGAATTGAGGTTGGAGCTACGGCGGAGGTGGTGGGTTGATACAAGATCTTGACACGCTCGAGAAGAGCCACAACTGTCTTTGCGAAGCCACCGGCGACGCCTCCCGTAACCAATTCCTTGGCGAAAAGAGGCATACCCTCAATCACACCATCCAAGCTCGGTTAAAAGCCTGACATGGGGTTAATCACACCATCCAAGCGTGGCTAATTGAAGAGGATGGCGGCCATGGGCGATGAAGATGAAGGCCTGGCCAATTGAAGAGGATGGCTCGTTGCTTGGCGACGACATGGGTGAAGATGAAGGCCTTGAGGGTCTCGTTGCTTACCGGGACAGACATGGGTGAATAATTTGAAGGGGCGCAGGGGCCGAGAAGAAAAGATGAAAGGGCGGCCATGGAGGATGGCGGCCGTGATTCGCAGGGAGGGAGGGAAACGAATGAAAGGGCGGCCATGCGAAGAGAAAGAGAGGGTGGCGGCCGTGAAGAAGGAGGAAACGAATCGTGCGAAGAGAAAGAGGGTTTTGGCGGTGGAGATCGTTTTTGGATTTGGCGGTGGATATCTTGTTCACTCCCGAGTCCCGCCCACATTTAGAGAAAAAGAAAGGAAGGTTTTCTTTTTTTTTTAGGGAAAATTGTTTTTGGCGGTAATACAAATATTTGGGGATTTTGGGGTTGGTGATGGAGGGAGTTTTAAATTTTCAGGAACATTATTATTAATTCACTTGTAATTATATTTTTATAATTTCAAATACTTTATTTATTTTGGGTAAATAGTTTTCGTTTAAAAATCATTTTTTTAAGAAAATGACAACTTTAATAGTTTATTAGTAATAAAATGAAATTTTCTCTATTTATATAATTTCACTTTATTAATTTAAATCAAATTTCCTCTATTTATATAATTTTGTTATTATTTTCTTAAGTATATAAATTAATGTGAATATTTTAATTTTTTTAACTATATTGATGCTAATCATTTTAATTATTGATATTATATTATTAAATTAACATTTCAAATATTACTTTAATAATAAAATATCATCCATTAAAATGATTATAATATTTCCTATATATATAGGAAATATTATAATCATTTTAATGTTTTGAAATATTTGTTTTTGTAATATTAATTTTGTCGCTGGAATTAATATTTGTTTCGAAATATTTGTTTTTGTAAATAAATAATGTTTTGAAATATTTATTTTGTAAAATCCCTTTGTAAATTTAAAATAAATAATTTTTTGGAATATTTTTGTTTTTGTAAAATTCCTTTGTGTGTATATATATAGGAAATATTATAATCATTTTAATGAATGATATTTTATTATTAAATTAATATTTGAAATATTAATTTAATAATATAATATCATTCATTAAAATGATTAGCATCAATATAATTACAAAAATTAAAATATTCACATTACAACTTAATTTATATATTTAAGAAAATAATAACAAAATTATATAAATAGAGTAAATTTGAATTTGCATGTGGTCATATCTTGTGATTATATAAATAAGCGAGACCCCCGTCCGGTTATTATTCGTTGCGAAAACAATAAGTCGAAAAAGAAACATAACACTTGATTATTAACACCCGTAAGCCCGTAAAACTTGGCGCTGTGAATGTGCACTCGCATCCCCGATTCACAATGTAGTACTTCTTGGGGAAGAAAGTTGTTAATGACAACCAACCTTTGGTGGATCAAGTGAGCAAACCACTGGTTAGACTGCAGCCAAATCTAAGAAAAATCCGGACTAGCCAGCATCAGTAAAACTCGGAGGCCCGAGGTTGAGACAAGTGTTTTTATGTTATAATGGTCCATCGTAGTCCATTATAACATTTCGCCAGTAGGCGTAGCGTGTTTTCATGTCATAATGGTTCATCGTACTCCATTATAACAATTCGCCAATAGGCGTAGCGTGTTTTCATGTTAAGTTACGTTAGGTTAAGCTAAGTTATAAGTTAAGTTAAGTTAAGTTAAGTTAAGTTAAGTTATGTTAAGTTATGTTAAGTTATGTTAAGCTGCTGCTGCTAGGTTGCCACGCTACACGGCTAAGTTATGTTTTCACGCCACGCCACGCTTAAGCTGCTGCTGCTGTCACGCGTTGCCACGCTAAGCCACATTAAGCCACGCCACGCTAAGCTGCTACGCTACGCTAAGTTGCTGCTGCTGGGTTGCTGCCGCTGCTAAAGTTGCTGCTGGGTTACGCGTTGCCACGCACGCTAGTTGCTGTCACACACGCTTAAGCCAGTTGCCACGCCACGCTAAGTTAAGCCAAGTTTAGTTGCTAAGTTACGCCACGCTTAAGCTAAGTTATGTTACGCTAAGCCAAGTTGCCATGTTAAGTTGCTACATGCCACGCTAAGCTGCTAAGTTGCCAGTTGCTGCTGTTAAGTTACGCTACGCTAAGTTGCTTCGCCAAGTTG
>CM028384.1:20218428-20275153 GCA_013146195.2 Codonopsis lanceolata | reverse complement strand
AACACACTCACCTGAGTTTTATCTATGGTTTTATCCAATAAACCACTTGATAAACCAATTTACAAACCAAGGTTCAAACTTCTTTGTTTAGTAACCCGGTGTGAGTTAACGACCACTTTCACTGGTTTATCTATGGTTTATCAATAAAACGGTTGATAAGCTAAGGAGTAAACTTCTTGCCAAACCGGTGTCGATTACTTGACCCACTCACAGGTTTATCTATGGTTTATCAATAAACCGGTTGATAAACCAAAGGGGTAAACTTCTTTGTTTGGAAACCGATGTCAATTACCGACCACTCACTGGTTTATCTATGGTTTATCAAATAAACCGGATTGATAAGCTAAGGGGTAAACTGTTTGTTTGAAACCGTGTCGGTTAACGACCACTCACAGTTTATCTATGGTTTATCAATAAACGGTTGATAAGCTAGGGGTAAAATAAATAAGAGAGGTAAACTTCTTTGCTTGGAAACCGATGTCGATTAACGACCACTCACGAGTTTATCTATGGTTTATCAATAAACCACTTGATAAGCGAGAAGTACCTTCTTTGCAGGAAGCGATGTCGGTTAACGACCCTCACTGGTTTATCTATGGTTTATCAATAAACAGTTGATAAGCTAAGGGTAAACTTCTTTGCTTGAAACGATTAATGAGTTAACCCACTCACTGGTTTTATCTATGGTTTATCAATAAACCAGTTGATAAGCTAAGGGGTAAACTTCTTTGTTTGGAAACGATGTCAATTAACAGCCACTCACCTGGTTTATCTATGGTTTATCAATAAACCAGTTGATAAGCTAAGGGGTAAAATAAGCTAAGGGGTAAACTTGCGCTTGGAAACCGATGTCGATTAACGACCACTCACGGTTATCTATGGTTTATCAATAAACCACTTGATAAGCCAGGGGTAAACTTCTTTGCTTGAAACCGTGTCGATTACTGACCACTCACCTGGTTTATCTACGGTTTATCAATAAACCAGTTGATAAGCCAAGGGGTAAACCTGCTGCTTGGAAACCAGTGTCAGTTAACAGCCACTCACCTGGTTTATCTATGGTTTATCAATAAACCAGTTGATAAACCAAGGGGTAAACCTGCTGTTTGGAAACCAGTGTCAGTTAACAGCCACTCACCTGGTTTATCTATGGTTTATCAATAAACCAGTTGATAAACCAAGGGGTAAACCTGCTGTTTGGAAATCAGTGTCAATTAACAGCCACTCACCTGGTTTATCTATGGTTTATCAATACACCAGTTGATAAACCAGTTTGCAAACCTGCTGTTTAGTAACCAGTGTCAGTTAACTGACACTCACCTGCTTTATCTATGGTTTATCAATAAACCAGTTGATAAACCAAGGGGTACACTTGCTGCTTCGAAACCAGTCTCAATTAACAGCAACTCACCCGGTTTATCTATGGTTTATCAATAAACCAGTTGATAAACCAAGGGGTAAACCTGCTGTTTCGAAACCAGTATCTGTTACCAGACACTCACCTGGGTTATCAATGGTTTATCAATAAACCAGTTCATAAACCAAGGGGTAAACCTGCTGTTTGGAAACCAGTGTAAGTTAACAGACACTCACCTGGTTTATCAATAAACCAGTTGATAAATCAGTTTGCAAACCTGCTGTTTACTAACCAGTGTCAGTTAACAGACACTCACCTGGTTTATCTATGGTTTATCAATAAACCACTTGATAAACGACTTGATAAACCAATTAGCAAACCAAGGTAAAAACCTACTGTTTATTAACCAGTGTCAATAATCAGACACTCACCTGGTTTATCTATGGTTTATCAATAAACCAGTTGATAAACCAAGGGGTAAACCTGCTGCTTCGAAACCAGAGTCAATTAACAGCCACTCACCTGGTTTATCTATGGTTTATCAATAAACCAGTTGATAAACCAAGGGGTAAACCTGCTGTTTCGAAACCAGTGTCAGTTTAACAGACACTCACCTGGTTTATCAATGGTTTATCAATAAACCAGTTGATAAACCAGTTTGCAAACACTTCTTTGCCGCTTTAGTAACCGGTGTCAATTAACAGAACTCACTTTGGTTTATCTATGGTTTATCAATAAACCAGTTGATAAACCAAAGGGTAAACTTCTTTGCCGCTTGGAAACCAGCAGATGTCGAGTTAAGTAGAGACACTCACTTTGGTTTATCAATAAACCGATTGATAAACCAGGTTTGCAAACCAAGGTGCAAACTTCTTTGTTTAATAACCGATCTCGGTTAACGGGTTAGGTTAGGTGCCAATGTATAAGGTACCAGTTCAAAATGCACATGATTGTTGAATAGTTGTGCATTTTGCAAAGAAAGACCAGTTTTGAGCCATGGTTGAATTTGCAGAAAAATCAAATGGATTCAGATGAATGTTTATGGAAACGAACCTGAATACTAAGCATACTAAGCACAAAATTGATGTGCTTGCTTCGAATTTGGAAGAAAACTTTTCTGAACTCCACGACGCGAGGGTGGGAGTATTCGACAAGGGGAGAACGAACGATTACTTAGCGAGTTAGCACACACTTGATGGGCTTGAAACCCTTCGAATTTGGAAGAGAACGGATTTCGAATATTACGAATTTGAGTAACGATCTAACGAACTTTGTCGAACTACGTTACTGAGGTGAGGACGGAATATTCGACAGTGAGCATTCGTATACTTAGGTATAATCCCACATACGTATAATGTATAAAATCGAGCCCTACAAACCAATACCAAAAAAAGAAAAGGATAAATGAAGGGTAGTTTAGACATTTTACACCCTACAAACCAATACCAAAAAAGAAAAGGATAAATGAAGGGTAGTTTAGACATTTTGAGTTAAAATGGTCATATAAGAACTTTTTTTTTAAGTGTGGCTAAGAAAGACCAAGTCTTGTTTGACTTGGCCCTTTTTGTAAATGCCCCCGGAGGATGACTAAAGAGTTCCTTAAAAATTAAAATCTCAAAGACCCCTCAAACTTTTCGTGTATGTATATTAAATCCCTTCTTGATTTTTTATTTTTGGCAATTATGTTCTTACCTTACTTTTAATTCTTTAGATTCTAGTTTAAACATTTAACATAGTCTTTAATAATATCTCCATTTTTGGTGGAGGCTTATACCAATGTCATGGTAGTGTTCCTTTGTTAAGAACTAGAAAGAACCTGAGATATTTAGAGAAGAATTCGGAGGGAGGGTTGAAACAATTTTCTTATATATCATATCTTTATTATTCATCATGGATGCTTTTTATATTAGCCTCGTTAATGCAAAATTCAACCATAAAACAAATAACCATAACATCCCCCTCCCCTTTAATCATTCTTGTCCATAAGGATAAAGTAGGGATAAGACTTGGCAAAGTTCCGAAAAATATCCCTTATTGCATCCATTTCATATCCCTTGTCCGTAAGGATAAACAAGATTCATTTTTCTAAATCCAGCGATGTGGGAAAAAAGGAAGTAGGCAAGGCAATTCCATCACGTCAATTATATAAACTAGATTCACTTTTTTAAATCTAGCGATGTGGGAAGAAGGAAGTCACACCTAGGCAAAACAACTCCACCGCTCCGATGCAGTCCCCTGCCTTGAATCTCTTCACATCTGACTACCTCCACCACCTCATGCCTTTCACCAACCATAATAATAATAATAAATATTGTCTTTGTCTCTATGTTGGTACCATTTTGTAATAAAGTTTTTAAAGCTTTGGGGGGATTGGTTTCCAAATGAATTACTCCCACCATTTTTAGATGTTTGATTTTTATTTTTTAAGTGAAATTGATTGTTTTGTAAGTAAAAAAATTAATTTATTGATAGGGAGAGGAGAGGGGAGAGAGAGATACCCGGGAACCATGGGGTAATTGGACATGCCTAGATTTGATGGATATCCGTATGGCAAATCCCATAGCATATAACCTTGATATATACAACTTCTGGCCTCGTATTTCTTCACAGTTCACACAAAAACTTAATATTAGCACTAATCAAGATAATTTGCAACAAAAGTGCTTACTTTTTGCTGCTAATTTTCTCCACCCTTCCCCCTCACTACTATTTATTACTCTCCCTAGGTAACTATCTCAGCTCGTCCCCCTCTCTCATCACCCTACCTCCTAAAATCCATCATTAATTTGACCAACTCTTTCACGTCAAATCATGTCTCCTACTACCCCATCTCTTCAAATCCTTCATCCTCATGGACATCATCCATTAAACTATATTAAAAACGTATTTTGAATTTTTTTTTTTTTTGAGAAACGTGGTTGAAGTTTTAATTATTAACAACCCACTTTAAGAAACCTGTATTTAAAATATGTTTAAAAAGGGTGTTGAAAGGGTGTAATTGAAAAAGTTGGTTTAACTATCTAACATAATTCCAAAAAAAGTGGGCATCAAATATTTGGATGTTATAATCACAATAGGTAGGGGACTGGAACATGAGGTGCAGTTTGCACAGGAGCTGGAACATGGTCTTGCCAAAATGGTCCACTACTTTGTGGGGAAGTAGGTGGATCACAAGGAGTCTGGCCTGTAGAGGGATTAGTGAACAAAGGAAAACAATTTTCATCAAACAATACATTCCGTGAAATATAAATCCGGCCCGTTGACTTATCAAGACATTGGTATCCCTTTTTGAGATTGTCATACCCGAGAAAGATACAAGGTGTGGACTTTGGTTGAAGCTTATGCAAGTTATATGGAACAAGGTGAGGAAAACATAAGCACCCAAAAGTTTTTAAAAACTTGTAATCCGGGGTCTGTTTGAGCAATTTTTGAAAAGGAGAGATGTAACCTAATTGACGCATTGGCAGACGATTGATTAGATAGACTGATGTATTGAAGGACTGGCTCAAGGAACACCCGATTTTTCTAAAAGACACAAACCCATCTCATTTATATGGCGATGTTTCCGTTCAACGGTACCATTTTGTTGAGGTGTGTGTGGGGGGGGTAAGTAGTTTGATGACGGATGCCATGATTTATGAGATAAAGAGAGAATTGACGATTCACAATTCACCCCGCCATCTGTTTTTATGGTTTTAATAGTGTGAATGGTAGAGATTTTTCTACTTAATTGATTTTTCACTTGGATTTTGAAAGTAGAGAAAACATCCAAAACATCTGATTTACGATATAAAGGAAAAAGCCACACATATCTTGAAAAATCGTCAACAATACTTAGATAAAAACGATAGCCACTTTTAGAAGTAATTGGGGAAGGCCCCCATACATCCAAATGTAATAAATCCAAAGGTTTGACGGAATGAAAATTACAAGAAACAAAAGGTAAACTTGTAGATTTTCCCAAGGGGCAAATATAACAAGGAGAACGAGAAGCTGGTCCACTAATAGGGATGTGGACTTTTTTTACTAAAGATTGAAAGACCAGATGAGAAGGATGACCGAGACGAGCATGCCAAGTAGGAGAAGAAGCACGTTCGCCGATAAGAGCCAAAGGACTGACGCAAGCGGAAGAGTCGAAGCGGAGAGTGTATAGACCTTGAGAGCTATTGCCAGAGAGGATAGTCTACTTCGTGATGTGGTCCTTCACACGAAAACCAAACCCATCAAATTCAAAGAAACAATTATTATCAATGGAAAAACGGAAAATTGAAAGAAGGGATTTATGTAAATGAGGAACACACAAAACATTACGAAGGACAAAAGTTCTATGAGGGGTTGAGAAAGAAGAATGACCAATATGCCAAATCGGGATTCGAGAACCATTTGCAATGGTAATCGAATCGTTACCTGAGTATGGGGTGACCAAAGAGAGACCATCAGACGAGGGAGTCATGTGGTTGGTAGCCCCTGAATCTAGAACATAGGTCGGAGCCACAAGTGATGCATGAGAACCTAAAGAAGCACGGAGGATCGGATGTAGGTCGCCGTTGATCAGAGAGCAAAGTTACCACGGGGCAATCGAGGAGCAATATGGTCTGGTTTGTTGCAGAGTTGACACGCCAAGTGTTCAACATGGGTGAAAGGATTGGGTGGTCTGTATGGAGTAATTAAAGGGCCGAGGGTAATGGGGCCGTGGATTGGGATTTTGAAAAAAGGAGAAAAATTTGGAATGGGCAGAATCCCTCGATTTCCATTTCCACGACCTTTGTTGTTCTTGCCACCGCCTTTTCCATGTGCAGAACCTCTGCCACGACCAGTACCAGATGTTGCTATCACACCACCAGTGCGATTAAAAGACGGACGTGGTGTGGAACTTGCTGCTAGGGCACTTATAGGGTTGAGAGAAACGGTACTAAACCGTGAAATCAGATCTTCTTCCTGGAGTAGTAGGTCTTGGAGATCATCCAAGGACTCGGCAGGACTGTTATGTTGCGAGGTAATGAACTCCTTATATTGCGGACCAAGACCAGTAACAATTGGGGTCGTCCATCACTCACAACTTCACCGCTTTTGCTGGCAGAGAGAGATGGTCGCCCGAAGTAGTCATCAATGGACATCTCCGGTGTTTTGGACAGGGCATTCAAGCTAGTCTTAAGTTTCTGGACATGAATCCTAGATCGACCCCCAAAATGCTTCTCAAGAAGGGACCATGCTGCCGGAGCCGTCACACATGAATTAACTCGAGATTGAATCTTGGCCGAGACTGTGGCCTTGATTTATCCGAGTACCAAACTGGATGCCTGATTGAAGTAGGCCAATTCTGGATTGTGCGTGCCATCTTCTAGTTTAGCCGATGGAGGGGTAGTCTCGGTCACAGTGGTGGTGAGGTTGAAGGTTGTTAGCACTGTAAAAAGAAGAGAGCGCCAATTAAGGTAATTGTCATTCGTAAGATGACAGTGATCGAGATAGGACTGAATATTCAGATTCAAAGGAAGGGGATTGGGATGCACGAAGACATTCGTGTTGGAGGAAGAAGATATAGTTTTGCCTGAGTTAACCGATTGATCAGCCATGGCTCCTAACATGCTCTGATACCATATAAGAAAGAAGGAAATGTAGGAGAAGAGGGAATGGAAGAAATTTTCCACTTACTTATTCCATTCAGAGTACTAACATATATACATGGTTTTAACCCCTTAGATACACTAATACATGGAATACAAACAGACACTAAGGCTATCTATACAATGAATCTCTTATCAGATACAATATACTATGTATTGTTAACAGTTTGTGCTATCCTTAAGGTGATGTACAAAGAGGTGATACTGGAAGATTTGGTGTTTTTATGGCGTTCAGGGTTATCATTGGGTTGAATTTATTTGCCTCTAGCAATGCAAAATGGGTTCACAACGTGCATATGAATTTCCTCCTATTTATTTTTGTCTGGCTCTTATGCTTAATTGTGTTGAGCAATTGTTTGTTCTGATCATTTGTTTTCGCTACGATAAAATTTTTATTTGCATCAGCCCAGCAGTAGTGGCAAGGTGTGTGGCCCTCTTGAAACGTTACCTCCTACGGTAAGATATTCTTGTGACCAATCATTAGTGCGAAATTCTTTTCTACATGTTTTTATTTATTTACAATAAAGCATTCATTTTACACCAAGCGCAGAAGTTCATACCATCACTAGAATCTAACTCTACGTTTAAATTTGGAGGTGGAATTGATTGTAGAGCTTTAATTTTTTATTACTTAATTTTCTGCGGGGTTGATTTGAGTAGTGGGTGCTCACTAATGTTGAGCATGGGTTGAAAAAGACTTGGAAAGAGATCTCAACTATTAAATTTCAAAGAAATCGTTTATTAATAGTTTGAGAATCACAAATGATGCAAAGGGATGAAGGAAGAAGCCAAGGAAGGAGATAAGCCTGTGCATTTTACGGTTGAGGCATTGTAAGTAGTTTGGAAAATGACTACCGAGTCCCTGAGTCAACTTTAATTTAGGATTTACAAGACTATGCGGGTGATCATTTTCTATGAAACAAATGGAGACGAACTGCATTGGAAGAAGATTTCATTAGGTTGATTCTTCTTATTAGTCTTTAGAAAAAGAAAGAAAAACAATTTCCACAAAGATACACATTGATGCTCGTTTAGAGACATCTGCATTAGCAACCATGAGCATCACCCTTTGTGTATAGACATCTTATTCCTCATTAGCCCATTGCATGCTTATTACTCCCTCTGTTCTTAAATAGTCAAGCTTTTCTTTTTCTTTATAAACTTAAACTTTCATTTTTAATAAAATACATTTATCATTTTACTTTTACTTCTTCTTCCTTCTTTAATGATGGTCCCACATCACATGGACTTTAAAGGAAGTTACTTATTGTACCAATGTTTATACTATAGTCAATTAAATTTTCCGAATCTGTGTGCCAGTGAGACAAGAGAATTTATTTATTTATTTTTTTGATAGGTAGGTGTGAACCCCTTGTTGGTATGGAGATTGGAACCAAAGGACCTCTTGGTCTTTGTCTGAATGCCCTTGCCATCTCTCCCATCCCTTGGGTTCGGTCAAACAAGAGAATTATTTAGGAACGGAAGGAGTAATTTTTATGTTGTCCTCGGAGCAGTATCTCTTCAAGAATCATTAGGTCTTCTCCTGAGTTTCTTAAGGATATAATTTGAATCTTTCTGTCAGCACCGATTAAGAATATATATGGTGAGATTGGATTGTATTTGCACATCAATCGGCACGAGATGACCAGTATATTGAGTGTAAATATTGTGTTGTGTTTAATAGTTCTTCTCCTTCTGCCTTCCTTATAATTGTAACTCCACTTAAGGAAGCCATCATGGCATGAATACGATGATGAATCATTAAGTCAATTGATCATGGTACACATCTCATTTCATGGCCATGGGCTATTTAGGTTCTTGAGCATTTATTTTTTGTATGCACTGCACAAATGGATCAGTTGCCTAATCCTAACATAGAAGAAATCCATTCATTAAGTTGACTGATTCACTATCATGGATCCCCTTATCATTTCATTTGTTGCAGATACAAACCAAGTGAGGAGACATTACAACAGATTGATCGATTTTGTATAAATATAATTGCCGAGTGTGATATTAGCCCAAGCAGAAGACTGTCACCATGGTCCCGATCTTTGAGTCAACAATCTGGAGTGTCAACAACATCTACAAATGTATCTCCTTTGCCTGTTACAAGTTTTACATCAGAAGCACTTGTGAAGTCTTTATGTTATGTTCGTTCTCTAGCGGCTCAGCATATTCCAAAACGGTCATTTCAACCAGCGGCTTTTGCTGGAGCTGTTACAGCATCAAGACAATCGCTTCCAACATTGTCATCCTTGTTGAGCAAATCATTCAATTCTCAACTAGGCCCTTCAAATGCTAAAGAATCTTCGGAGAACAAAGAGGGATCTGCAGTAGCCGTCTTAGACTCACCAATCGCTGAAGAAGCTGATGGAATAGAAGATGCTGAATTCATACCCGTTGATGTCTTTAAATGGCGCTGGCATGGGGATCAGCAATCATCTTTCCTTTCTTCAGATAGGTAGATAAGTTCTAAATCTGATTGGTGGCTTTCAGTTGTTACTTTATTGTCATAACTTTGATCATTTTACTTTGTTGTTCTTCTATTCTTTGGAAAATTCGCTGTACAGTGATCGTGGGCTGAATCCACAAGACATGAGTAAACATAACTTCCTAGAAATAGGTGCTGCAGCTCTTCTAAGCAAATATCCCACATCAAATAAACGTAAAATAAGAAGGCTGTATATATAAAATCTTTTTGCCTCTTAGAGTTACAACTTAATTAGTTGTATAGTCGTTCGTAACAAGGAATAATCTGGATGATTTTTCTGACAGATGATAATTATTTTTTTCATCCTTTTTCATCTTCTTTATATGCCCTTAGTTTATAGTTTTATGTCCACGTTTGATTTTCTTTTTTCCTTTTTCATCTTCTTTATATGCCCTTAGTTTATAGTTTTACGTCCACGTTTGAAAAGTATAATTATTAAGAGGACATATTAATGTAATTAAAGTTGAACATAATTACAAGGTGTATCTCACATTGCTTAAAATGTGTTCTACTTTATCAAGTAGATGGCCCTTACCACTTGGTCCCATTGACACACCACATTTTCTACGACCACACCTTTTTCATCTTCTTTATATGCCCTTAGTTTATAGTTTTACGTACACGTTTGAAAAGTATAATTATTAAGAGGACATATTAATGTAATTAAAGTTGAACATAATTACAAGGTGTATACATTGCTTAAAATGTGTTCTACTTTATCAAGTCTAGAATAGTTTTATGTCCACATATATTCTTTATATGCCATTAGTTTATAGTTTTACATCCACGTTGAAAAGTATAATTATTAAGAGGACATATTAATGGTTGAACATAATTACAAGGTGTATCTCACATTGCTTAAAATGTGTTCTAGTAGATGGACACTTGGTCATCCGATTGACTTATCTTTCTACAAATATCTCACATTGAATAAAAGTAAAATAAGAAGGCAATTAACTAGTTATATTATAATATGGATGATGTGTCTGATAGATGAGATATACTTTTTTTTCCTTTTTCATCTTCTTTACATGCCCTTAGTTTATGGTTTTACGTACACGTTTGAAAAATATAATTATTAAGAGGACGTATTAATGTAATTAAAGTTGGACATAATTACAAGGTGTATCCCACATTGCTTAAAATGTGTTCTACTTTATCAAGCAGATGGACACTTGGTCATCCGATTGACTTATCGTATATGGTCTTATTGGACACTTGGTCACCCCTAGCACACCACTTTCTCTACAAATATCCCACATTAAATAAAAGTAAAATAAGAAGGTTGTATGTATAAAATCTTTTTGTCTCTTACAGTCACAACTTAACTAGTTGTACAGTCGTAATAATGTATAATCTGGATGATGTTTCTGACAGATGAGAATTACTTTTTTCTTCCTTTTTCATCTTCTTTATATGCCCTTAGTTTATAGTTTTACGTCCACGTTTGAAAAATATAATTATTAAGAGGACGTATTAATGTAATTAAAATTGGACATAATTACAAAGTGTATCCCACATTGCTTAAAATGTGTTTTACTTTATCAAGCAGATGGACACTTGGTCATCCGATTGACTTATCGTATATGGTCTTGTTGGACACTTGGTCACCCCCGGCACACCACTTTCTCTACAAATATCCCACATTAAATAAAAGTAAAATAAGAAGGATGTATATATAAAATCTTTTTGCCTCTTACAATCACAACTTAATTTGTTGTACATTTGTAACAAGTTATAATCTGGATGTTGTGTCTAACAGATGAAAATTACTTTTTTTTTTCCTTTTTCATCTTCTTTATATGCCCTTAGTTTATAGTTTTACGTCCACGTTTGAAAAGTATAATTATTAAGAGGACGTATTAATGTAATTAAAGTTGAACATAATTACAAAGTGTATCCCACATTGCTTAAAATATGTTCTATTTTATCAAGTAGATGGACACTTGGTCATTCGATTGGCTTATCGTATATGGTCTTGTTGGACACTTACCCTGGCACACCACTTTCTCTACAAATATCTCACATTGAATAAAATTAAAATAAGAACGTTGTATATATAAAATCTTTTTACCTCTTACAGTTACAACTTAACTAGTTGTACAGTCGTAACAAGTTATAATTTGGATGATGTGTTTGGATGATGTGTCTGATAGATGAGATATTTTTTTTTCCTTTTTCATCTTCTTTACATGCCTTTAGTTTATAGTTTTACGTACACGTTTGAAAAATATAATTATTAAGATGACGTATTAATGTAATTAAAGTTGGATATAATTACAAGGTGTATCCCACATTGCTTAAAATGTGTTCTACTTTATCAAGCATGGACACTTGGTCATCCAATTAACTTATCGTATATGGTCTTATTGGACACTTGGTCACCCTCAGCACACCACTTTCTCTACAAATATCCCACATTAAATAAAAGTAAAATAAGAAGGCTGTATATATAAAATCTTTTTGCCTCTTACAGTCACAACTTAACTAGTTGTACAGTCGTAACAAGTTATAATCTGGATGATGTGTCTAACAGATGAGAATTACTTTTTTTCCTTTTGCATCTTCTTTATATGCCCTTAGTTTATAGTTTTTCGTCCACGTTTGATAAGTATAATTATTAAGAGGACGTATTAATGAAATTAAAGTTGGACATAATTACAAGGTGTATCCCACATTGCTTAAAATGTGTTCTACTTTACCAAGCAGATGGACACTTGGTCATCCGATTGACTTATCGTATATGGTCTTGTTGGACACTTGGTCACCCCCGGCACACCACTTTCTCTACAAATATCTCACGTTGAATAAAAGTAAAATTAGAAGGTTGTATATATAAAATCCTTTTACCTCTTACAATCACAACTTAACCAATTGTACAGTCGTAACAAGTTATAATCTGGATGATGTGTCTAATAGATGAGAAATACTTTTGTTTCCTTTTTTCATCTTCTTTATATGTCCTTAGTTTATAGTTTTACCTACACGTTTGAAAAATATAATTATTAAGAGGACGTATTAATGTAATTAAAGTTTGACATAATTACAAGGTGTATCCCACATTGCTTAAAATGTGTTCTACTTTATCAAGTAGATGGACACTTGGTCATCCGATTGTCTTATCGTATATGGTCTTATAGGACACTTGGTCACCCCAGCACACTACTTTCTCTACAAATATCTCACATTGAATAACAGTAAAATAAGAATGTTGTATATATAAAATATTTGTCCCTCTTACAGTCAACAACTTAACTAGTTGTACAGTCGTAACAATTTATAATCTGGATGATGTGTCTGATAGATGATAATTACTTTTCTTCCTTTTTCATCTTCTTTATATGCCTTTAGTTTATAGTTTTACGTCCACGTTTGACAAGTATAATTATTAAGATGACGTATTAATGTAATTAAAGTTGCACATAATTACAAAGTGTATCCCACATTAGTTAAAATGTGTTCTACTTTATCAAGAAGATGGATACTTTGTCATCTGATTGACTTATCGTATATGGTCTTGTTGGACACTTGGTCACTCTTGGCACACTACTTTCTCTACAAATATCCCACATTGAATAAAAGTAAAATAAGAAGGTTGTATATATAAAATATTTTGGTCTCTTACAGTCACAACTTAACTAGTTGTACAGTCGTAACAAGTTATAATTTAAGCAAGAAAATTATAAAACAAATAAAACATGAACAAGTGCAAACCAAGTAAATAAATTAAGGAAATAACAATACAAGAAAACTCTGATTCAAGGATCGAGACATTCAATTATGTTGTTGTGTTTTCCTAATTTAACCTATTGCTCTAAACTTTCAATCATTCATGATAGCACAAACTCATGGATAGCAACAAGAAATTATCTATTGAGTCGAATTGTCAGATCAATCAATAAACAATTCCCATAAAATTAGCAATGAATCTACGAGTGCTTAAATAAAGCAAGAAATATTTCAAAACATAACCTCACAACAAACGTAATTGAAATATTATTGACCCTTAAATTGGAATAAAAACCTTAGCCACGCATGATTAAGAAATATATATATATAATATATATATAAAGAAATAGAAGATGGCAGATTGAGTGTGTGATTACGGGAGTAATCACTTCTGTGTGTGAGAGGAAGAGAGGAATGGGTTGTCGATGTCTGTTTGGAGAATGAAGGCTGAAGGGTTTAAATGGCCGATGAATTAACAAAATTCCAAAGGAGATTATTGGTGGATGTGGGGATTTAGAGATAATGGAGGTTTAAGTGGCTTCTCCACCTAGGGGTAGAATAGGAAGAACAAGGAAGATTTGGTGGGCAAATTAGGAAGAAATTGAGGGAATGGGTACGGCTGGGGATGGATGAACCGACACAACCCATGGCCAACCCATTTGAAATGGGTGAGTGTGTGAGGTGAAGTGGGCTGGAAAGTGGTTTGATGGAGCGAAGTTGGAGCGGCTGACCCGGATCCAAGAGCAGGAACATGCGAGTAGGGTGTAAAGTCTCCATTTTTCCCATTATCCGATCCTCGATATTTCCGACCCAACATATAATCCCGAATCTCAACTTTGTCATGTGATTTTCCGTCCGACTAATTTCGGACGGTATTCGTGGATAATTATGAATCTCGTCGGGATTCCCGAACCCGATTTTTTTTAAACCGAAACCGAAACAGAGACGCACTTTGCGAGATATTATTAAAAATGAAGAAAAAGAACAAACTTAAGGTGGACAACCAACCTATCCCTTATAAATGGGAGGACGGAGGAGAGCCGATTAAATTTATTTATTTAATTATTTTTAATATTGTGAGTGTGTAGTATGTACTGTTGTTGAGTGTTGAGAGTCTTCAAGTGAATCAAGTGAAAATTTCACAACTCCGGAGGATTGTTGGTGGATATGATTTGTCAAACCAAGAGACTATCTTTTAAACAATGTCTATTTTGTGTCTACTAAAATTAATTAATGGTGTTTGTTAAATTTATTTTCACAATGTTGTGGGGGGTTTTTTTGTCTATCACATTTCTACAATTAATGCAGCTCTTCTCCAACGAGTGAGTGGTGCATTTTGTTCAACAACTTTGCTAGATTTATCACCAGGATTACCACTATGGTGACAACTATGCCTTAAAGATGCACATGCACCTCACATGCACTTTGCCTTCAAGGCAAAGTTGTCACCATAGTAAATATTTTTCCTTTGTTCAAATGTATAATACCCACCATTAAGTAAATATTCAAGTATACTTGTAAATATACAGTCTGAAATTTTAATCATGATGGAGACATTTTAAAAATATTTTAGTGTTAGAAGATATTGTTCATAAATATTACTCCTTCCGTTTTCAAAATATTGTCTACTTTGACCCGGCACACCGTTTAAGAAAAAAATAATTGACTGTATTATAAATATTGGTGAAATGTGTGGTTTCCTTTAATACCTTTGAGTATGTGGTCATAATTAAAGTATGTAGAAAAAATAAGAGTAAAGTGGTAAAAGTGTTTCTTAAAAGGGAATGTTTTGAAAGAAGACAATTATTTAAGAACAGACGAAAAAGGAAAGGTGGACGATAATTTGAAAACGAGAGAAAGTACTAGATTTTGTGCCCGTGCCTATGACACGTTATCAGTATGGAGATGATCAGTGTATGAAGTGAGTACGATGCGAATAAATTAATATATGCTTGAGATTTTTTAGGGGTCGAATCAATGTATGCTACACAAAACAAATGTGACATCCCAAAAACTAAAGATAAACACATTTTATTAACTGTAAAATTTTGTAACTCATCCAAAAAAATTATAACTAAACATCCAAAAGTATTTTCTTTCACACACACTAACCCAACACATGTTAATTGAAATAAACTTAAAAATAAAAATATTAGACAAAAATCATAGAATAAATTGAATGAGATGGAGTGAACTGACAAAAGACTATTCGAAATCGAAATCACAATGATTTCATACCAATAAGGAAAGTTGGCACAAATTTTTTAAAAAGAAATAAATTAAAAATACAAATATTTAAAATTACAAAAATTAATTACAAAAGTTACGAACAATTTTTTTAAAATAAAAAACTAAATCTAGGCCGGACAAAAATTAAATTGAGATTTCAGTTGATTACGATAACAATCAATTAAGAAATTACAAACTTTATATGTGTAAAACAGTAAATCTAGGTTGCACAAAAAAAAAAAAAAAAATAGAGATAATTAGAGATAACAAGAAACTGGATAATGATTCTATTCGATGTAGGGCTTGTCATATTGATTCTATTCAATGTAGGGCTTGTCAAGGGTTTGAATTTCTCTGCTATTTTGAGTGATAGTGATGATGAAGATTCGGATGATCTTATCACTTTCACAACATTAAAATCTACAAGCCATGCCTGGTTTTAGAGGAGTTCAGAGTGATCGACTGAACAGTGCCCCCAATGTAAGAGGGTCCAATTTTATATATATGTAGGCTAGTTTTATTTAGATATATTATAAATAATGTAACAATAACCAATAAATTATCTTTTGACTCAATGGATTGTGTAATAGTGTAAGTTGTGAGTATCCATGGTTCAACCCCCTTCCCTGCCATTATTTTTATTTTAATTTTAATTTAGGTCTACAGTAAATTATTATTATTATTTTATATGCATATTATATGATATACTCCCCCAATTTAGTTAAATAAACCCCTATATTATTTTGAGATGTTTTACGTAAATAATCAACTTTTAAAAAATATGCTTATAATTTTCATAATATTTCATCTTTGTCCTTTACTTGTATTATAAGTATAATGGTTGTGGTTAATACTTTTTTTACTTATTACCAATTTCAAATCTACTTATATATGTTTTAATTACTCCGGAATCTAATAAATAAAAAGTTACTATATAAAGATAAATATTTTGTATTCGGTTTCAACAGAGTTATTCAACTTTAATTTTATTTTGCGTTCGTTAAATTTACTTATAAAAAAGTTAGTTGACCATAATTTTTTTTATCTAAGTCATAAAAATAAACAATTGATTGGGTATATAAATTTACTTCCCTGCCATTTTTTTTTAATTTTAGGTCTACGGTAATTTATTATTATTATTTTATATGCATATTATATGATATACTCCCTCGATTTAGTTAAATAAGCCCCTATATTATTTTGAGATGTTTTACGTAAATAATCAATTTTTAAAAAATATGCTTATAATTTTCATAATATTTCATCTTCATCCTTTACTTGTATTGTAAGTATAATGGTTATGGTTAATATTTTTTTTATTACCAACTTCAAATCTACTTATATATGTTTTAATTACTCTAGAATCTAATAAATAAAGAGTTACTATATAAAGATAAATATTTTGTATTCGGTTTCAGCAGAGTTATTCAACTTTAATTTTATTTTGCATTTGCTAAATTTACTTATAAAAAATGTTAGTTGACCATAAATTTTTTTATCTGAGTCATAAAAAAATAACAATTGATTGGATATATAATATCAATATTTCAAGAAAAAATCAAATTTTATTGTTATGTTACTATCATTTTTAATTATTGCTTATGTTTATTTCATTATTTGCCTTTTCAATTGATTGTGTTTTTAACTTGAATTTATAGTTTACAATACATGTTACCAAAAAAAATATCCATCCAAAAGTCAAAACATAAATAAATAAAAAAACCTGATTGAGTATATATTTTTATTATTTTAACGAATGAAGAATAACAGTTTTCGGTAATTATTTTATACTTATTTTCTTATATGTTTGGGTATTATCTATTTTCAATACTTCAAATGATGAAAAGTCAAATAAATTGTTTATCTAAAATTTTATGCTTATATTTTTTTAAGGACTCCTTATTTTCTTTTCGCCTGACCCCAAAGTTCGGATCCTCGGCCATTAACGTAAGATTTACGCTTGTACGCAGAGAGTTTCCCTCTAAGTTTCCAACAATGATATAAGGGGATAGAATGATTGGAGATGGTTGATAGCCCCAGCAAGAAGGCCACCACGCTAACAGCTTTTAGATGGGCATCTGGGGGAGATCGACTATGGTAGGGCCTATCACGCAAGAATGTGGTTTTATTGATATTGAGATTTATAAAGATTGCGAATAATGAAGAGGGGGGAAGTGTGGAGAAAATTAGTAGCAGCAAAAAATAAGCACCTCCATAAACCCACATTGCCGAATATATTGGCTAACGAATATATTGGCTACTTAATATAGTAAATTGACTTGAGTAAACATCATTGCTAGACCTTGTAATGAACCTTAAGTAAACATCTTACAAGGCCTAGCTTTTTGCAAACCTTTAGCCGTTTAGTTACTTTTTTTTCCAACCGTATAAGTTAATTTTCATAATTTTCGCCTAAAATAGCTACGGAGACTTTTTGCAAACCTTTATCCGTTTAGTTACTTTTTTTTCCAACCGTATAAGTTAATTTTCATAATTTTCGTCCTAAAATACCCCCACAAGCAAAAAAAAAAAATACTAAAAAACTACTATCCTTCATTCATGACTTTTTCTCCCTTACCTTCATTTGAGAGCAAATTTGTCATTAATAATAGAAGAGGAAGATTATTTGCGTGTATCTTTCCTTTTCTTTAATTATCTCCTTGATCTTGGTTAACAAATAGGTCTTCCAGCATTTTTCCTTTCAAAAGGAAGAATTCATGAAATCTGCCATTAATAATTACGAGCACCTCCCAAGGCCCTTCAATTTTCCTTGATTGTTTTAAGATGGGTCGGCCCATTTCGTTTAATATTCGGGTTTCGATCCGATATTTTGCATAGTGTTTGCAAATCATCATTTACAAAAGTTTTCATGAAATTGGCTACTAGCATAACTAGGGATGGATTGCCTATGATGAACATTTGTAAGTCGTCATACCTTATTTATTCTTTTAGTAAGAGTCTCAAAGGCACCAACCAATCGGGAAGTTAAACTAGCCGCAACAATACCTAAAAATTAAGTACTTAAGATTCGTTCATCGAGATTCTCTTTTGTGAAAGATATCATTGATCCACTGGAATTCCTGGCATGAAAGACCCTCTTATTAGAGATGGAGAAATGGAAAAGAAGGATTAGAAAGTCATATGATTCAGATAGTTGAAAAGCGGCGCCGAGAGAGTCTCATTCTCTCATCCTGATCTTGGTAATTCTGCAATCCAAACGAAGTTGATCAATCTTTTTCGGCCTCACTCAAAACTAGATAGTGAACCACCTAAACCTAAAGACCCTGAAAATAACTGATTCACAAGAAAGAAAATTCTCAAAGCAAAAGGTAAGTATTGGTCGACGATCACAAGAATTCCTCGCCTCTTTATAGTACTAGGAGAATGGGCTTACCAGATCAAAGAGAAGAGATCTGACTTAGTTCGTTCGTGAGCGTAGGCTCAAGCCATTGTCAAGGAGTTATTAAGTACCCTCGGATTCTATTGTTGATGGAACTCCCATGTTTATAGCACCTTTGGTATCTTATCTTCATCAATCTATCCCCCTACTATAACTCCCGTGTTGAAGCTCTTCAAGTATTTTATATGCTACAAGATCATGTGGTTATATGTGTTTTTTTTAAAAAAAAGAGGAAATTATCTTCTAGTTTGTTAACCACGCACTAGAAGATCATTTCCTATCGAATGTGTGAAGAGACTCATTAAGACCCATGTCATGTGCGTATATAAGCATAATACAAAGCAATAAGTTAAGGAACATATATACATACTAAGTGTCATTTTCTCAAGCATCATATCTTTTGTGTTTCGAAAACAATAGTTGATCGACAACAATATCAGTATTCTTGCAAACCATTGTGGATTTATTTCAAGCTAATACTTGTTTTGTTGAGCGAGTTAGCCTTCTTTATGTCCTTCTCTTCTTGGAATGTTTGTTCTCTTTGATGTGCAATAGTTTGTTGTGGAGAGTTTGTTTGTGTTGCTTAAAGTGGAGTAATAATTAGCCCTTACAACACTAAAGCAATCTTATAAATCAAGACATAGTCATGGTCGCAAAAGAAGAACAAACAAGAAGAAGCAACAAAGGCACACCAGCCTCAAAGCGAGAAGACTTCGGGGTGTCGAGTGTACTATAGTGGAAGTTCAAGGGTATCGAGTGTAATAGCAGCAGAAGACTTCAGGGGTGTCGGGTGTAATAGTGTTAAAGTTGTTAGCAGTTAGCTTTCTATTTAATATGTTGGTTATTGAGTTTGTTAGAAAATATCTTCTAACAAACCTTGATATATGTAATCGATCATTCAATGTATTACAACATGGAAATACGTAAAGATCACATTAACGAAAATGGTGATCTAAACTTTCTCCCAAATATGTTCTCCCAAATCACATCTCTTATTGTTTCCATTTCTTTCTACCTCTTGCTTTATGGTATCGAGCAATTACTTGCTTCCGAATTACAAGATCAAATTCATTTCCAATTTCAAAAACTCCAAAGCAACGAAAATCAGTAAAATCATTTGAAGATGTCTCAAGAGAGTCAAAATCCGTATGAACACAGCAATTTCCTACACAACAAACCACCAAGAACCACATCGACTTGTTCTACACAACAAGCAACCGAAGAGATGGATGAGTACGAATCTGCTGAGGTACATTTTGCTATTCCTCCATCTCATCCTCTATACCTAAATCCAAATGATCATCCAGAATGAGTTTAATTACTCAGTGTCCTTACAAACAAAAATTATAATCAAGTGGAAGAGAGCAATGATAATTGCTCTATCATCAAAATTGAAACTAGGAATTGTGACTGTGCACATAAGAAACCAAATTTGAATTCCAAATATCCGATCCATCGGCAGAGATGCAATGATATGCTCATTTCATGGCTTCTAAATGCCATATCATCTCGAAATTAGTGCTAGCTTAGTGTATTTCAAAACCGCCAAAGAAATGCAGGGATGATCTAGAATGTAGATTCACTCAATGCAATGGAACACAAGTGTTTCGATTAAGAAAGAAATGATGAATCGCAACAAGGATCTATGTCCATCACAACCTACTTTACAAAGTTTAGGTCAATTTGGGATGGTTTTGAAGAGGCTAGTAATATGCCTAAGTGTATGTGTTCATGTTCATGGACTCGACAAAAGGATGGAAGAGTATAATCGGGTTCAAAAGTTACTCGCTTTAATAGGTCTAAATGAAGGCTATTCGGAATCGAGGAAGCACAATCTTGGCCATGACACCTTTACAAATATAAGTGCTTCCTTATCCCTGTTGATGCAAGATGAAAGGATCAAGGAATGCTCAATTTTCACACACCTAATCATGTAGCTATTGACTCTAATGTCTCAACTGTATTGTTTGCTAAAAAAAACTCATCTACTAATGGCAAAGGAAACTCTTACGGATATGGTAATGTGGTCCCAAATGAGGCACAATAATAAGCTAGAAGGGGTTGAATAGCTTATTAAACACTTAAAACTTTTAAGTAAATACTTGAAAGTTACTTGCAATCTATTGAAAAGATTCAAGTAGCGGAAGACCTTCAAGGAAGTTGTTCAGTGCTTAGATAAGGACTACAGGTAGACCTTTTACGAGGTTACTTAAGTTCTGGCGTAAATTGATAGATATAAACAATGAAACTAAGCGATTCAAGTATCGGACAAGCGATGAAAATATGTGACACAAGTATTTTGGGATGGTTCACACTATAATGAGTGCTACATCCACCACCAAGCGATCAACCTTATGTTTAAATTGTGCACTATGTTTTCCACTTAGATCAATTACAAAGAATATCCCTAATGGATCGTGTACAAAATATTGACTTGTGTTTGGGGTCTAGGGAATTAAATATCGTACGCCATACAGGATATTTAATTCGTGCTGAATATAGTTAATGAGAAAACAACGAAGATAAAACAATAAGTGTTGAGGAAGCGGCTTCTTGCAATTGTTGGCGGACTTCTAGATGCATTGGGATCTATTGAGATGCTTTGACTGAGACTTGGAGTTATGAAGTTTGAGCAATCCTTTAAGTGTTCGATTGATTACATGTTTTGTCTGTTGTTCCGATCTTCATTCGCGTATTTATAGCAGTTGCACTTCAAAAGATCCGTTGGAGGGAGCGAAGACTTCTTGACTCTTTTCATTAATGCATTAAATGCATGGGGAATTCGATCAAGGATTTTCGTCTTTCTCGAATATCGGCGAGTAATGATTTCGAGATCTTGAAAAGGTGGGCGATTTGATGTCGGTCTGAGTTGTAGCGAGAGAAAGTAGGGGAGCTTGAGGCCTGCTTTTCTCCTTTTCAGCATTCTATTGGGGCGAAAAGTCTTCTTTTCGGAAAGTTGCTTTCGGCGGCTTGACATGACGAGTGTTTAGGATTAATTCAAATAAAGATGTTGGGATAAGTTTGAATTAATCCAATCAATCTTGCTTTGGATAGGACACGTCGTACAAGAGTAGATGGACAGAGGTCTACCGATCTTAAGCCTTGGCGAGATCTTCAGGTGAAGGCTGTGAAGAGGTCTTCATTGAACTGAAAAAGTCCTATAAAAACTATACAAGGCAAAGTTCTATACCACGGTTGCCACGCTAATCGTCTGACCCGATTAGCCAGCGAAGTATAAAACTAATGTAATGTCTTGGCGAGATATAAATCTAACATAAGAATCAACGAGGTAAGAAAGGGGAGGCGTGAGTGCAGTCACATAAAGGCAAAGCTTTTCTTTTGATTGGATTTCGAGAATGGCACAAATTGCATGGAGTTAAACCCGGATCCAGCAAAGATGCCTAAAATCGAAGAATAGATCAGCGTGAACTCATCTTCATCCTTCAGCAGTACTGCGTACTGATCATGTTGCGATTCTTTGCTTGTGCTTCCTCTGCGAGGTTCTGAGAACCTAAAATGGTAATATTACTATGCCCCAAGAGAATTATAATCAACTTATACGGTTGATTAATCGAGGATGTTCCATAAACAATTCCACTTGTTGATCAAGTTGCTTGTAAGCTATCACGTAAAACCTAGTATTATCAATTCTACTACATTCAATCGACCATAAGAAACTTTTGTATGGATCATAAATTGCAGCCACGATCATATAGTATCTTACGCTTCATTTCTTGTTAATCCTAAGCCTTTTTCTTAAACTATTCTTCTTCCAAATGGTGATTGCTCTAGTAACTCATGTTGGTCATGTTAATCTACCCATTGGCATTACTCTTTTCCATGTTTTGTGTGTGCCATATTTCTCTCTTAATTTGCTATCCGTGAGCAAATTAACTTCTCATAGTAACTGCCACTTAACCTTTTACGCCTTCATATTGTATATTCCGGACTCAATCACCAAGAGCTTGAAGGGATTGGTAAAATTTGGATAATGGTCTGTATAAAAATTTGGATTTACATGCTCTTGGTTCTACCTTGCTACCCCTAGTTTTTGCTTCTATATCCTGTTCAAATTCGCCACTTTTTGGCACCTTAGACTAGGGCATGTACCCATGCAAATTTTACAACATTATCCCATTGTTTGTAATAAAAAGGACTTTACTAATGTTTGTGATGTGCGCCATATGGCTAAGCAATGTAGAATTCCTTTCCTTTTAAGTTCAAGTCACTCTAACACTCCTTTCTCTCCGATTCAGCTTGGCGACATATGGGGACCCTACACTCACAAAACCTCAATGGCTTTAACTCATTCCTCACTATTGTAGATGACTCTCAAGAACCACTTGGACATATCTACTCTCATCAAAATCTCATTCCCTTTTCTATCTTCGCCTTGCCTTCTTTAAAATGGTCACTAATCAATTTTCTACAAGCTGTCAAAGCTTTAAGGTCTAACAATGGGCCGAGTTTTTAACAATTCTCGTCATCATGATTAACAAATCTTGGCATTGATCATCGAGTTCTTGTGTTGAAACCCCTCAACAAAATGGGAGAGTTGAAAGGAAACATAGACACCTACTTAATGTTGCTAGAACCCTTAGATTTCGGCCAATCTTCCCATCAAGGGGATTGTGTTCTTGCAACCACCTACCTTATCAACGAACTCCAACTTCCATTCTTTCCTTTAAAACACCTTATGAAACATTATTAAACCAATCTCCTTCCTATTCTCATCTAAGGGTTATTGGTTGTCTTTGTTTTGCATCTACCTTAAAGTCTCAAAGAGACAAATTCTCTCCTAGAGCTACAAAATGTATTTTTCTTGGTTATCCATATGGAAAGAAAGCCTACAAACTTTATGACCTTACTACTCACAAAGTGTTTTATTCAAGAGATGTTCAATTTTATGAGGATCATTTTCCTTACAGAACATCTTCGTATTTCACTCGAGAATCTTCTATTCCTATGTTTTCTCCTATGACCTTAGACCCTATTAATCCTACTACTCTTCCTTCCTTCACTATATCACCTTCCCTTTCACCAACAAAGACATTTCCTACTTTACAATCATCACTTCCACCTCACTCACCTTCCTCATCAGAATCACACTCATTTCCTTCATCTAATGCTTCTCCTATCTCCCAAAATTCTTCTTCTCCATCTCATACATCTCCAATCTCACCCTCTATACCTCTATCTTCTCCTACCTCTAATTCTCCTCGTCACTCCTCATCCACCACATCTCCTCCTTGTCTTAATACTTCACCATCCATTACATTTCAACCATCTAGACTGTTAGGGTGAAACATGTGCCATGTAAATACCAGATTATACGGCCTTCCATCCAACTTTATCAATACTACTTGCTCTCAGTGTGTCTCCTCTTTCTTATGCTTCTATATCTTCATCCTACTACTCCTATATTTGTAATATTTCCTCCTTATGAGAACCTACTTCTTATTCTCAAGCTCTTAAAGATCCTAACGGTGTAAGGCTATGGACATGAATTGAAGGCTTTAGAACTCAATAATACTTGGACGTTACAGGAATTGCCTTCTAACAACAAAGCGTTAAGTGGGTATCTGAGGCGAAGTATAAGGGCGATGGGAGTTTGGATAAGTATAAGGCCGACTTGTGGCCAAGGGTTTCACATGCATCGAAGGAGAGGACTACTTTGAGACCTTTGCTCTGGGCCAAGATGACCCTTTGTGAGAGTTTTTCGGCTCTTACACGCCATTAAAGGATGGCATCTTTCCCAAATGGATGTCACAAATGCTTTCCTTCATGGGGATTTAGAGGAAGAAGTACATATGAAACCCTCCCGGTGCAGTGCATCACTTCCGATTCTTCCAAGCCACTTGTTTGTAGGCTACTCAAGTCTCTATATGGTCTCAAGCAAGCACCAAGACAATGGTACTCTAAGTTTGCCTCTACCTTACTTACATTTGGCTTTCAAGCCTCTAAAATGATCATACTCTCTTTACCTTAGCCAAACCGTTCCTTTATCGCCATTCGGTTTATGTGGATGATATCCTCATTCTTGGTTCGATTCAATCACAATTGTTTGCGGTCAAGGCTTATCTACACTCTCAATTTCATATCAAGGATCTTGGACCTTTAAAATATTTTTTAGGCATAGAGATTGCCGATCTGCAGCTTGGTATCTCAGATTCATCGAGGAAGTATACTCTAGATATAGTTTCGATGTAGGCTATATGTCTGCAAAGCCTCAAAATTCCTATGAAACAGTTGTCATGGTTTGGTCGTTGATCAAGGTGACTTACTTCCTAATTTTGCTCAATACTGAGACTTATTGGTAGACTCATCTATCTTTCTATCACCGGGCCCGATATTGCTTATGATGTGCATATTCTTAGTCAATTTCTCTCTAGTCCTCGCAAACCTCATTGGGAGGCTGCTTTTAAAGTTAGTGAGATATCTTAAAGGGAGCATAGGGCAAGGTCTTCTATACTCTTCCTCCAGGCTCATTATCTCTTTCCATCTATTGTGATGCTAACGGGCTTCTTGCCCTATGACTAGAAGATCTCTTTCGGTTATTGTGTTCTCATTGGTTCATCCTTAATATCTTGGAAGGCTAAGAAGCAAGGTATAGTGTCGAGATCCTCTTGTTTGAATCTGAAGCTTGGCCAATGCTTCTTGTGAAGTTACTTGGTTGGTTTCATTACTTAAGGACTTTGGGGTTCTACAACTCTCTCATGTGCCCTTGTAACGTGATAATCAAGGTGCTCTCGCCCCGGCTTCAAACCCCGTCTTCATGAATATACCAAACATATCGAGATCGATTGTCATCTTGTTCGAGACAAGATTCTAGTTGGTTTGATTAAACCTCAGTATATATGTCTACCAAGCTTCAACTTGCATCTATTTACCAAACCTCTTGCTTCTCCCCGCTTTAAATTTTTCTATCCAAGCTCAATGTGTTTAATTTGTTTCACACTTTGAGCTTGAGGGGCTATAAATGAAGACATAGTCATGGTGCAAAAGTCAAGAACAAACGTAAGCAACAAAGCGGATCGGTCTCAAAGCAGAGAAGACTTCGTGGATGTCGAGTGTACTATAGTGGAAGTTCAAGGGTATCGAGTGTAATAGCAGCAGAAGACTTCAAGGGTGTCGGGTGTAATAGTGTTAAAGTTGTGAGCAGTTAGCTTTCTGTTTAATCTGTTGGTTATTGAGTTTGTTAGAAAATATCTTCTAACAAACCTTGATATATGTAATCGATCATTCAATGTATTACAACATGGAAATACAGAAAGATCACATTAACTGAAAATGGTGATCTAAACTTTCTCCCAAATATGTCATCTCTCTTATTGTTTCCATTTCTTTCTACCTCTTGCTTTAAATCTGAACACCTAAGATTCAAACTTAAAATATTTATTTTGGTCCAAGAATTCTTCACATTCATTTGTGGTGCTGGCGTCGGTGCTTCCTTTCCTAGAGTATGAATAAACACCTCCATAAACCCACATCGCTTGCGTATGAATATATTTGCCACTAAATATAGTAAATTGACTCGGTCAATTGACGTAGCCGAACGTTGTGATGAATAGGCACCTCAACCTACCTGATCTAGCTTTTTAACTTGAGATGGTTAAGACGGTCTAATTGAAGTATCACTTTGCATTTTTAATGAAAATCATAATTTTTTCTCTAAAAAAGTGTTACCTTTTAGGCTTAAATGTGTCACTTTTAGTCTTAAATGTGTTACTTTCACTTTGAAAATGATTGCAAAATGTCACTTTTTTATTATTAACAGTGTCACTTTGTAGTATAAAATGTATCACTTTTGGCCTTAGAAGTATCACTTTGCATTTTTAATAAAAATTATAATTTTTTTCCCTAAAAAAGTGTTACCTTTTGGGCTTAAATGTGTCACTTTTAGTCTTAAATGTGTTACTTTCACTTTGAAAAGTATCTCATTTTTTATAAATGAAAATCATTATGTTTGACATTAAAGTGTTATTTTATAACATTAAAAGTGTCATTTTTTAACATTAAATGTGTTACTTTTGACCCTACAAGTGTTATTTTGCATTTTTAATAAAAATTATAATTTTTTCCTTAAAAAAGTGTTGCCTTTTGAGCTTAAATGTATCACTTTTAGTCTTAAATGTGTTACTTTCACTTTGGAAAAGATTGCAAAATGTCACTTTTTTATTATTAACAGTGGTCTTTGTAGTATAAAATGTATCACTTTTGGCCTTAGAAGTATCACTTTACATTTTTAATAAAAATTATAATTTTTTCCCTAAAAAAGTGTTACCTTTTGGGCTTAAATGTATCACTTTTAGTCTTAAATGTGTTACTTTCACTTTGAAAAGTATCTCATTTTTTATAAATGAAAATCATTACGTTTGACATTAAAGTGTTACTTTATAACATTAAAAGTGTCATTTTTTAACATTAAATGTGTTACTTTTGACCCTACAAGTGTTATTTTGCCTTATAACTAAAAATCGTCGTTATTGATCTTAAAAGTGTTACTTTTTAGCATTGAAAGTGTCGCGTTTTAGTATTATAAATGTGTCACTTTTGGTAGTCATTGTTAGTTTTTAAGTGACACTTTTTAATATTAAATGTGTCACTTTTTATTATTAAGAGTGTTACTTTGTATTTTAATGAGAATTATAATAAATTAGTTTTACACCAGTGCGTTTAACGCACTGACATATTTCTTTTTGAATTGAATTATAATCAAGCAAAACAAAGACAACAAAATATTAAAAGAATAACATGTTACTTCAATGAATGGCTAGCCGAATATGATTTGATTAAAATTAAATAGTCAGATTTCAACCATTAGAATTACATCAATTGATCACAAATTTATTATTAAAAAAAATACATGGCAATTGAATGACATTAATATCAAAGATACAATGATTGATATATTCAAAGAGCAAAGCCGGCTGCAAGGGTAGGTGATCACGCAAAATTGGTGATCTGGTCCTGTGATAGCGTGAGACAACAAAATATGCTAAAGAGACAATAAATTTATTAGGATATCTGGCTGATCAAAGTTTCAAACATTAACAAACCCTCTCTAACATTAACAAACCCTCTCTAACACTTAGGGTTAGGGCGGTTACATTGACTATTACTGAACTGAACTGAAAAACTGGGATTTTTTACAGAAAATGAAGGAAACATCTAGGTTTTTGGGCTGTGGATCCCCAAGATTCTGGGAAATTCTTCTAAGGTAAACTTTACTAATACTATCTCTTTTTTCTTGCTATTCTGGATCCTCCTTCTTTGTAACCTTCAGTTCCCCTTTTATACCCAATCGGAGCGAGGCATGGTTGTCCGTGAAATGAAGGTGACCTCTTTTCATAGGCAGGTCTGGGCGGCCCTTCATCATTTGCTTGGCACGAAATTAGGTGAGTGATTTGAAAAGATGGGCATCTGTCAGGGAGCAGTTAGCTGAATGTAGCAATACTTTTGTCGTATGATCAGGTTATGAGGCAGAACTACACGTAAGATGACTTTATCGGGGTACGTGCCACGTTGGGACAAGCGATGCCGACCCCAGGTGTCTCGGCATGGGCAGGGTCGAGGATCCGTTTCTCAGGAAGGTTGGCTGAGCTCGCTTAGTGGGTTGACCGAGAATTTTTTCGGCGGATCAGTTCTTTGGTCGGCACGGTAGCGTGATTGGAGAACTCATGAGAAGAATTGGGTCGTGCTCGACCTGGTGGGTCTGTTCTTTAGTCGGCATGACAAAGGCTGATCCCTACTTAGGTCGACTCGGGATTGGAGGACTCATGAGAAGAATTGGTTCGTGCTCGGCCTTATGGGTCCTAGGTCGGCACCGGCCGGGACCCTTCAGTAGCCCCCCCAGCTTCTTGGCCATGGTTGAGGGCATGCGGCCGAGAAGTAAGCGGTTAAGACTCGACCTTTCTGCACAAACTGTCCTTTGGCCTAATGGTGCGGCTGCACAACTTACTTTCCCCGCCAACCTTTTGCGCGAGAGGAATGATGGCGGTTCACTTTTCATGGGAAAGCGGGCCGTCATAAAAGCAACTTTTCTTTGTCAGGGCATTAAAAACGAGGTGTCTTTTCGAATTTCAAAACAGGCGCAGAGCCGCCACTTTCCATGAAACGAATCATTTGGGCGGGAAATCGAGGCGGTGATCTTAAAGGTTTCTTGAGAAACGATGGTGGGCTGAACCGGTGAAGTTTTGAAAAAAAAAACTGCGTCACTTTGTATATGGTATTTATAACTTTTACTTTCACCTTTTTTCATTTTCACCGCTTCTCAATCCCTCACTGTTTTCTCTCTTCAATCCTTCACCATTTTTTCTCCTCTCCTTTGCCTTCAAATGAGCTCCGACCAGATTTCTCAGGGATCCTTGCGCCCCCCTTCGTTCTCTTAAGCCAGTAAGTGTCCTCTCTTTTTCTTGTGTCTGCAAAAATTTCGGAGGGGGATAGCCTCATTTTCCCAGTTTTTCCTTTTCTAATTGGTTTCTCCGGCAGCGTCGTGTATTTTTTATTATCTCGGCGGCTTCATGTGTTTTCAGGAGAGACTCCGGATTCGCATAGGTTACCGGAAGCTGATCGGAGTACCTGCATTACGGTAATCCCCCGGCTTAATCTTTCCTGTTTTCCCCTTAGTCTTGCTTTTGTTTGCCCGAAAATGCTCTGGTCTCCCTGTTATAATCTTGATCCTTCATCCTCTAGTAGCTCTTCGAGCTCCGATGATTCGTCGGATGAGGAGAGGCCACTGGTGATCAGGAGCCCGCTTCCTGATCGCAACGGGACCTCGGCCATACAGTCCCGCCACGCCCTAGGGGGATTTATTAGAGCTTTGACCATTAAGAGTCCTTCGCCTAGGAAACCTGATGTTTCCTCCGACGTTCCCTCTCCTTTTGCAGAAGAGTTGGGGGGGGTTTTCATTTGCCAAGTCGGTGGTCAATGCTCCGGTGGACTTTGTAGATTTGTCTTCACCCCTTGAGGATGATACTGAGCCGAGTGTTAGTGCCGAGACATATAGGGGGGACGAGGAGGTTTCTGGTTCCACTCATAGCGGCGTTCACTTTAGTGTGTTTCATGGCGAGGAGCGTATAGTTCACCCCACAATTCGGGTTGAAACTGTTGTTGATCCGTCGAGCTCGGGCAGTTCTTCCCCTGCCTCAGTTTCTTCTGTAGATTACGGCGAGGATGATCCTTTTTTGGACTCTGTCTTCGACAAGTCCCCTCGCGGAGGCCCCATGTATCGCCAATCCCGAGGGAGCTGGAAGGCTGTTACCCCTAGGGAGGTGAGGTTTTTTCTAGCGAGTTCCAGGGTTGCGGTGAGTTCGCACTGGAAATATAGCAACAAAGTTTTCTCAGCCCCAGACTATCCGTTAAATGTCCCCATGAGGGTTTTTGCGAGCAAGGATCGTATTGCTTTAAGTCTAATAACTCAATTTTTCACCAGGGAGAGAGTGTTACACTATCATCGAGCTGAAAGAGTGCTGGAGTCTCGTCAAGCTGAAAGGATGTCTAGCAGCGGAGGTGCATCAATTTCTAGTCGATCAGAGGCTCGGGAGGTAGAGGGCGAGAAGGCCTCACGCTATCTTCGGCCATTTAAGAACCATATTACCTCCGAGGACATAGCTGAATGGGCCGCAGCGTATGGTTCTGATAGTTTTCGGGGTTCGGTTCCCGACCCATCTTTGAGCCTGGGGGAGCTTCGCCAACTCTGGAGCCACGTTGGCTTTTACCTTTCCCTCTTTGAGACGTCTGGGTTGCGGCTCCCATTGGATCCGTTTATTTGCGAGTTTCTGAGGGAGACAAGCTCCGTTCCTCTGGATCTGACCCCTAACTTGACGAGGGACTTAGTGTCCTTCATTGTGTGTACCAGGGCGTAGGGGTTTGAGCCCTCCCTTTCTCTGTTCTGCCATTATTTTAAGGTGAGTATGGCTATGTTTCGGATGACCAGGAGTAGACACGCGCATGAGTTCCCCCTCTTGGCTAACTTCGTTCAAGGGGACCACAAGTGGTCAGACAAGGTCCTGTTGGTGGAGTGTAGTAGCGGGTGGAATTTTGAGATACCTGAAGGGGAGCCCCATGGTATTGTTAAAACGAATAAGCTGAGCTCGGCTGACCTGATCATGAAGTGAGCCATTGAAGCCCCCCTGTGTAGTGCTCTTGGCAAGCAGGTTCATAGTTACAACTGGAAGGCGATCGTGGGGAATGACCTGCTTCTCTCAAGGTTCGGGGTCTCTTCGGTGAAGTATGAGGGGGTTGAAGCGGCTTGTTCGGGTGTCCAGTATGTAAGCTGTGCAGATTGGCCGATGCACCATGGAGGAGTGTTCGGCACGGAGTATTTGATCTAAGGAAAGATACACATTTGCTTTGTGCAGTGGTCGGTCTGTTTTTATTTGGTCTTTATTTCTTACGTTTTCCCCGTTTTTTTTTTTTGACCTCGGTATTGTTGTGCAAATATGGGAATAACTCGGAGGAAGGAAGAGGGCCGAAAAGAAGGAGCAGTGAAGGCTGCTCGGGGGAAAAACGCGGTTTCGCTAGTGGTGAGGAGGAAGTTTTGCCTTTGGCCGGCGTTCTGGAGGATCCTCCCAAGGTTGCTAGCAGCGCACCTTTTCGAGGTAAAGCCAAGGCCTCGTTTCCCCCTGTTGGGGCCCCCAAATCCAAGCGCCAGAGGATCCGTTCTGGCAGCAGTCCTTCCGTCTCGGTTGGTGAGTCTGCCGAGGGTGAGGCCGATGGAGGAGCACGGCCTGAGGCAGATGGGGATAACGAATTTGTTGCGAGGCATCTCACCAGGTCGGCTGCAAGCCTCCCCCCTATTTTTTTCCGGATACTCTCGCAGGCTGGTGGCAAAGGTGGTTCCTCGGGAGACTATCGAAAAAGTGTCCCCTCTTCCTGATTCTCAATTGGACGACCTCAGTGCCCTTTTTATAAGCGAGGTGACCTTTTATACTTTTCTTCTCCCATTTATTTCTTCAGGTACTGCCTTATTCGGTTACTGACCCCGTTGTTGTTTTCTCTGCTTTCTTTCAACTGGGTATATGCTTGGCTTCTTATCAGGAGACGATGGCCTCAGCCCGGGGGGTCGTCGTCTCATTGGGGCAAGAGGTTGAGGATCTTCGGTCCGATGTTTCGGCCAAGCAAGATAGCCTGACCACTCTTGAGGCCGAGCTGGCTGCGAAGAAGGGAGAGATAACCCAGCTAGAGTCGGCCAAGGCCGATAAAACTTTGAAGGTGAAGGTCGCAGAGGGGGAGCAGCTGGCTCAATCTAATGAGAAGTTGAGGGCCGAATTGCTGGCCATGTCCTCTGAAAATGAGTGATTAAAGGCCGAAGTTGCGTCCATGGCGACTCGGGACCAGGCCATTGCCGATTATCTTGCGTCGACAGATTATGGGAACAAGGTTCTGGATACTATGGAGAAGAGCCGAGTACAAACTTTCAGGGCTGCTGCTGCCATTGGCGTTCGGCATTTACTATCGTCCAGATGGCCGCCCTTGAGACTTATGGATTCGAGTGCCGGGCTGCTTCCTCCATGGTTCCCTTTGATCTTAAGGCCAATGCCCCCGAATGGGTCCCTCCTTTTGTTGACGGCGACAATCTCTTCATCCAGTTAGTGGCTCACGATGTCTGGGTGAAGGACAGCTTCCTTCCTTACACCGAGATGGGGGCTCCACCGGATGCTGATAATGATTTCGTGGGAGACCAGCTGATGAGGGAACTAGAAGGGGAGAAGACCAATAGGGAGGAGCTGTCGAAGCAGAGATAGGAGGCCGATGGTCGAGCAGCTCGGGATGAAACGGGGTAACGGCCCCCTTGTAATTTTATTTTTACCTTGAATAATGTATCACCCTTTGAACAATGTACCACCCTTTGAACAAGGTAACAAGGTACCACCTGTGTTTATGCTTTGGGCAGTTCTTTTTTTATTTTATTTAAATCATCTGTTGCCTTTTTCGGTTAGTGATGTTGTTTTGTTCGGCAAGCGAGGTTTTAATGTTGGCCTCTAGGGCTAATTTTTTGCGAGGGCCGTTGCTTCCCTCGGCGAGCGAGATTTTAATGTTGGCCTCTAGGGCTAATTTTTTGCAAGGGTCGTTGCTTCCCTCGGCAAGCGAGGTTTGAATGTTGGCCTCTAGGGCTAATTTTTTGCAAGGGTCGTTGCTTCCCTCGGCGAGCGAGGTATTAATGTTTTATAACACCATATTTTTCTGTCAAGCCTTGTATAATACAAAGAGGTGCTCATATTACATTTTATTGATAATACTTTTTGAGATGGTCGGAATGCCAAGGGTTTTTGAGAGGGGTTTCGTCTGGTTGGGAGAGTCGGTAAGTTCCGGCGCGTATGATGTCTGTGACCAGAAAGGGGCCCTCCCAGTTGGGTGATAACTTGTTTCCTCCCGCCTTATTTTCTGTGGCTTTAATTTTTCTCAGACTAATTCTCCGACGGCGAATAAGCGAGCCCTAATGCGTTTGTCGTGATGGGCTTTTGCCAGTTTTTTGTGGTTTACTTACCTCAACCTTACTTTTAATTCTTTAGATTCTAGTTTAAACATTTAACATAGTCTTTAATCATATCTCCATTTTTGGTGGAGGCTTATACCAATGTCATGGTAGTGTTCCTTTGTTAAGAAATAAGAACTAGAAAGCACCTGAGATATTTAGAGAAGAATTTGGAGGGAGGGTTGAAACAATTTTCTTATATATCATATCTTTATTATTCATCATGGATACTTTTTATATTAGGCCTACTAGCCGTTAGAGCCCTTTTCTACTATTAGCTGTATATATATGAAGCAAGGCTTCATCTTAAATCAATCAATAAACAATTCAGAAATCCATTCACAATTTACAATTCTTTTCTTGTCATGGTATCAGAGCCAAGATTTTTGGTTCTCGATTGATCATCTTCTTCATTCATTTCTCTTTTCTTTACAGTCACCATGGATGAAGATAATTCGAATACAAAATTTGTTTCCCAGAGCACCATGAACAAAGCTACGGCCATGGAAATAGGAATCGACTCCAACATTCACCCCCTATACCTCCACAACAATGATCATCCTGGCCTTATTCTTATTGCCACGAAACTCACTGGCAGCGACAACTACAATTCCTGGAAAAGATCACTGGAGATTGCTCTGTCGGCTAAAAACAAATTGGGGATCATCAATGGAAGTTTCCCTGTGCCGGAGAAAGAAGACCCTCTATATCCCCTATGGGCTAGGGCAAATGACATGGTGATCTCTTGGATATTCAATGTGGTTACAGATGAAATTAGCAACAGTCTCAGGTATGTTGTTACTGCCAATTCTGTATGGAAGGAGTTAGGAGAGAGATTTGCCAACATTGATGGGCATAGAGTCTTTCAATTAGAAAAGGATTTGCATAGGCTTGAGCAAGGTGTTGGATCTGTTGAGTGTTATTACCATAAAATGAAGGGTTATTGGGATGAAAGCAATGCTTTAGACCCAATGACATTCTGTAAATGCCCTTGTGATTGTGGATCTGCCAAGAATCAAGAAACAAGGGAACAAAGAAGACATCTCATGCAGTTCTTGATGGGAGTGCATGATAGTTATATGAATATTAGAGGGCAGATTCTTAGAATGAAGCCCCTACCTACCATTGGAGACGCTTACTACATGGTAAGGCAGGAAGAAACACAAAGACAAGGGTATATCCCAGAGACAGGTTTCATTGCAGCCAACATAGCACAGACTGGGCATAATCAAGCCAACTCTGAAAGATATAGTACTACATCAACTCAGAACAGGCAGGGATTTAACAAGAATCCTTTCAAAAAGGGAATCTTCTGTAATTACTGTACCAGGGAAGGACATCTGAAGGAAGAATGCTATAGACTCATAGGGTTTCCTATAGGACACCCTGGAAACCCTAATCATCCTGCACATAAGGGAAGAAACAATAAAGGTCAAATGGGAGGAAAAACACAAGCCCAAGGAAGTTCTGCTTCTGGAAGCCAGTCTAAACCAGAAGTTCCCAAAGCCATGCATATCCAATATGGGCAAATCCAACATGGGGATGAGACAGTGAAGACAAACATGGTACAGCCCAGTCTTAAACAACTGTAGTTGCAGCTCAACCAGGTTATGAATATGCTCAAAGCCAAGGATAGTCCAGAAGACCACAACAACAAGTTTATTGGTATGACACACATGGCAGGTACTTCTATCATAGATCATCATAATTATAGATTACATTCACTGCATACCTGGATCATTGATTCAGGAGCAACAGACCACATTTGCATATCATTGACTTTAATGCATGATATAGAGACCCTTAACCATCCTGTCACTTTGTCCTTGCCTAATGGTACAAAAGTCAATGTGACTCATATAGGAAAAGCTTTCATTAACCCTAAACTCATTTTACAGAAAATGTTTTACATTCCTAAGTTCCAGTATAACCTGCTTTCTGTTTCTAAGCTCCTATTACAAACTAAGTGTAGCACACTCATTAGTCAGACACAATGTGTTTTCCAGGACCTGCAGAGGAACCAAACTATAGCTACTGGTGAGCTATATGAAGGACTCTATCTCCTCAAATCAGACACTCTCCACATCTGTTCCAACACTACTAGGAAAAATGACATTGTTTGTTGGCATCAAAGGCTAGGACACAACTCTTTGAGCACTCTCAAGAAAATCATACCTATATCATATCTTTGTAATAGTTTAGAGACTGAAAACATCGCTAAATGTAATGTTTGCCCCTTGGCCAAACAACACAAATTGCCTTTTAATATTAGTAGTATCAAAAGCAAGGAATGTTTTGAACTGATACATTGCGACTTATGGGGGCCTTATAGAAAGACTACTATGAATGGTTGCAGATATTTTCTAACCATTGTAGATGATTACAATAGGGGTGTATGGACTTTCTTAATGTCTACTAAAACTCATGTGTTCACACTGTTGAAACAATTCAATGCCTATGTACATAACCATTTCAAAACTACCATAAAATTCTGCAGAACTGACCATGGGACTGAGTTTTACAACTCAGAAGTCATACCTTACCTCATCAATTTAGGCATTGCCCACCAAAGTTCATGTGTTGACACTCCACAGCAAAATGGAGTTGTGGAAAGGAAACATCAACATCTCCTTGACATGTCCAGGGCTATAAGATTTCAATCTGGACTTCCTATACGCTTTTGGGGCTATTGCCTTCTAGCAGCCACTCATATCATAAACAGAATACCCACTGCTGCTACCAATTTCAAGAAACCCCATGAGATGTTGTTTAAAACTACTCCTACCTATGACCACCTAAGAACCATTGGGTGCCTTTGTTTTGCTTCTGTACACCCACCTGATAAATTTGAGCCCAGGGCAGTTAGATGTATTCATCTAGGTTACCCTGCAGATCAGAAAGGATATATCCTATACAACAATAAGAACAAAAGGATTTTCATATCCAGACATGTGGTGTTTCATGAATCTACATTTCCCTTTAAAATTGAATGCACTGTTTCTGCAGAACATTCCATTGATATCAACTTTTCTCATGATGACCATGTTCATAACCCCAACCAACATATTACACATAATGCTAATGATCACATAGGAAGTGAGTCTACATCCTATTAACAACATGATCTAAGTGATCATGAGGAAGCTAACTTGGAAAATCCCAAGAAAGAGCCCACACTTTGTCAACAACAGAATCCTAGTGATTATGAAGAACCAAATTTACAAAATCCCAGAAAATCCACAAGGAATAGATACCCCCCTATTAAACTGAAGGATTATGTTGTCTCCAGCATTTATCCTAAATACAAAAATATGGCTTACATGCATCATTATCATCATCTTTGTGCTAATTCCATGATTCATGTTGAAGAACCACAATCTTATGGTAAAGCCATTCAAAACACTGAATGGGTTGAGGCCATGAAAAGGGAGATTGAAGCTTTGGAAATCAATAATACTTGGGACATTGTTGATCTACCTCAAGGGAAGAAGCCTATTCGATGCAAGTGGATATACAAGGTGAAGTACAACTCTGATGGCAGTGTAGAAAGATTCAAAGCCAGGCTTGTTGCAAAAGGGTATAACCAGACTGAAGGGATAGATTATTCTGAGACATTTGCACCAGTGGCTAAAATGGTCACTGTAAGGACCATTCTTGCCATTGCTGCAGTCCAAGGTTGGGAGGTCCAGCAGCTTGATGTAAACAATGCATTCTTGCTTGGAGACCTAAAGGAAGAAGTCTACATGAGCCTGCCTCAAGGATACACACCTCAAGACAATCCTAACAGTGTTTGCAAGCTTAAAAAGTCATTGTATGGGTTGAAACAAGCATCCAGACAATGGTTTTCAAAACTGACTAGGGTTCTACTTGATTTAGGATATATTCAGTCTATGGCAGATTACTCCCTATTTGTTCTGAAGGAAGGGACAAGCATCACTACAGTTCTAGTTTATGTAGATGATATACTGGTTGGGGGTAACAATATTACAACCATTAATCATCTCAAGCAATTGTTGCATGATAAATTCAGCATCAAGGATTTAGGGGCCATCAAATATTATCTTGGGGTTGAAATCATGAAATCTGCAGAAGGTTTTCATCTTAACCAAAGAAAGTATGCTGTGGAACTTGTAGAAGCAGCAGGGCTGATCAACAGCAAGCCACTCACCATTCCCTTTGATCCCAATGGGAAGTTATTGGCCAATGAAGGTATTATCTTAGACAATCCTTCAGAATATAGACAGCTTGTGGGAAAATTGGTATATCTGACTGTTACAAGGCCAGACTTGGCATTTGCTACACAATGTTTGAGCCAATTTGTCCAATGTCCTAGGGCTGTACATTTAAAGGCTCTCCATAGAGTTTTAAGGTATGTCAATGCCTGTCCAGATCCTCTAATCAATTACAATTGGAAGCTTTTTGTGACAGTGACTGGGTAGGAAATCCAAATGATAGAAAATCCATCACAGGATATTGTATGAAGTTAGGGAAATCTATTATTTCATGGCATTCCAAGAAATATTCTGTTGTGTCCAGATCATCTACAGAATCAGAGTACAGGGCCTTAGCTACTGCAAGTTGTGAAGTCACATGGCTTCATAGTCTTCTTAAGGATCTTGGAGTTAATATTCCCACACCAGTTAAGATGTTTTGTGACAGCTCCTCAGCAATTGCAGTGGCAAATAATCTTGTGTATCATGTTAGAACTAAGCACATAGAGCTGGACTGCCACTTCATTCGGGAAAAGATAAAGAATGGATTGATATCATTGCAGCATATTTCCACAAAGGATCAGTTGGCAGATGTTTTTACAAAATTTCTTGGGAAGAGCTTGCATTGGAAGTTCCTTTCCAAGTTAGGGATTGTGAGCATCTGCACACCCTCAACTTGTAGGGAGGGTATCAAGAGTATTGGTGTTAAGAGAATAAACAATTTGGTTGTTGGACATGGGAAGAAGATCCAATCCAGAGCTAAATATGGAGAGCGAAATTCAAAGTGGAAGAAATTTGTTAATGATGTTACTATTGAGAGTTTTGTGCCTTGGCTATAAGTAGTTGTAGATGCAAGGGGATTCTTTGTAAAGTTTAGAAAGGCGCGCAGTTAGTTGGTTAGGCTATTGGTTTGTTAGGCCTACTAGCCGTTAGAGCCCTTTTCTACTATTAGCTGTATATATATGAAGCGAGGCTTCATCTTAAATCAATCAATAAACAATTCAGAAATCCATTCACAATTTACTATTCTTTTCTTGTCACACTTAGACAACAGGCTAGGTAATTTCCACATTATTTGTTAAAATAATAAATATAGATATTCTTTTTACTCCTACAATTTAAGAAATGGTTAAAAAGCGATTAGCGATCAATCAATCTCGACCACCCAATCCCACTTGTCCTTAATTTCTCCTCTTTGAATACTTGCTAGTGTTGACTGCAATTTCTGACAAACCAGTCCACCATTCATTTTATACTCAACCCTGCACTTACCAATTCAAGTTCGTTAGTTAACCAGACAGAAACGTACTTCAGAATCGATCAACCTTAATTTACTACCAATAATTAAGTAGTTAAGCTTTTACCTTTGACCCTGGTATGTGATACTTCCAATAGAAGCAACTCCAACAGCAGTTCCTGTACTGAAAACTTCATCGGCTTCAAGCAATTCTTCCACTGGGATTAAACGTTCCTCAACCTGCCACAATTATAAATACTATTACTAGACAAAATTAACAAGGAGACACGAAGAAATATAAATGTAAGTACCTGATATCCAAGATGACCCGCAATATCAATTATGCTTTTTCTTGTTATTCCTTCAAGAACGGTTCCATTGCATGGTGGAGTTAAGATAACATTGTCCTTGACTATGAAAATGTTGCAAGCGCTGACCTCCTCTATGTATCTTTTGTTTACCGAATCAAGGTATAGTACATCCGAGAATCCTCTGTCCTTTGCTTTAGTTATTGCTTTCAAAACCTCCACATCAAACAATTAATAAGCCTGTGTACGTTCTTTATTTAACAAAAGTCACATTGCTACTTGGTTTCTATATATAGCTTACTGGAGAATAATTTGTAATGCTTTTGACTCCTCCAACTCCACCAAGAGTGGCACGATGGTATTCATCCTCCACGTATATGTTCAAGGGGGCTGTACCCTCCTGCATTTGAACAAATTATTGTCAAGATTCTTCATTCATCCATTTAGTTAGAGCAAAATGATTAAAATGAAAGACCTTGAAATAGTTGCCAACAGGGGAAGCATATACGAGGAATGTGAATTCAGGTGCTGGGGACACCCCCAATATCGGCCCACTTCCAAATAGCAAAGGCCTAAGATAGAGAGACCCTTTCCCTGGAGGAGGAATCTGCAATCATATTCATTCATAATTAATTTTATTAAATTAAAGCTACATAAATAAACTCGGTCCTCTTCTTCCATGGTGTGTACAGAACAGAAATGCTTGTCAAGTAAAAAAGTAAAAAAATTAAAAGTAATTACCCAACGCCTATTAGCTAGTGCAGTTTGTTTGACAGCGTCTACAAATTGCTGAACGGAAGGGCACGCATGCACATTCTTTCAGCTCCAATTTGCATTCGAATTGCATTTTGATCCGGCCGGAATAATAAAATGCGACCATCTTCCACCCTATAGGCTTTTGTACCTTCAAACAATCCCTATTTGAATATCGTCCATCTTAATTAAGAATTGTACCCTGCGTATGTATATATCATGACTTTATATTAAGAGTAGTGAGCTAATCAATTTCTCGCCTAACCGGCCATAGTTCAAAACCCCGGCGGGGTTTAACGCAATATTTCCATAACGACTAAGTTGGCCTTGTTCAAAGTTTTTATCTGATCGCATTTTGTTGCATACATATAATCGGTTTGCATAAGACCGAATCCAAGATTATTCCAATCAACATCCGCATATTCTTCTTCATCCCTTGTCAAAGAAAATGAAAAATTAAATAAATATATAAAGAAAATAATTGTAAGTAAAGTTGTACGGTCGTATAATTAAAAATTTCTTCATCACCTGAAGAAAGATGGTTCATAAGAATGGACCTCGGATCGAGACAAAGGCGTGAAGTACCTAACTCCAACCTACAAACAAACACAAAATAGTGATGTAAGTCTGTTTTGAGTTTAGAATTTTATAGCGTAACTTATTAATTAATACTAGAAAAAGACAAAAACGCACATCAAAGTAGTATAGCAAAAACTGGAACAAAAACAAACAAATCCGGCCTTCCATTTGGTTCTCGTTGACAAACTGGAGTACTACGATTACAACCCGAGTCCGATAACCGACTAGCAAGCGTGTAGCCTGTTTACCACGAGCCACCCAATTGGTAGTAGGGAGACCACATCATATCGACCCGATCTGGGACTGGCCTATATTACAACTACATACTTTAATGGGTGTGGCTATGCATATGCCTTGAAGATATAAGTTAATACGAAGCATGGAAAACTAAGTAATATAGTCCCCGTAACATAAATATTCGGGCAAGCAATCAACATACGTGGAAAAACAACTCATGTGCCTCGCGTCCACTTCTTAAACAATTTGCAAAAATGAAGAAAAGGGTGAAAAGCTACAAATATAGTATGGGATGAAAAGTAAGACATATATGCATGTAAAAGGACATGATGTAACGTCGAGCCGTCATGGCCCAACACCTTGGGTCATCAGGTTCATCACAAGTCGACCCAAAAATCCATGGATGATGTTGGTGCCAAGTATGGGATGAAAAGTAAGACATATATGCATGTAAAAGAACATGATGTAACGTCGAGCCCGAGAGCCCGGTCCGCTACGTGTAGCTAACACACTTGAGATTGGGTCATCGGGCCACAAGGCCAAAAATCCATGGATGATGTTGGTAGTAATAACGCATAAACTACAAATCAAGTCTGACCCGATCTGGGAGATGTGGGATTGGGGTATTACACATGATCATCATGGTAGAGTCCTCGATCTCTACTGTAAAGTAACTTCTTTTCAAGAAAGAATAAAAATATGCATCACAACAAACTATTTGTACACTGTTCAGATGTCTGAGTGAGCTCTGAATTCTGATGGTAGAAATAAAAAAGAAACAGAGTAAACTAAAAAAATTTCTTCAGATGTGTATCTAGTTCATATTTAGACTGTACGTAGATTGGGGAAGAAATTAATTAAGTGCACCTGTGTCGTATGTATTATTTGGCTAATTGTATGAAATCAATCATTGATATCTCTTTTCCTCCTTAAAATTTTGCTTAATTTGGGCCAAAAAAAGAAAAACAAAGTAGTTATACAAAAATAGACCACCGGTGGTAAATTAAACAGTGTAGCTTCGAAGGGATTTAATTAAGATTATGCAAGAAATTAGAAGAGGTTGAGGAGAGAGTAAGAACCTTAGATGTGGAAAGAGTGTGTAAACCGCGAAGAATAGAGGAGCTCCGATGGATCATCATCTTTCTAAAATCAAGGCCACCGCTTTATTTCTCTGACAGGTAACAGCCATACTTGCTATACTACTTAATACTTATATACTCCCTCAGTCCCTCAATAATGGTCCTGCCTTCATCTTCATCTCGTGAGCAATTTAAAAAAAAAATAATTGATTTAATTATTTATATTGGTTTAATGTGTAGTTTTTTTTAAAGTTTATGTGTATGTGGTTTATAATTAAAGTAGAGTGAAAAAGTAAGGATAAAGTGATAAAAATATTGGTTTAATGTGTAGTTTCCTTTAAAGCTCATGTGTATGTGGCTCATAATTAAAGTAGAATGAAAAAATAAGAATAAAGTGATAAAAATGATATTCTAAAAAAATAAGTTTGAAAGTGAATAATTATTTTGGGATGGACAAAAGTGAAAAAGAGAACGGTAATTTATCAAGCAATACAAATATCTTACTCTGACACTCATGTGAAAAGTAATGAAAGTCAATAGCGAGAATAGAATGAGTCCAGATCTCCTGTACCACTTTTGTGTACCATTTTTCATCTCAATCATTGGTTGAGATGTAATGATTGGGATGCAATGGTGAAGATGAAAAATAGTACACCAATAGTACACACAAGTGGTACAAGAAATCTGAACTCGAATAGAATTGCGTTGAAAAAATAATGGAAGTCAGTGGCCCCCAATCATCACTATACTCTCTCCAGTATAATGTAATATTTGTTGATTTTTAATATCCGAATTAAATGATTTATTACTTTAAATTATTATAATGTTTTATTTGTTGATTTTTAATATCCGAATTAAACGATTTATTACTTTAAACACTGTAATATACAATTTTTCATGATTGAACATTAAAGATACAGATTACAAAATAAATTGTTGTTTAAAATAAAAGTGATTACTCCATTTATTCTAAATTATTGTTATGTTCGATCCTACACACAAACTATAAAAAACAAATAATTTGATTATAATCAATGCCTTCAAACGATTCTCCTTCAAACCCATCTTATTTAAAAGTCTTGCATGTTTCCCGGTATAATTTTTATCCTTTATTTGTCTTTGAAAATAATATTATATTCGATCATGCACAAACAAATTAATAATTTTATAAGAAAAAAATTATAAAAATTTAAATGAAACATCCAAAAGAAAATTAATACATAGGTCTAATTACTTGCGCTTACAAATAAGAAGATATATAACAATAAATTAAAGAGTACACATTAAGTATCTCAAACAAATAACTTAAATCACTTAATGAATACACCTTTCGTTTCGGATAAAAAGTCAAATTTTTAAGAAAAAAATTGATATTTTTAGTAGTCTATTAGTAATAAAATATCACTTCTATGTCTTAATTTTTTAAAGTGGACTCTTTAAATGAAATATCTCAAAATAAAATAGTGAACTTTTTGCCTGGAACAGAGGAAGTATATGCTTTGCGGACTCTTTTTTAAGTTATTTTTGTACTTTTAATGCAATTTGCTTAGAAAAAAATTATTAAAAGAAACTAAATGAAAAATAATGTATAGATATATAGTTTTAGTTTTTAGTGCTAAGAAATAGACATAATTTATTTAAAAAGATAAGAAAACAAAATATAAACTTAAGTTATATTAACAAAAATTCAAAAAAAATAAACGAGTTTGGACATGTACTTCATAATCAAAATACAAGGAATTTAGTAAAACTATATAATTTATACAAGTTAATTAAACTATTACTAAAACAAAAGCCGCTACTGTCACGTGGCGGCTTTCTGTTTAAAGCTAAAAGTTTTAAAGGAATTTAGTGTTGTCACCTGTCACCTTCGAAATGGTAAAAAAATCAAAATTAATTAGTTTAAGATAAAAATCAAAAATCTAATTAGATAAGATAAAAATACTAAAATTGATTTGATTTAGGATATGGTTTAACGAGTGCATTAATGATAGAGATTTATGATTTTGTTTTTATTTTTTTTTAAATATCGTTTAATTAAACTAGATTTTATCCTATGTATTTTATACAAGTTTAATTTGATTGAAACTTTTCAATTTTCATCTCTTTTCATTTTCCTACTATTTAATTTATACAAATTATCTACGGGATAATTTTATGTTATTTTTTTCTACTAATCTATATTTATTAATCATTAATTAATAATCCATCATTTAATTATTATTAAATCAGAAGTCATTGTTACTGTATGACAACTTACTCTTGAATTTTTAAAGTGTTAAAGGATTTATGTGCTTTGACGTGACACATTCTTGTGAAGTTGAAAAAAAATTCACAAGTTAATTAAACTACTACTAAAACAGAAGTCGCTACTGCCACGTGGCGGCTTTCTGTTTAAAGCTAAAAGTTTTAAAGGAATTTAGTGTTGCCACGTGTCACCTTCGAAATGGTAAAACAATTAAAATTAATTAGTTTAAGATAAAAATCAAAAATCTAATTAGATAAGATAAAAATCCTAAAATTGATTTGATAAGATAGATTTAGGATATGGTTTAACGAGTACATTAATGATAGAAATTTAGGATTTTCTTTTTATTTATTTTTTAAATATCATTTAATTAAACTAGATTTTATCTCATACAATTTATACAAGTTAATTAAACTATTACTAAAACAGAAGTCGCTACTGCCACGTGGCGGCTTTCTGTTTAAAGGAATTCAGTGTTGCCACGTGTCACCTTCGAAATGGTAATAAAATCAAAATTAATTAGTTTAAGATAAAAATAAAAAATCTAATTAGATAAGATAAAAATCCTAAAATTAATATGATAAGATAGATTTAGGATATGGTTTAACGAGTACATTAATGATAGAGATTTAGGATTTTGTTTTTATTTTTTTTAATATCGTTTAATTAAACAAGATTTTATCCTATATAATTTATACAAGTTAATTAAACTATTACTAAAACAGAAGCCGTTACTGCCACGTGACGGCTTTCTGTTTAAAGTTAAAAGCTTTAAAGGAATTTAGTGTTGCCACCTGTCACCTTCGAAATGGTAAAAAAATCAAAATTAATTAGTTTAAGATAAAAATCAAAAATCTAATTAGATAAAATAAAAATCCTAAAATTGATTTGATAAGATAGATTTAGGATATGGTTTAACGAGTACATTAATGATAGAGATTTAGAATTTTGTTTTTATTTTTTTAAAATATCGTTTAATTAAACTAGATTTTATCCTATGCAATTTATACAAGTTTAATTTGACTGAAACTTTTCAATTTTCATCTCTTTTCATTTTCCTACTATTTAATTTATACAAATTATCCACGGGATAATTTTATGTTATTTTTTTCTACTAATCTGTATTTATTAATCATTAATTAATAATCCATCATTTAATTATTATTAAATCAGAAGTCATTGTTACTACATGACAACTTACTCTTGAATTTATAAAGTGTTAAAGGATTTATGTGCTTTGACGTGACACATTCTTGTGAAGTTGAAAAGAAAATTCTTTTCTTTTGTGCCGAAAATTAAAACCGGATTGATTTTAAAATCAGTACCTCCATTATATATGGTAAAAGTTTATTATTATTATTTTTTGCTGCCAAAATCGGTTAGTACGGGATATATTTTATCACATTTGATTTAGACGCGTTTCATTTGATTAGGACTCCAAATTTTCAAAGTAAAAGTGTTTTTTTTTTTTGCTAATAGATTTCAATATTTCAATTACATATTCATATGATTAATTTTGAATATTTACCTTAATTTTTGTTTCTTTCAAATTATTCTAATTTAAAAAATTTACTTATTTATTACAAGCTTAGAAAATTATCTCATTATAAACAAATTTTGCACACAAAAAAAACTATTAAAATCATGCATACGATACTATATTCTTTTCCTGCCAAAAATTAAAACCGGATAGATTTTAAAACTAGTGTCTCCTTTATACATTGCAAAAGTTTTTTTTTTTACCAATCTTTGCTGTCAAAATCGGTTAATACAAGATATATTTTATCACATTTGATTTAAACGAGTTTCACTTGATTAGCACTCTAAATTTTAATGGTAAAAGTTGTTTTTGCGGGTAGATTTTATCAATTTTCTTAGGTTTTAATCTTTCAATTACATATTCATATGATCAATTATGAATATTTACCTTATTTTTGGTTTTTTTTTCAAATTATTCTAATTAAAAAAATTAATTATTTTTTACAAGTTTAGAAAATCATCTTATTATAAACAACTTTTGCGGAAAAAAAAAACTATTAAAACTGTGTATACGGTACTAGATAAATTTTGAAACTGGTGTCTCCTTTATACATGATAAAAGTTTTTGTTTTTTAACCATTTTTTGCTATTAAAACCGGTTAATACCATATATGTTTTATCACATTTGGTTTTAAAGCGACTCACTTGATTATGACTCTAAATTTTTATGGTAAAAGTTTTTTTGCGGATAGATTTTTTTCACATTTGATTTAAACGTGTTTCAATTGTTTAAAACTCTTCAATTCTCATGGTAATTTGTTTTTTTTTTACCATTTTTTGCTGCTGAAATCGGTTTCTACCGGATATATTTTTATCACATTTGATTTAGACCATCTCCAACAGTTTGAAGTTAAAACTGCACCAAATCTTTAAACTGGTGCAATTTCTGCACCAAATTTCTTTCACCATCTCCAACAGTTCTACTTCAAAGTTTACTCTAAAAGAAATATTTCAATTATATTCTTCATTATTTCATTTAATTTGTATTATAAGTATATGTTTTATTTCATTTAATTTGTATTAATGTATTTTAGCAAAACAAATATATTATTTTTTGATTTAATATTAACTTAAATTAATATTATGCATTAAAAATAATAATTAAATACATGAATTTAATTGAGACTAAAATACAAACATATTAAAATTAATAATTAATTGCAAGACATTAATAAAGACTAAAATACAAACATTAAAATAACTGAAATAAACAACTAAATAGACATATGGAAATACAACTAAAATCAAACATTAATAGACATGAAAATAATTTTATAAAATTTATTATAAATAATTTTAATATTATAAACAACTAAATAGACATATGTAATGTAATTTTCGTTTTTTTAATTAATGTATAATATTTATAAAATTTATTATAAATGATTTTAATATAAGATATATCTTATAACTTACAATAAAAATAAAAATAATTGAATTAATTTTGTGTTATTTAAACAAAAAACATCAAAGTAGTATTTAAACTAAACAACTAAACTAACAATAATAATAAAAACATAAAATACAAAATAACTACTTAAACAAAAAAAAATAGGAGAGGGAAGATAAAGTTGTGAATAGTCACACTCCAAATTTGAAGTACTGGGAGGAACACTTCAAATTTGAAGTAGAGATGAAGAACTTGTTGGAGTTGTGAATAGTGGACAAACACTTCAAATTTGAAGGTTTGAAGTGCTTGTTGGAGATGATCTTAGACAAGTTTCAGTTGGTAGAAGTTTTTTAATTTTTATTATTTTACCAAAACTCGATCAATTTAAAATAGATTTTATCTAATTTGGTTAAACATGTTCCACCAAAATTACAAACAACCACTGCAAAATAATTCTCATCCATCAAACACCTCCTTGATGAGTTTGTCTTTATTGTACTTCCCCTCCCCTCTCTAAGAATATTTGTTCGATTTTATGATTCATATAAATTTTCAGTTTGATGATTCGGTGTAATCTCACGATTTTTTTAAATTTTATTAATTATGTGAACATCTTGCTGTTATTGGTTCACTCAAATAGTTTGTATATTTTATCTACAAAATTACGTTTTAGAAACAATACTAAATTAGTCGTGCATCGCACGAATAATAACCTAGTGTGGGATTAAGATTAGCATGAGTGACTAGAATTGGACGCCACTAATTCTTCGGCTTTCTTGTCACGAGGCCATGTAGCTATGTGGTCCAGTTCAATTGAATCTACTCGACTCGAGTCCTTCCAAGTTCCAAATTTTGGTCTGCGTGCCCGACTACATACATACAACCCAAGATTCCTTCCCTCTCATTTTTGGATTCTTTACAACTCCCCCAGCAGGCAGCAGCCATCCAAAAGTGAAAAAACATAAATTTAACGAAAACAAATTCACATTTATAATTTGGTAAAGACTTGTGTAGGATGGTCTAACGGATCATAAATCTGTTTAGGAATTTTCGGGTTAATAACATAATATGTTAAAAAAAATTTACAATAACATGTTAGGCGAGTTGGTTAGAGGCGACGGTTAAACGTTTAAATTAAGGAGGTCGTTGGTTTGAAACGCACCAACTCATTAAAGAGAAGTTCCTTTATTTGTTCCAGTGCTCTTGTACTTTCAATGTTTATCGTCGAAATTCTTATATTTCCCACGTCTTGCAGTTTAATCATTTGTCAGCTCCGTTAACCATCCGTTAGCATCAATTGCCTTGGGATACTTGACGGATCCTAACGGACTTTGACGAAATGCTAAATGACATATTTAAAATCAAACGTGACACATTAAAAACACAAAAGTGACACATTTTAATGGTAAACGTGACACTATAAAGGGAAATTTACTATAATTCTCATTAAAATACAAAGTAACACTCTTAATACTAAAAAGTAACACATTTAATACTAAAAAGTGACACTCTTAATACTAAAAAGTAACATATTTAATACTAAAAAATGTCACTTTAAAACTAACGTTGACTGCCAAAAGTGACACATTTAATAATAAAAGGGACATTTTCAATGCTAAAAAGTGACACTTTTAAGGTCAATAACGATGATTTTTATTTATAAGACAAAATGACACTTGTACGGTTAAAAGTAACACATTTAATTTTAAAAAGTATCACTTTTAATGTTATAAAGTAACACTTTAATGTCAAACGTAATTATTTTTATTTATTAAAAAATGAGACACTTTTCAAAGTGAAAGTAACACATTTAAGACTAAAAGTGACACATTTAAGCCCAAAAAGTAACACTTTTTTAGGAAAATTTATAATTTTCATTAAAAATGTAAAGTGACATTTCTAAGGTCAAAAGTAACATATTTTATCATATAAAATGACACTGTTAATAGTAAAAAGTGACACTCTGCATATATAAATATGAGAGGTGGCACTGTAATTTTCAAAAACTAAGGAGTAGCATTGAGATTTCTGAATTTTACCCCATTTAACCTGGATAGATCCATCTTACAGATTACAGGAGATCACTTCTTAAAGTTGTTATTGAAAAGGTAGTTTTATATATTTAAAAGATTTAAATAATCTTTAGATCTCTCGACTTTATGGACATAATTTATTTAGTTCTACAGCTAAAAAAATACTTAGGTTGATCCTACATATTTAAAAAAAATCATTATCTTGTTCACGTTAAAATTGCCGTTTAATTTTTTAAAAATTCCCTTACCTGCATCGAATGAGCGTATTTTTGTATTTTTTGGATTCATTTATCACCTTCATCCATACTCACCGCCCAAATCAAAGAAAACTTATTTGGAAGACTGATAATTTGCGATTTGATGTATGGAATTAAAACTAGTATAATATATTATGATTGTGTATCTAAACGGCAAATTTAAAAGTTATCTATATATATATATATATATATATATATATATATATATATATATATATATATATATATATATATAAAGTAGAGATCCAAAATGAAAAGAAAAACATGAAGCATAATCTTATTATGAGAAAGATAAGAGAATTAACTAATTTTATATTAAGACTCACATGAACAAATATGTAAAATCAATAACAAACTATTGCATTCTTAACACTCCCCCTCAACTCGTACACAGAATCTTTGTGAAGTGGTCGTGTTAGAGACCAATGAATTGCTAAATTTTTGTAATAGAGGCTACTACCCAAATTGTGGTAGAAACTGCAACCTCGCAAATATAGAGAAACTCAAATAGGAGCCAATCTCTGAAAAGCTTCTTAATAGTTGACATATTGAAGATAAAGGACGGGTTGAACATTTTGTAAAGAATGGATCGGATACCTCATACTGTTCACAAAATGATATTTGAACCAGGTCATTGTTTGACTTTCCTATCACGTCATTGAAGCAAAATAGCGGAAGAATATAACCAATTTGGCTTTGATACCATGATAACTTGAGATTTGGTGTATGGAACTGAATGTAGTATGATATATTATGATTGTGTGTTTAAATGACAGATTTAAGAAAGTATATATAAGTTACAAAGTAGAGATCCAAAAGACTAAGGAAAACATGAAGTATAATCGTATTAGGAGAAATATACGAGAATTAACTAATTACCTTAACTAATTTTATATTAAGGCTCACATGAACAAATGTGTAAAATCAACAACAAACTATTGTATTCTTAACAAAATTAAGAAGATGATGATATAAACTTTTTAATTCATAGGTGCAGGCTTGTAATCAGAAACTTACCATTTGAAGTTTACTTGAATCTTGACAAAAAGACCAAGACAAAATGAGAACAAGGAACACGATGAAGTAGAAGAGTAATGCTAACTTTACAATTAGTGTTACAACTTACCTTGAGAAATGCATAGTTGACTTTTCAACTTTGCCTTTTAGTATGCAAGTTATAACACTAGTGGTAAGACTAGTGGTAAGGATATCATTACTCGAAGAAGAAAGGTCCCAATAAATCTCAATCCTTCGGTGCCTTTCTGATATGATTCTGTCCACCAACCAAGAACCAAGATTGTCACAAGCAAGGGAGAGACATTGGAAGCTTGGAGATCAAGGTTCGAGGGTTCAAAAGTGCAAGGTTTGAGCTCAAGAGTTCCCGTAAGGTTGGTCTACGACCTAGGAGGCACAAGGATCAACTTGGGAGCACAAAATGGACCAAAATGATGTCCTTATGGTTCCTAAACCCTAAGGGATTGTTTTCCTATGTTAAATTAGGGTTAGGGGAAGATTCTAGGCACTTTACAAAGTGAGCCTAGTAGAAAAACGGGATTTGTAGATTTTCCTTATTTTGGAGGATTTATGTTTCCTAAATATATTAGGTAACTTACCTAATTGTTTCCTACATAGATTAGGTAAGTTGAGTAGTTTCCTAAGTGGATTTTAGGTAGTTTCCTAAGTTGATTCTACTTAGACTTTTCCTTTTACTTTTAGGTTTAGGATTCACAACCCATATAAATAAGGGTTATGGCATATTGTTTTGGAGACAACTTTATGATTATTGATTAATATAGTTTTTGAGTGTTTTTCAAAACCTCCTTGTTCTTCATTGAACTTGTGATTATTTGGTGAGAGGCTAAGTAATCGAAACCCGAACTTATCAATAGGATATTCATCCCTATTGTGGCATTCTTCCTTATACCAAGGTTCGTGTTCGTCTCGTAATTGGATCGCGGAGTACCACGTTCAATAACGGATCGTAGCATTGGGTCAAGGTGTCACAATCCATCAATTCATTGACGTTCTTCGCTTGTCGTACTACGTGCTCTTTGATTCCTCTATCGCGAGTACGCGTCTAGGAATCATATCATTTGGTATCAGAGCTAAGTTTCGTTTCCATAATCTATCTTACATAAATTGTTCTTATTTTGATTATCAATTTGTTTTTCTTCCTACTTCAAATTAGGGTCTTCAATCCTAATTTATTCTTTTCGATTTCTTTGTTTTTGTTATTTCAAACCCAAAATCTTCTAGGGTTATATAAATTTTTAAAAAAATGTTCACCGTTTTTACTGTTCACCGCTGGAATCACTGTTCACCGAAATTACTGTTCACAGTCGGAAATACTGTTCACAGAATCACTGTTCATCCGGCTACTGTTCACCGGAGTTACTGTTCACTGAAGTTACTGTTCATCCGACGGTACTGTTCATACCCCAAAAAAAAAATAAATCTGCTGCTGTAATTAATTTCGGGCAGCCCTATTTAGTAACAAAAAAAAAGCATTCGGACAAAAAAAAAAGAAAAAAAAACAGTTCCGAAAATTAAACAAAAAAAATACATAAAATTCAGATTAAAAAAAATCTGAAATCTGAAAAAAAAAAAAAAAAAAAAAAAAAAGAAAAGAAAAGAAAAGAAAATTTGTGATTGCTTGGAGTTGGGAATTGCTAGTTGTGCCAAAATCGAGAAACTTGAAGTATTATCATCATCTAGGTTCAAGAATTAAAATTGAATCTTCTTTTACAAAATAATCGTTGAGCCAATCATCCTTGAAATTCCACTCTAAATTTTCTTTTCTCTACACGTGATTCTTATTGATTAAGTTTATTGGTTTTGCTTGCTTTGTTAATCACTATTTAATTACTTAGTTCTTTTAGAACTTGGAGGAATTGAAAGTGAGGGAGAGTAGGTAAACACGAGAGGAGTGTCATTAATTGAGTGATACACGTAAGGGAGAGGGTGAGGTGATTTTTTTTTGGCTAACCAATTTTCTTGCAGGTACACCATGGATATTAAACTGTATATGGATGGTATGGGGGAAGAGATAAGAAAAATGATGAGAATACAAAAAGAAGAGATGCGCGAGGAGATTGATAGGTTAAGGAGGGATTGTAGAGAGAAATCTAAACCTGAAATTAGAACCAATAGAGATTTTCATAAACATAGACTCAAGGAGGAGTTTGGAGAGTATGTGTATGAACAGAAGTCTAATAATGGGAAGTTTAGCTATAATTATAGGGAGAGTCCTAAAGAAGATAGAGACACTATGGAGTTTGATCTTCCAATTTTCAATGGTAGGAATAATCCTGATTTGTATTTGGAGTGGGAGATGAAAATGGAGATATTCTTTAGGAACCATGATTATTCCGAGTGGAAGAAAGTTAACATAGCCTCTAAACAATTATCTTATTATGCTGCAGTTTGGTGGAAGGACTTGACACTGGGTAGTCCAATATGTGGAGGACAATGGGTTGATACTTGGGCAAGGATGAAGTGGTTAATGAGGAAGAGACACATTTCGATTGAATACCAAAGGGAACTCAACAAAAAGGTCCAGCTTTTGACCCAAGGTAGTAAAAGTGTCGAAGATTACTTTAAAGAGATGGAGGTAACTATGATTAGGGCTAATGTGACGGAGTCTATAGAAGCTACCAAGGTTAGATACTTGAGGGGAATGAAGCCCGAAATTACTAGATTCATGGATATACAAGCTTATAGGAGCATGGATGACTTGGTTCAAGAAGCGTTTAAAATTGAGAGGATGCTCAAGAGGGAGGATTTTTATAGGCGAAAACATAAACAAGGATCCAAGGTTGAGAAGATTGATAAATCTAAGGACGAGAGTCCAAGGATCATTACCCAAAGCCCAATTCTTGAAAAACTAAGTTCTATGAAAGAAAGTTTAAGAGAAGAGAGAAAGGCTAGTGAGGAAAAGAATATAGAGAAGCATTTAAAAAAAGAGAGCTTGAGAGAAAATAAAGAGAGTTTGGCTAGAGAGGAGTGTGAGATAGCCAAGAAAAAGGAGAGCTCAAGTGAAAATAAAGAGAGTTTGGCTAAAGATAAAAGTGAGTTTTGTGAGATAGCCAAGAAAAAGGAGAGCTTGAGTGAAAACAAGAATGAGAGGCCGGCTCATGAGACTAGTGTTAGTTGTGAGATAGCCGGGCAAAAGGAGAGGAAAATTAGAGAGAGTGAGCAAAAGAAAGAGTGTGAGAAAAAGAAAAAAAGTGAGGAAAATTTTCATACTAACAAAGTTGAATTTTTATTGCCTAATTCCATTGTTTCTCATTCGCAAATTGTTCATGAGTTGAAGCCTACGCTGTCTAAAGAAATTGTGAGATTCAAGGTTGAATACCAACAAGGTAAGGAGATTATGGTAGATCCTACACTTTCTCAAAGGTATGATCTTACTCTTTCTTTGAAAAATAAGATATGTGATGAATTGTTATATGTTAATCACCATGATATTGATCATAAGCTCAATAGTGTAATTGTTGAGTTTGGAAAGTTAAGTAGTCTTGTAGACACTTCAGTCATGGGTGAGATTGTTAAACCAATTAATTTATTATATGATGTACACCATAACCTTGGTGATAAATTCAGAATTGAGAGAGGTGTTGCTTTGAAAAATCTTATTAGTCTTGTGAATGTCTTATTCATGAGAAAGATTGTTAGACCACTTGACATGTGTAGAAAGTTTCTATTGCAAGATTTTGTTAGTCACCATGGTCTAAGTGATTTGATGAAATATGGTGAATATATTGGTGATGATTTAAATTTGACATTGCATATACCTAATCATTCGTATGTGGATCCATTCATGGATGGTACATTGGTTGTCAATATGGTAGTATTGAATTGTGCATTGCAAGTTGGAAAGAATATTCTGAATTTTGCATTGGGGATTTCTAAGTTTCACCAAGATGTGAGTTCTAAACTTGTGATTATGCATGATGTTTCTATGATGAATTATTTTGTTGCATGTCATAAGATTGTTGAAGTTTCCCATGATGTTGATGTTTCATAAGATTTATGGATTGCATGATATATATAAAGCTTTATCTTCTTTGTTAGATGCAATTCTTTATAAGCATGCAAATACTAGGGAAGGTTGTGAACCTTGTGTTGAGGGTGTCCATGAGAAAGCATTGTTGTATGATAGTTTGATGCATGAGAGCATATATTTTGATAGAATTGTGTGGCATCAGGAATACTTATCATTGAGATCATTGTTTCATGATGATACTTATATCTTTATGTTACATAATACTTTAGTGTTGCTCATCATTGTAACAAGGGGCGCCTATGTTAGATTGATATTTGACCCCGGAGATAGGGTGTGTATGTATTTGAATGTGGATCGAAATTCCAATTGGAGGGGCTTTGAGTTGCATATTCGAAAAGATGAGTCCTTTCATAATATTAAGCAAATTTCGTGTGGTGGTAAAATGATACATAACCAATTATGTGCTAACAATGTTGTTCTTGTTGTAGTACATCGTTTTGTTGTGTTTATTCTACGACAGCTAAAGATGAAAATCTTGATGGAGTACCAAAGTGTACCGATGGAAAGACAAGCTAGAATGGTCTTTGATCCGGTGATTGGAGATACATGAACTTGCATGGAACGGATTGCAAACATGGAGAGTTTCAGAAAATCGACGACATGAAATCATATGGTAAGCTTAATTTTAGAGACTATATCTTGGTTGCTAAATCGTGTCTATGTGATGTAGGTCTTGATTTGAGGACAAATCCTTTTCAAGAGAGAGGGAATGATATGATTCTGTCCACCAACCAAGAACCAAGATTGTCACAAGCAAGGGAGAGACATTGGAAGCTTGGAGATCAAGGTTCGAGGGTTCAAAAGTGCAAGGTTCGAGGCTCAAGAGTTCCTCGTAAGGTTGGTCTACGACCTAGGAGGCACAAGGATCAACTTGGGAGCACAAAATGGACCAAAATGATGTCCTTATGGTTCCTAAACCCTAAGGGATTGTTTTCCTATGTTAAATTAGGGTTAGGGGAAGATTCTAGGCACTTTACAAAGTGAGCCCAAGTAGAAAAACAGGATTTGTAGATTTTCCTTATTTTGGAGGATTTATGTTTCCTAAATATATTAGGTAACTTACCTAATTGTTTCCTACATAGATTAGGTAAGTTGAGTAGTTTCCTAAGTGGATTTTAGGTAGTTTCCTAAGTTGATTCTACTTAGACTTTTCCTTTTACTTTTAGGTTTAGGATTCACAACCCATATAAATAAGGGTTGTGGCTTATTGTTTTGGAGACAACTTTATGATTATTGATTAATATAGTTTTTGAGTGTTTTTCAAAACCTCCTTTGTTCTTCATTGAACTTGTGATTATTTGGTGAGAGGCTAAGTAATCGAAACCGAACTTATCAATAGGATATTCATCCCTATTGTGGCGTTCTTCCTTATACCAAGGTTCGTGTTCAGTCTCGTAATTGGATCGCGGAGTACCACGTTCAATAACGGATCGTAGCATTGGGTCAAGGTGTCACAATCCATCAATTCATTGGCGTTCTTTACTTTGCTTTTATGCGTGCTCTTTGATTCCTCCATCGCGATGCAGCGTCTAGGAATCATATCACTTTCCAAGATTCTTCAACTACAGATTCGTAAACACCACCAACTTCAAATTACTCACAATACTCCATAGATCTCTCTTCACTGTATCCCAAATCGGCTTCGTAAAAATGTTACGCGAAGGATTGAATCCGGTGGCACCGATATAGATCGGACTTCCATAGCGCGATTGGAAGGTGGAGGTGGGGGAGTAGGCCGCGGGAACATGTGCCTCGAAACTACGGTAAGGTGGAAGGGGAGGCTCGAAAGATGAAGGAGAGGATGATACTAGAATGGAATCGCGAGTAAATGAATTGTGAATGGAGAGGTAAAGTTAAAGGGATGGGGCCATGTGTAGACACCCAATTTGTACCTGTATGTAACATGACATAAAAATCAAGAAGCTGTTAAAAAGACTAATGGATGTCAAGTTACGGGTTCAAAATGCAAAAATGCAAAAAAAAGAAGGATGCATAAACGGTGGATTGGTTGCGAGCCAAAGTGCCAAAATTGGAAGCAAAAGTGCACGGCACCACCCGTACTCATTGTGGGCACCGCGCCGGCCTAAAATGGGTGGCGTAATAGTGCCTTGTGCCTTTGTAGCGTTGCTTCGGTACAATTTTTTCAACAGGCGGTATAATCGATGAAGCACGAGTGAGAAATCTTAATGACGAAAAATCCCGCTCCACATATAAATAAAAGGTGCCCGACTTCAAAAATGACACACTTTTTACATCGCGTAGTGAATGATTGCTCTCTCAGAAGAACGTTGTGAGATTTCCTCCTCTAGCCTCAAAACTCCGTCAAATCTCTCTCGAAACACAAAACCAACCGGTCAAAGTGAACCTTAGCCTCCCGGCCTAGGTTCCACCCTATTTCTCAGGTCCAAAACCCCAAGCAGTTTTCTGCTTGAATCTAGGCATCAAATCGGCAAAAAGTAAGTAGTTGCTCTGCCTGA
>CM028384.1:20180224-20218328 GCA_013146195.2 Codonopsis lanceolata | reverse complement strand
GTTAAAGAGTACGAGAGAGGACCAAGGCGAGAGATTAGTTGATGTCATTTGAGTCCTAGATTGGCCTTGTAACATCGAGACAGAGGCATTGAAAATCGAGCTTTAGGTGGGATCGCTACAAGGAAGGCAGGCTTATATGTGAGCTCTTCCTCGCGGTCTATCAACAATTGGGGCGTCTACGGGCAAAGTTCTTAGCGATTTTGGGACCTCGAGGGAAATTGCAAAGACAAGAGGCGACTTGTCTAAGGTTAAGCAGGGGCCACGAATCAATGCCCATATTTGGAGCGGTTTACGAAAATGCTTGAACAAGTTCTGGTTTATCCAGAAGCGAGAGGTCACCTTGTGTTTTGAAATAGGGTTGCTCGAGGGAAGGCGGTTTGAGATCGAGTTGAGCATGCGGGGAGCCCAAGACACAACCAGATATGTTGATCACGGGCTCAAAAAAGTGGTGCGAGGAGACCGCTGCAGAGGCGGGGGGCTGGGAGGCTTAATGCCAAAGGTAGCGGCACAGGTGCGAGCAGTTTAATAACGAAGCAAATCACGTATATGACCGCCTGAGTTTCTGGGAAAGTGATCTCACCCCACTACCTAATCATGAGGATATAATGTACGGTTCGAGATTTAGCTTCCCTGGCCACCACGCATTTTTAATCCCGAGACAACAGATTCCGTGGATCTGACTCAAGAGGTGTGCCTATCATGATGACTATGGGCATACGACGGAGAGGCCGGCCGTTGAAAAAGGCCATATAGAAGTTGATAAATGAAGGCCGGCTTGGACCGGTTCAAGAGAGATGGAAATAATGGGGAATGCCCTTCAAGAGATGCACCTCCAATCCGGGGTAATAAATGTGATTATGGACGGAACCTACACACTTACCAAATTTTGGCAAGCGATCTATTCCTTGTCGAAGGTGGTGGATTGCTCGACCACTTTGCAGGAGGGAGGAGTCGATACGCTTCACTCGCAAATAATTGGCGAGTAATGTGGGAAGTAGTCTTTGATCGCTTCTCGCCCGGTTGATGGTCGGGTTGTGCATAGGATCTTGGTGGACACAGGGAGCGCAGATATGTGATGTATTATTCCTCGCTTCCAAGGCCTAGAATTAAAGGATGAATGCCTCAAACCCTATGCAGAACCTTGAGGCTTCACTAATCACAAAGTGCCGATCAAAGGCGCTTGAGCTTGAAGTTTTCATTGGCGAGGATATTCGTACTCAAGGTGGAGAAGGTTACCTTCATGGGGATCGACCTTAAATCTCCCTACAATATAATCTTTGGGGTGCCAAAGATGAGAAAATTTCAGATGGTTGCCTCAATCCCTCACTGGGTAAGAGTTTTACGAATATGTTCTGATAGTCAAAGGAAAACGGAAACACCGACTCTCAAGATGGCGAGTGGTCACCATCAAGAACAAAGAAAAGTCTCACATAAACGCCCTTTCATGATTGCCGTGGGTCGGCGAGAGTTCTGACAGGTTAAGCAGCCAGCTTCTGAGGAAATCACTTGTCCTTCGCCGACGTGAGGTCGGGGACAAAGCAGCTATGGATAGAGCTAGACCAACCGGCTTGATGAGGCGTAAACTCAAAGTCGAGGCTGAAGAAAAAGAAGAAAAAGTGGAATGTGACACGCTCCAACGCGGGATGAGCCAATTTACAGCTCGGGATGAGCTTAGCCAAGAGGTTGTTATTGTTCAGCTTATCTCGAGCAAAAATAAAGATTGGCGAGCACTTACGGTTGAAGCTCGGGCTAGTTTGGTCAAGCAACCCAGGCGGCTTGGATGTGTTCGTGTGGAGGCCGAAGATATGCAAGGGGTTAGCGAGGACGTTGCAATTCATTACCTTAGCGTGGATCCAGCTTTTAGGCCAATTCAGCAGCGGCCTAGAGTATACTCCACAGAAAAGGACAAAACGATCAAGGAGGAGGTTGAAAAACTGCTTAGTGCGGATATCATCGAGGAAATTCACTACCCAACTTGGTTGGCCAATATGGTTATGGTTAAAAAGTCAAATGGAAAGTGGAAGATGTGTGTGGATTTCACCGACCTCAATAAAGCATGCCCGAAGGATTGTTATCCTCTTCCTTGCATCGAAAAATTGGTAGATGCCATAGCGGGTTTTGAGTTTTTAAGCTTCATTGATGCATATTCAGGATATCACCAGGTGAAGATGAACAAGAAGGATAAAGCGTTGACAGCATTTAGAGCGGCGGGAGGCCTCTATTGTTATAAGATGATGCCTTTTGGCTTGAAGAATGCAGGAGCTACTTATCAGCGAATGGTGAATAAGGTCTTCAGCTCGCAGATTGGCAGAAATGTTGAGGCATACATTGATGATATGGTTGTGAAATCCAAAGGACATGATCATACCGTCGATTTGGAGGAGACCTTCGGCAATCTCAGAAAGAATAACATGAAGTTAAACCTGAGCAAGTGTGTGTTCAGTGTAAAGGCAGGGAAGTTCCTGGGCTTCATTGTAAGCCAGAGAGGGATTGAGGCGAATCCTGAGAAGATAAAAGCTCTGGTCACAATGAAGCCTCCTCGGTGCATCAAGGATGTCCAGAAGCTTAATGGCCAAATTATCGCCCTTGGTCGCTTCATTTCTAAATCGGCAGAGAGATGCTTGCCTTTTTTCATGGTCTTTGTGAGGGAAATAAAGGGTTCGAGTGGACGACTGAATGTGAGGAAGCCTTCAAATAGCTGAATAAGTATCTGGGTCAACCTCCATTATTAAGCAGCCCGGTTATAGGTGAAAGTTTATTTGTGTACCTCGCGGCCATAGAGCAGGCTATGGTTGTTGTCTTAGTTAGGGAAGAATGTAATTTCGAAAAGCATGTGTACTATGTTTCTAAGGCCCTCATCACGGTGTAAGGGCGTTATTTTAATGCAGAAAAGTTGGCTTATTCGCTTGTTGTTGCTGCTCGGAAACTTCGAGCTTACTTTTTTGCACATCCAATCATTGTGTATACAGACACGCCGCTCAGGAAAATATTGTATAAGCCAGACTCTTCTGATCGATTGAGCTGACTAAGTTTAAGATAGATTATCAACCTCGGCGAGCTATCAAGGCACATGCTTTGGTTAATTTTGTGGCAGAAACTAGTTTTAATGATTCATCCGAAGAGGAGACTCCCCCTCAGGCTACTTCAACACCTGTTCCTGTCCAGCGACCTCGTCCAGATTATTGCTGGGAGTTACATGTGGATGGATCAGCCAGCAAGATAGGAAGTGGAGCAGGTCTTTTATTAGTTCCCCCTGAACAGGATGTGGAGTTTGAAAAGGCTTTGCGTTTCAAATTCCCAGCATCAAATAATCAAACAGAATATGAAGCATTGATTGCTCGGCTCGAGCTCGCACAGGATGTAGGAGTACGTGAGATCGTGATTTACTGTGATTCGCAGTTGGTTGTAAATCAGGTCAAAGGGGACTATGTTGTTCACCATCTAGTTCTGGTTCGATATTGCGCCATGGTGAAGGAAATTTTGAAGGATTTCGATTATTGGGAGTTGGTCAGAATTGGTCGTGAAGATAACATGCGTGCAGATTATCTTTCGAAGATGGCTAAAGAAGAAATCCAATTCTTACATCCCGGGGTCATGGTCGAATATTTGGAAATACCAGTGATAGAGAAAGAGGTAATTATGGATATTGAGCCTGCAACGAAATGTTGGATTGATGATTTAAATGATTACATCGAGCAGGAGTGTTGCCCGAGGACAAGTCAAAAGCGCGGACCATTCAGAAACGAGCATGTCGATATGTTATCCTGGACAAAGTCCTCTATAGACGGTCATATACCAGGCCTTTGCTTAGATGTGTGCGGCCAGAGATGACCGAGGGCATGGTGAGGGAAATTTATGAAGGAAAATGTGGAGGGCACCCGAGTCAACGGTCATTAGCAGAAAAGGTTCTAGCTGCAGGTTTTTATTGGATTACACTAAGGCGAGATGCAGAGATGTATGTTCGACGATGTGATAAGTGTCAATGTTACATTGATATACTTCGGTTACCTTCTACCGAGCAGACTCCGGTGGTGGCGTCATGCCCGTATGATATGTGGGGTATAGACCTGATTGGTTCTTTCCTGGTAGCTCGTTCAAAGTTTAAATATGCGGTGGTCGCAGCGGATTACTTCACGAAGTGGGTAGAAGCCAAACCCTTAGCAACCATTAGTGAGGTCAATATGATCGACTTTGTACATGAGCATATCTGGTGTCGTTTTGGGGTACCCCGGGCAACAGTCTCTGATCATGTGACTCAGTTTTCGGAGAAATTCACAAAGGCCTGCGAGCAGATGCGTGTGAAACATAGGCAATCCTCTATGGCGTATCCTCAGGGCAATGGGCAGGCTGAGGCAGCTAATAAGCAAGTTTGTATGCCCTCAAAAGAAATCTTGAGGAAAAGGCAGGGAGATGGGTGGATGAGCTACCGTCTGCCTTGTAGGCGGTCAGGACAACGGTCAGGGGGCCTACGGGAGAAATCGTTTTTTCCCTTGCTTATGGGTCAGAGGCCATGGCACCGGTGGAGATGTACTAGCTGAATCACAGAATGTCACATTATGATATGGAACGTAATGTTGCAGCTCGCGCGGCTGATCTCGATTTGTTGGAGGAAAAATGTGTGAAATCTAAGATGCGAATGACCAATTATAAACAGCGAGCAAAGCCCTACCACGATAAGAGGGTTCGTGATTGGGTGTGCGATCGGCGGAAAAATCGAGGCAACATCGATGAATGGGAGGGTCTTTTCCAATCGTGAGGGAATTCCAAGTCAAGGAGAGACCTATATGTTGGCGAGGAGGAGGAAGACTCATGTTGAAGCGACATCACGACATGCGATCATTTGAAAAAGTATTGGCATTGATGCTTTGCAAGCCATGTTTTTTCTTTTCTATTTTGATGTAAGTTGGGATGAAATGAATGAGCATACATTGGGGCTTCATTTTTCGTTTATCTCATTTTTGGCCAACGGCGTTTAATAATCTCGATTATGCTTTTTACGGGCATGGGTTTTTCCTGCCCGGTTAAAAAGTTGGTGTTCGAGTGCGGATTAAGGTTATCTCGATTATTCTCTTACACTGGCAAGAATGTACCTTGTTTGTGAAGGGTTGGTGTTCGAGATCGTTTCCTCGACTATGCTTCTTCTTCGAATAGATTTTTCTGCTCGATTGAAGGCCTTGGTGTTCGAGGGTTGTACATTTTTTTTATTTTCGTCAAAGCTCGAAATGTGCTTGTTTGATTGAAAAGTTGGGCGTATCAAAGTGTTAAATATTGTTGAGCAAACATAGACATTGATATTGAGAATGCAGAAATGCCAATATTACATGCCTAAAAGATATTGTAAAATGTTTTACGAGCTCTAGCTCAACTGGTACTGCTCAGTTCTCTTAACGGAGAGGTTGGGTGTTCGAATCTCACTAGAGACACCCTGGACTTTACAACTCTCAGTAGAGAGGTCGGGTGTTCAAGCCTCTTCAGAGGCATCGTTGTTGTTAAAGCCTTATCCAAAGGCCTCATTTAGCTACTCACTTATCTTAACGAGAGGTTGAGTATTCAAGCCCTACCAGAGGCACTGGACTTAACTACTCTCAATCGAGAGGTCGGTGTTCAAAGCCTCACCAGAGGCACCATTTGTTCGAGCCACACCAAAGGCATCATATAGATAAATATAATTGTAGCCTTTCAAGGTATTAAAAATAATTTAAAAAAAAAAAAAAAAAAAAAAAGGTGCTATGGCGCACAGGTTAGAAAGGAAATTTAAGGATTTGAGGGAATGATTTGAGCAGTGGTCTCTTCCCCTTGGGCTTCCTTCCCGTCCTCAATGACCACCACATCAGCTTCGACGGTAGTGTGGGCGGACAAAGTTGTGGCCTCTTGTGACTTGGCCATCCAGATCTGGGTCATCAGATTTGTTATCGTTACTTCTACGGTCTCTGGAGGGGTCCAAGTAGCAATCCCTTGTTGTATATCTGATTGAGCTAGGGAGGCCAGTTCATCCTCAATGTAGGGAACTAACGCATCTACCGGGTGAGCAGAGGGGCAAAAGGGGTGTTAGTCCCCCATTCAGCGAGCACTTCGGGCCAAATATCCATCCCACTGCACGCTAGTTGCCTTAAGACATGGTGCACCCCTTGGAGGAAGAAGGGATAGGCTTCGTCTTCGACACTGGCTTGGAAGTCTTCAGAGTTCTTATAATTAGCGATTATTGTTTTCCTCTGTTCTTCATTGAGCTGGGATAGCTCTTCCCTCAACTTCTTCTCCTTCTCGAACGCTTGCGCCTGTGCTTGCTCTAGTCGTTTGAGGGCCTCTTTGAGCTCTTTCCTCACCTGCCCAATGTTGTTAAGAGCAGTCTCTTCAGATTTCTTGGAAAAGCTGAGGTGAGCTTCCAAAGTTTTCTTCTCTTCCTCCAGCTTAGAAAGCTCGGTTACTTTTATGGTCACGTCCTCTTCGCTCTGTTTAAGCTCAGCTCGGAGAGTATTGACTTGTTCTTCGAGCTGATTCTTTTCTACGGTCAGCGAGCCAAGGATTTGAGATTGTCAAGGAGCCGGTCATATAGCAACTCTGTTTTGGAGGCCACCTACAGTTAAGATCAGTCAGAGTCAAAAACAATTGGGGTTTGTTTGTGAATATGATCGATGTTTTATTTAATCTTTTTCCTTGCAAGTGGACAAGACTATTATAGAATAGTATTGGAAGCAAGGGTCGAACCCACAGAGACAAGTGATCACGAACAGTGCAATTTATCAATAGCAAATTATTAACCTAAGGGGGGTTTTTATGTTTAATTTTACTCTAACTACTATTTATAGATGTTTAACTAATTAGGCAGTAATAACAGATATGAAGATCTTATGGTGGGTGGCAATCTAGGATTCTGGGTTTCACTTATATCTCCTTTATGTTCAATTCATAATAATGTCATTCAATGTCTTGGTTTCGTTCACTAAAAATAGATATAGTCTGTTGAACAATTGGTTCAGCCTCCATCCCCGCAAAATTCATCCATTCTATATCCTAAGCACATGAACTGTTAATCTAGCTGTCACCTAGATTTATGATCTATCTGTCACCTAGATCATGTAAGAACCTGGTCCTAACTTATCACTCTCGTGCATCGATAGGTCCAATTTATTGTGTTGGTGAGCCAGTGTACGACATATGCACTTGGTCATGCAGTTATCCGCACCTCTAAGCCTTTATTATTTGCGATTACATTCATTTGTTCAAAGCAAAATAATATAGGGATTGATAAACAACACAATCAACAAGCATTGAATGAACATATATAGAATCAAAACATAAATTTGATACAAGTTACCTCCCACCTCCTAGATCAAGGATGATTTAGTTCATCATAGACAATGAACAGCACATGGAGATGATCGGATACATGATTTGATCTTCAATACTTGAAAGTACAAAACCTAACTATTTTATACAATCTAAAACTACCTAAAATCTATCTAAAGAGAGCTTCCAGCCATCCTCCTTATCTTTTGGCTCGGCATCTGGCTTCTATATATACTCGGGAGTTGTAATCGGATCGAATGACTGTGTGAAAATCCGAATAAGTCGCATTCTGACCACCTTGCGGTCGCAAGGTGCTGGGTACCTTGCGTCCGCAAGGTCTCCAGTGTGTGTGGCCGTGTGATTTCTTGGTTTCTGGCTCGAGGACCCGTACTGCCTACCTTGCGGTCGCAAGGTCTGAGGCACCTTGCGTCCGCAAGGTGTCCAGTGATGACAACTTTTATCTTTTCTTCATTTTTCCTTTTCGGCCCTTCTTGAAATTTGCGCTTAAAACCCTGGAGTTTCACGTATTTTCACAAATAATCCTGAAACTTATAAAACTCACCGAAAACATATATTAGTAACCAAAAGCCTCGTGAAATAGCATAATTTAAGTCATAGAAGCATATAAAATCGACGTATAAAATACATCGATCAAATACCCCCAAACTTGAACTTTGCTCGTCCACGAGTAAACAATAAACTTATAGATACAAAAGCATAAATATATCAAAAAAATAAAAATCTTTTTGGAGCGTGACACTATTTACACTCCTCTATAAACTCAGATTCATCACTAACCGTGGTATTGTCCATGTCAAGAGCAACAAACCGATTAGGAGATAATATAGACGCAACAGGCTGTTGGACATTCTCATTAATAGTGGGACTAGCCTCCAGATTAATCGTGTTTGTATTCTTTATTGGTTCTTGCAAACATTGCTCAGGGTCGGGCTGCTGGCCATTCTCATTAATAAGGTTTTGATTACCAGTAATAATCAGATCTGCAGAAGCCGAAGGAGAAGGAATAGACCTTGGATCAATCGAAGCTTGACCAGCGGCATAATCAGGACTCTTGGCATTAGGAAGCTCAAAAGAAACATAAGTTTTTTTTGGTGTCCATCGAGTTGTTGGAGGAGGGGGAGGAGGCGGGGGAGGAAAAACCTTAGGAGTTTGGTCACGATCCAAAGCTGGAGGATTTTTAATCTTACAAGTAAGTTCAAAGTGACCTTGACGAAGACAATGAGAGCAATATAAAGGGATGTTCTCGGCTGCAACATGTTGCCAGTGAAGGCAGCTTTGAGTCCGAATGTATGGAAGAGTTTGCGAATAGAATCCAGGGAAGGGCGACCATATGAGAACTTACTGATGCGTGCATGAGAGAATGGCTTGGCAAGAGCCATAATGATATGATCTGAAAGTTTTAATGATGGTTCTCCTTTGTAAGATGATGGAGGAATAAGAAAGGTAGTACGGTTAGGCTTTGTGGAAGGAGAAGAAAGAACTGAGGCAAAAGATTTCGAAAGAATGGAGGTTGGATCCGGAGGTGCTGGTGGGGGCGGCTCCACCATGATGCCGGCCAAAAAAAGAAGCCCTAATCAGAGAGAATAGATCGCACCTTTGGTTGGGCTATAAGATTTCAATCTGGACTTCCTATACACTTTTGGGGCTATTGCCTTCTAGCAGCCACTCATATCATAAACAGAATACCCACTGCTGCTACCAATTTCAAGACACCCCATGAGATGTTGTTTAAAACTACTCCTACCTATGACCACCTAAGAACCATTGGGTGCCTTTGTTTTGCATCTGTACACCCACCTGATAAATTTGAGCCCAGGGCAGTTAGATGTATTCATCTAGGTTACCCTGCAGATCAGAAAGGATATATCCTATACAACAATGAGAACAAAAGGATTTTCATATCCAGACATGTGGTGTTTCATGAATCTACATTTCCCTTTAAAATTGAATGCACTGTTTCTGCAGAACATTCCATTGATATCAACTTTTCTCATGATGACCATGTTCATAACCCCAACCAACATTGTGGCACCCCGCTCCTTCGTTAGCTCGGGTTGCGTGCCATACTCGCAATTCTTCCTTGGTGGACTGTATGTTTGGTTTGCGAGAGGGTCTAGATATGTATGAGAGACCACATTAAGACCAAAACACTATTAAGAAATGCCTTATAGTTGTTGACTTGCTAAAGTCACAAGTCGTGACTCAACGATAGTCGGAATGCGACGCGATTGAGGGTTTGCTTGCATTTTGTGTTCGTGACCTCGGTTTGGTCCTAGACCTTTATATGATGATTGATTAACATGCTTAGATGTATTAGACTTCAAGTTGGAGGTGTTCCTTAAGTCTATTGATGATTTGGAAGCTTTGGAGATAGCGTTCGTCTCTATCGCGTAGTTAGGGGATCGAGTCGCGTGATCGTCTCTCCTTCGGAGTTCTTATTTCCCTAGTCGTTGTTCAACTTTCTAGAAGTATTCAAGCTTCTTTATTAGCCCTTAGACTTGCCTTAAAAGTCTCATTTCATTGCTCGTTCAATTGCGAGTTCGTTCGTCGTTTCGGTTGCACGTTGTTGCACCTCTTCCCGATTTCGCTCCGAGTTATTTCGGGGGTCGTTGTGAGTGTTCTGAGGGAGTTCTAGACCTACTTTGGATGAGGTTTGAACCTTGTTAGGTTTGGTTAAGTGTTTGGGGGTCTTTTAGGTTGAATTTTGAGCCATTTCGGTGCGGGCTTGCCCTCGCAGGTGGAATAGCCTTGCCCCGCAAGGTCAATGGAAGAAGTCACCTAAGGTTTCTGGAGAGCTTGCGGTCGCAAGCTATAGGGGACCTTGCGGCCGCAAGGTGCCCCGAAACCTGTTTTGCCTGTTTTGCTGTTTTACGACTTTTGCTCCTACCTATCCAAAACCTTTTCTAAACCCCACCTAAACCTCCCTAACCCTCCTTACTTATACCCTAACATCATTAACATGTTTTAAGAATGGATTAGTGAGTGATTGAGTGGATTAAACAAGCCCAAAATCAGATTTTTATCAACCACAATGTGGTGACACTTGTCACACTCAGTTTTTAAACCCATTTAAGCCACAATCTGATGTTTTGACCCTCATTTCTCTCCCTCACTCTCCAAAAACGAGATTCATCTTCTCCAAGACTCTCCCATGGCTTCTTGAAGCTCTCATCTTGGTCCTCCTTAATTCCTTCTCCATTTGCTCAAGCCACCTCCATAAGAAGTGTAGAGTTTGAAGAGTAGAGCATTTTCAACCGATCAATCTTTCCATTTGCTTTCTTGGGTGTAGAATACAAGTAAGTTACTTCTTCTTCTCTTGATTTTGTACTCATTGATCCTAAGGAAAACAAACTCTATGCTATTTGAGGTCAATGAGTACACATACTTGCTTGTGTGATTTTTAACTTGTGATTTGAGCATGTGAACTTGTTAAAAGCATATGTAGGATGACTTCTATGATTGTTGAAGTATATTGTTACTCCTCATCTTGTATTTCTAGGATTGTGAGCATGCTAGAAATCATGTTTACATTTTATTTGGGTTTATTATGAAAGTATGCATAAGTTTGGGAATTTGGATGTGTGATCTCACTAGATAATATGAGTATGACCATTTAATTGAGATTATGTGATTTATAAAATGGGTATATGATTATGTTGAGTCCTATGGATTTTAAATCTTAGGAATCTAGTCTGAATGATTTTTGGGAAAATTGTTATAAATTTGAATGATGTGTTAATTTGGGGATTTATGAAATAGGTATTTATTGATGTGTGATATTGAGACTCAATGGAGTCATTTTAGGTTCAATATTATGTTGGTGAGCCTTAGGTTAAAATCCTACGATGTTCGGGTTTGGTTGGTTTTGATTGTGAATACCCGAGCATCTCGTATTGTATCAAGTTGTGACATCCACAATATAGAGGCTTATTGGGGATTTATTTAGAGCGTGCTCGTTAGGGCACGGAGCATTAGAGACCAACCTATGATCTCGTATTACTTTAAGAAATGATTATTTGAATGAGTTGTCTTTTAGGGAATTTGGTCGCGTGCACATGAAAGCACTTACAGGGTTTTGACTATGGGTTAGTTTTGATACCCTTGAGATTGACTCTGAGGAAGTCGAGTATATATGACGATCGGGACTATGGTTGAGTCCGGTGTACCTTTAGTGAAGCTAAAATGCTAAGTCTTGATTTATGATTGTTCTTAGACGTACTAAAATAATAGTCTTTGGTTTAATCCCGAGTAGAGGACTATGGTAGACCTCATATTGTGATTTCTAGAGCTTATATGCTACTTTCGATTGGGTGATAACTTGATGATTATGAGTACCTCACTATGTGGTTCTTTGACTAAACTTATAAGTTAGTTGGATTTGTTAAGTATGTGCAAATATGTGCATTGTTAAATTGGTGTGTAGAGCTTTATGTCCTACTTGATTTGATAAGTCCGCTCTTGTCGGTCTTGGTTCTTGTTTGAGCATGCGAGTAAATATCTACCTGTGCATTGCATGTAAGTCCAGCTGGCAATATTTGGATTGGTTTTTATGTCAGGGTAGGACGATACATCGCCTATACGAATCGTAATATTCGTATTCTCTATGGATCGCCGTACCTGGGACCTCACACACCCTCCACTGTTGGCCCCAGTGGGGAAGTTAGCTCATCTCGTAACCAATAGAGCGAGTGGATTATGCTAAGCTAGACTGAGAAAGGGCTGCCCTTGCGGTGTAGCCGCTCAGTATGTCGATGTAATCACGAGCATCGATGGTACAACCCGGTTACTAATGTGTATTGCGGGAAGCGACAACGGCACTATTTGGGTATCTTCTCTATCCCTTATGTGGCTTACTATAAGCACTTATATGAAAGATAATGTGCTATGTGGTTTATGAAGTTTATGTTACTCGGTGACTTAATACAAGTTTATGAATTGGTATGCTATTAAGATGCCATGATTTTATACATACTTGTGCATTATGCCATGCCACGACATGCTATGCCATACAATTGCATTTAGTAACTTATTGGGTCATTATGACTCATTTCGTGTGTTTGTTTTCCTTAGTTTTTGCAGTAAGCTCGTTAGTGCGCGTTACAGCTTCGGGTGCTTGTTGGATAGCATGTGGTCTTCCGGGCAATAGCTTGGAGTTATTATTATTATTATTATTGTATTTATTATCTTGTGAGACACGGATGTAAAGTTATGTAAACTTTACTTGGGTAGTTATGTTAGTATTTTATTTCGTATTATTTTGGGAGCCGACTTGTTTGGTCGAGTTGTTGTATTTATTTAGAAGTTCTTTCCGTTGTCTTTCCGAGCAAGGTTTCAGCTCGCATGTTCTGGTATTGTGTTATTGTTATTTCTGTCTCCTACAACTTTAGTCGAGAGACATTGTTTAGTTGTTAGTGTTTAATCTCTTATTCTTTTAGTTGATTAGTCCCTCCGGCATGTTATAGCCGTGGAGTGGTTGTTTATCAGGTTGGGATTTTGTTGATTCGCCGGCCTTAGGTTTGCCGATGGTTTGTTGCCGTGCTTGATGTTGCGTCACGTGGCATTCGTAGATTGTAGAGATAGTTATCTCTCGGCCTTGCGTTCCTTTGTTTAGGATTAAAGGCTTGGGTTCCACTTATGATTTGCTTCATGATTTTAGTTTTTGGTTGTTAAATATTGCCGTTATGGCTTTACCTTCCTATTCGAGCTTGATGGCTCATCTTTTGACTCGTACCATTATGCTTAGCAGGTGCTTGTCCGTCTTTTAGCTTGTCTTGGTGGCACGATCTTGGGATTCCGCATTGGAGTCCGGGTCGGGCTGCCACAAACATATTACACATAATGTTAATGATCACATAGGAAGTGAGTCTACATCCTGTTAACAAAAGGATCTAAGTGATCATGAGGAAGCTAACTTGGAAAATCCCAAGAAAGAGCCCACACTTTGTCAACAACAAAATCCTAGTGATTATGAAGAACCAAATTTACAAAATCCCAAAAAATCCACAAGGAATAGATACCCCCTATTAAACTGAAGGATTATGTTGTCTCCAGCATTTATCCTAAATACAAAAATATGGCTTACATGCATCATTATCATCATCTTTGTGCTAATTCCATGATTCATGTTGAAGAACCACAATCTTATGGTAAAGCCAGTCAAAACACTGAATGGGTTGAGGCCATGAAAAGGGAGATTGAAGCTTTGGAAATCAATAATACTTGGGACATTGTTGATCTACCTCAAGGGAAGAAGCCTATTGGATGCAAGTGGATATACAAGGTGAAGTACAACTCTGATGGCAGTGTAGAAAGATTCAAAGCCAGTCTTGTTGCAAAAGGGTATAACCAGACTGAAGGGATAGATTATTCTGAGACATTTGCACAAGTGGCTAAAATGGTCACTGTAAGGACCATTCTTGCCATTGCTGCAGTCCAAGGTTGGGAGGTCCAGCAGCTTGATGTAAACAATGCATTCTTGCATGGAGACCTAAAGGAAGAAGTCTACATGAGCCTGCCTCAAGGATACACACCTCAAGACAATCCCAACAGTGTTTGCAAGCTTAAAAAGTCATTGTATGGGTTGAAACAATCATCCAGACAATGGTTTTCAAAACTGACTGAGGTTCTACTTGATTTAGGATATATTCAGTCTATGGCAAATTACTCCCTATTTGTTCTGAAGGAAGGGACAAGCATCACTACAGTTCTAGTTTATGTAGATGATATACTGGTTGGGGGTAACAATATTACAACCATTAATCATCTCAAGCAATTGTTGCATGATAAATTCAGCATCAAGGATTTAGGGGCCATCAAATATTATCTTGGGGTTGAAATCATGAGATCTGCAGAAGGTTTTCATCTGAACCAAAGAAAGTATGCTGTGGAACTTGTAGAAGCAGCAGGGCTGATCAACAGCAAGCCACTCACCATTCCCTTTGAACCCAATGGGAAGTTATTGGCCAATGAAGGTATTATCTTAGACAATCCTTCAGAATATAAACAGCTTGTGGGAAAATTGGTATATCTGACTGTTACAAGGCCAGACTTGGCATTTGCTGCCCAATGTTTGAGCCAATTTGTCCAATGTCCTAGGGCTGTACATTTAAAGGCTCTCCATAGAGTTTTAAGGTATGTCAAGGCCTGTCCAGATCCTCTAATCAATTACAATTGGAAGCTTTTTGTGACAGTGACTGGGCAGGAAATCCAAATGATAGAAAATCCATCACAGGATATTGTATGAAGTTAGGGAAATCTATTATTTCATGGCATTCCAAGAACCAGTCTGTTGTGTCCAGATCATCTACAAAATCAGAGTACAGGGCCTTAGCTACTGCAAGTTGTGAAGTCACATGGCTTCATAGTCTTCTTAAGGATCTTGGAGTTAATATTCCCACACCAGTTAAGATATTTTGTGATAGCTCCTCAGCAATTGCAGTGGCAAATAATCCTGTGTATCATGTTAGAACTAAGCACATAGAGCTGGACTGCCACTTCATTCGGGAAAAGATAAAGAATGGATTGATATCATTGCAGCATATTTCCACAAAGGATCAGTTGGCAGATGTTTTTACAAAATTTCTTGGGAAGAGCTTGCATTGGAAGTTCCTTTCCAAGTTAGGGATTGTGAGCATATGCACACCCTCAACTTGTGGGGAGGGTATCAAGAGTATTGGTGTTAAGAGAATAAACAATTTGGTTGTTGGACATGGGAAGGAGATCCAATCCAGAGTTAAATATGGAGAGCAGAATTCAAAGTGGAAGAAATTTGTTAATGATGTTACTATTGAGAGTTTTGTGCCTTGGCTGTAAGTAGTTGTAGATGCAAGGGGATTCTTTGTAAAGTTTAGAAAGGCGCGCAGTTAGTTGGTTAGGCTGTTGGTTTGTTAGGCCTTCTAGCCGTTAGAGCCCTTTTCTACTATTAGCTGTATATATATGATGCAAGGATTCATCTTAAATCAATCAATAAACAATTCAAAAATCCATTCACAATTTACTATTCTTTTCTTGTCACACTTAGACAACAGGCTAGGTGATTTCCACATTATTTGTTAAAATAATAAATATAGAAATTCTTTTTACTCCTACAATTTAAGAAATGGTTAAAAAGCGATTAGCGATCAATCAATCTCGACCACCCAATCCCACTTGTCCTTAATTTCTCCTCTTTGAATACTTGCTAGTGTTGACTGCAATTTCTGACAAACCAGTCCACCATTCATTTTATACTCAACCCTGCACTTACCAATTCAAGTTCGTTAGTTAAGCAGACAGAAACGTAATTCAGAATCGATCAACCTTAAATTACTACCAATAATTAAGTAGTTAAGCTTTTACCTTTGACCCTGGTATGTGATACTTCCAATAGAAGCAACTCAACGGTTCTGTCTTGAAAACTTCATCGGCTTCGAGCAATTCTTCCACTGGGATTAAACGTTCCTCAACCTGCCACAATTATAAATACTATTACTAGACAAAATTAACAAGGAGACACGAAGAAATATAAATGTAAGTACCTGATATCCAAGATGACCCGCAATATCAATTATGCTTTTTCTTGTTATTCCTTCAAGAACGGTTCCATTGCATGGTGGAGTTAAGATAACATTGTCCTTGACTATGAAAATGTTGCAAGCGCTGACCTCCTCTATGTATCTTTTGTTTACCGAATCAAGGTATAGTACATCCGAGAATCCTATGTCCTTTGCTTTAGTTATTGCTTTCAAAACCTCCACATCAAACAACTAATAAGCCTGGGTACGTTCTTTATTTAACAAAAGTCATATTGCTACTTGGTTTCTATATATAGCTTACTGGAGAATAATTTGTAATGCTTTTGACTCCTCGGCTCCACCAAGAGTGGCACGATGGTATTCATCCTCCACGTATATGTTCAAGGGGCGTACCCTCTGCATTTGAACAAATTATTGTCAAGATTCTTCATTCATCCATTTAGTCGAGCAAAATGATTAAAATGAAAGACCTTGAAATAGTTGCCAACAGGGGAAGCATATACGAGGAATGTGAATTCAGTCTTTGGGGACACCCCAATATCGGCCCACTTCCAAATAGCAAAGGCCTAAAATAGAGAGACCCTTTCCCTGGAGGAGGAATCTGCAATCATATTCATTCATAATTAATTTTATTAAATTAAAGCTACATAAATAAATAAAAAAACTCGGTCCTCTTCTTCCATGGTGTGTACAGAACAGAAATGCTTGTCAAGTAAAAAAGTAAAAAAATTAAAAGTAATTACCCAACGCCTATTAGCTAGTGCAGTTTGTTTGACGGCGTCTACAAATTGCTTGAACGGAAAGAACGCATGCACATTCTTTCACTCAATTTGCATTCGAATTGCATTTTGATCCGGCCGGAATAATAAAATGCGACCATCTTCCACCCTATAGGCTTTTGTACCTTCAAACAATCCCTATTTGAATATCGTCCATCTTAATTAAGAATTGTACCCTGCGTATGTATATATCATGACTTTATATTAAGAGTAGTGAGCTAATCAATTTCTCGGCCTAACGGCCATAGTTCAAAACCCGGCGGGGTTTAACGCAATATTTCCATAACGACTAAGTTGGCCTTGTTCAAAGTTTTTATCTACAGTACTGCATTTTGTTGCATACATATAATCGGTTTGCATAAGACCGAATCCAAGATTATTCCAATCAACATCCGCATATTCTTCTTCATCCCTTGTCAAAGAAAATGAAAAATTAAATAAATATATAAAGAAAATAATTGTAAGTAAAGTTGTACGGTCGTATAATTAAAAATTTCTTCATCACATGAAGAAAGATGGTTCATAAGAATGGACCTCGGATCGAGACAAAGGCGTGAAGTACCTAACTCCAACCTACAAACAAACACAAAATAGTGATGTAAGTCTGTTTTGAGTTTAGAATTTTATAGCGTAACTTATTAATTAATACTAGAAAAAGACAAAAACGCACATCAAAGTAGTATAGCAAAAACTGGAACAAAAACAAACAAATCCGGCCTTCCATTTGGTTCTCGTTGACAAACTGGAGTACTACGATTACAACCCGAGTCCGATAACTACTAGCAAACGTGTAGCCTGTTTACCACGAGCCACCCAATTGGTAGTAGGGAGACCACATCATATCGACCCGATACAGGACCTGGCCTATATTACAACTACATACTTTAATGGGTGTGGCTATGCATATGCCTTGAAGATATAAGTTAATACGAAGCATGGAAAACTAAGTAATATAGGCCCCATAACATAAATATTCGGGCAAGCAATCAACATACGTGGAAAAACAACTCATGTGACTCGCGTCCACTTCTTAAACAATTTGCAAAAAAAAGAAAAAAACAAAGTAGTTATACAATTGGGATGAAAAAACAGCACAAATATAGTATGGGATGAAAAGTAAGACATATATGCATGTAAAAGGACATGATGTAACGTCGAACCCGAGAGCCCGGTCCGTTACGTGTAGCCAACACACTGGCCCACTGAGCACGCAGCACCTTGGGTCATCAGACCCACCACAAGCCGACCCAAAAGTCCATGAATAATGTTGGTGTCCAGTATGAGATGAAAAGTAAGACATATATGCATGTAAAAGGACATTATGTAACGTCGAGCATGAGAGCCCGGTCCGCTACGTGTAGCCAACACACTGGCCCACTGAGCACGTAGTATCTTGGGTCATCAGGCCCACCACAAGTCAACTCAAAAATCCATGGATGATGTTGGTGCCCAGTAATAACGCATAACTACCTTATAAATCAAATACAAGTCCCACATCTACCCAACGTGGGATTGGAGTATTACACATGATCATCATGGTAGAGTCCTCGATCTCTACTGTAAAGTAACTTCTTTTTAAGAAAGAATAAAAATATACATCACAACAAACTATTTGTACACTGTTCAGATGTCTGAGTGAGCTCTGAATTCTGATGGTAGAAATAAAAAAGAAACAGAGTAAAATAAAAAAATTTCTTCAGATGTGTATCTAGTTCATATTTAGACTGTACGTAGATTGGGGAAGAAATTAATTAAGTGCACCTGTGTCGTATGTATTATTTGGCTAATTGTATGAAATCAATGAATGATATCTCTTTTCCTCCTTAAAATTTTGCTTAATTTGGGCCAAAAAAGAAAAAAACAAAGTAGTTATACAAAAATAGACCACCGGTGGTAAATTAAACAGTGTAGCTTCGAAGGGATTTAATTAAGATTATGCAAGAAATTAGAAGAGGTTGAGGAGAGAGTAAGAACCTTAGATGTGGAAAGAGTGTGTAAACCGCGAAGAATGGAGGAGCTCCGATGGATCATCATCTTTCTAAAATCAAGGCCACCACTTTATTTCTCTGACAGGTAACAGCCATACTTGTTATACTACTTAATACTTATATACTCCCTCAATCCCTCAATAATCGTCCAGCCTTGATCTTGATCTGGTGCGCAGTTTAAAAAATAATAATTGACTTGATTATTTATATTGATTTAATATATAGTTTTCTTTAAAGTTCATGTGTATGTGGCTCATAATTAAAGTAGAGTGAAAAAGTAAGAATAAAATAATAAAAATATTGGTTTAATGTGTAGTTTCCTTTAAAGCTCATGGTATGTGACACATAATTAAAGTAAAGTGAAAAAATAAGGATAAAATGATAAAAATAATGTTCTAAAAAATAAGTTTCAAAGTGAACAATTATTTTGGGACAGACGAAAGTGAAAGGGAGGACGGTAATTTATCACGCAATACAAATATCTTACTCTCACACTCATGTGAAAAGTAATGAAAGTCAATAGCGAGAATAGAATTGCGTTGAAAAAATAATGGAAGTCAGTGGCCCCCAATCATCACTGTATACTCTCTCCTTCCAAAATTTTTACTCCCTTTGTCTTTAAATAATCGTCTTGATTGATCTGGCGTATAGTTTAAAAAAAAGTAATTGACTTAATTATTTATATTAGTTTAATGTGTAGTTTTTTTTAATACACATATGTATGTGGCTCATAATTAAAGTAGAGTGAAAAAGTAAAGGTAAAGTGGTAAAAGTGATGTTCTAAAAAGGTAAGTTTCAAAGTGGACAATTATTTTGGGACTGACGAAAAATGAAAGGAGGACGATAATTTAGGAAGGGAGGGAGTATAATGTTTTATTTGTTGATTTTTAATATCCGAATTAAACGATTTATTACTTTAAATTATTATAATGTTTTATTTGTTGATTTTTAATATCTGAATTAAACGATTTATTACTTTAAACACTGTAATATACAATTTTTCGTGACTGAACATTAAAGATACAGATTACAAAATAAATTGTTGTTTAAAATAAAAGTGATTACTCCATTTACTCTAAATTATTGTTATGTTCGATCCTACACACAAACTATAAAAAAAACAAATAATTTGATTATGATCATTGCCTTCAAACGATTCTCCTTCAAACCCATCTTATTTAAAAGTCTTGCATGTTTCCCGGTTTAATTTTTATCCTTTATTTGTCTTTGAAAATAATATTATATTCGATCATGCACAAACAAATTAATAATTTTATAAGAAAAAAAATTATAAAAATTTAAATGAAATATCCAAAAGAAAATTAATACATAGGTCTAATTACTTGCGCTTACAAATAAGAAGATATATAACAATCAATTAAAGAGTACACTTGAATCACTTAATGAATACACCCTTCGTTTCGGATAAAAAGTCAAATTTTTTAAGAAAAAAATTTATATTTTTATTAGTCTATTAGTAATAAAATGTCACTTCTATGCCTTAATTTTTTAAAGTGGATTCTTTAAATGAAATATCTCAAAATAAAATAGTGAACTTTTTGCCTGGAACAGAGGAAGTATATGCTTCGCAGACTCTTTTTTAAGTTATTTTTGTACTTTTAATGCAATTTGCTTAGAAAAAAATTATTAAAAGAAACTAAATGAAAAATAATGTATAGATATATAGTTTTAGTTTTTAGTACTAAGAAATAGACATAATTTATTTAAAAAGATAAGAAAACAAAATATAAACTTAAGTTATATTAACAAATATTCAAAAAAAATAAACGAGTTTGGACATGTACTTCATAATCAAAATACAAGGTAAGTATTTATATAAAAATTGTATAGCGTGACATGACTAATTAATTTGATGTTCAATGTATGTAATAGATAAGTAAAATTTAGTAGAAATATAATTAAATCTATTAATTATAATAATTAATTTGTTTTTATATTTTTTTAAATATCGTTTAATTAAACTAGATTTTATCTTATATAATTTATACAAGTTAATTAAATCTATTAATCTATAACTATTACTAAAACAGAAGTCGTTGCTGTCACGTGAGAGCTTTCTGTTAAATGTTTAAACTTTTAAAGAATTTTAATGCTTCCACGTGTCATCCTCTTATAAATTCTATTTTTTTATTTTACTGATAAACGTTTTATCACATTTGATTTTTAATTTGTTTATGAAATTTTATCGCATTTAGATTTATACGGTTAGTAAGGATAAGGTTTTTTTGCCGATAGATTTTATCACATTTGATTTTAAAGTTTTACAGATAAAAACTTACTGATAAAAGTTCTTATCATATTTGATTTTATACGGTTAGTTAGGATATGTTTTTTTGCGAATAGATTTTATCATTGGTGATAACTAGCAATATTTGATTCAAGGCTTACTGATTGAATATATAATTATGTTGGTGATAAATAATATATAGGAGATGACATCAAAACTCTTTCAGCCATCCGATTCTACATTGGTGGTAACTGACTGTTAGATTCAAGGCTTACTGTTTGAATTTATCAATTTAGAAAATGTTACCATTCAATATTGCAATGACATGAGCTGAGAATGAGACTGCATTCAGTTTTACCATGAGGAAAATTGTTTGCATGCTAAGAAATCCCTCAACTCTCCTCCCCCAAACCTCCTGACTCTGTGAAGAATAAGTGAATTAAGCTTAATGAGTATATAAATTGTTTTATACCAAAAACAATCATTGAGATTATCATATCTCATCTTTTTATCTACTTAAATATAAATATGCATCTACCTTTATCTCTCTTGGAGTACATTTATTGGATAATATTCTCATAGCAAACTTTGTTCCTTTATATTTCTTTGCTTTTAATATTTCGGATATGCTTTGTCTTTACTTAAAGCTCTTTTGTTTTTTTATTATATTATTTGCAATCATGGTTTATGTTTTAATGAACAACAACATTTATTTTTTAACTTATGTTTTTTGCAGCAAATTCGACTGTGTATCTTTATATTACTCATTCATATATAAATTTTAGTATTTACTCTTTTCGTTTAGTTTAAAATATTCTAATTATAACGAATTTAGAAAATTATCTTCTTATAAACAACTTTATCAACAAAAAAAATATTCTTAAAACCGTGCATCGCACGGGTATAATCTAGTTATAACTAAAACAGAAGCCACTACTGCCACGTGGCGGCTTTCTGTGAAATTTAAAAAAAAATTTTAAAAAGTATGTGATGCCACGTGTCACCCTCTTATAAATTATAGTTTTTTTATTTTACTCATAAAAGTTTTATCACATTTGATTTTGTAATTAGTTTACGATAAGCTTTATACGGTTAGTTATGATAAGTTTGATATTATCATAATTGATTTCAAAGTTTTAGAGATAAAAAGTTAGTTTTTATCACATTTGATATTATCACAATTGTTGCGGATAGATTTTATCAAATTTGAAATGGTAAAAGATTTTTACTTTAATTAAATGTTCAATGTTGCTGCCACGTGTCATTTTTGAAATGATACAAGTTTTTTCTTTTTTCAAAATCGATTAGTTTAAGATAAAAATTCTAATTCTAATTAGATATGATAAAATTTCTAAAACTAATTTGATAAGATAAAACAGATTTAGGATATAGTTTTACGAGAAAATTTATGATAGATATTTAGGATTTTCGTATTTTTTTTTTCAAATATCGCTTAATTAAACTAGATTTTATCCTATATAATTTATCAAGTTTAATTTGACTAAAACTCTTCTATTTCCATCTTTTTTTATTTTCATAATTTTTAATTTATACAAATTATCCACTGGATAATTCTATATTATTTGTTATTCTACTAATCTATATTTATTAATTATTAATTAGTAATATATTAATTATCTATCAACTATTATTAAAATAGAAGTCGTTGTTGCCACATGAAGACTTTTTGTTGTACGCTTAAAGTTTTAAAAGAATGATATGCTTCCACGTGTCACCTTCTATACAAGTTTATAATTTTTTCCCCTATCAAAAATTAAAACCGGATAAATATTAAAACCGGTGCCTCCTTTATATGGTAAAAGTTTTTTTTTACCATTTTATATTGCCATAATCTATTAATATCAGATATATTTTATAACATTTGATTTAAACATGTTTCACTTTATTAGAACTCCAATTTTACGGTAATTTTTTTGAGGATATATTTTATCAATTCTTATAGATTTTAATCTTTCAATTATAACTAAAATCTAAGTATCTATTAATTATAACAAAAACAGAAGCCACTACTGCCACGTGGCGGCTTTCTGTAAATGTAAAAAAATTAAAAAAATTATGTGATGCCACGTGTCACCCTCTTATAAATTGTAGTTTTTTTATTTTACTCATAAAAATTTTATCTCATTTGATTTTGTAATTAGTTTAGAATAAGTTTTATACGGTTAGTTATGATAAGTTTGATATTATCACAATTGATTTCAAAGTTTTATAGATAAAAAGTTAGTTTTTATCACATTTGATATTATCACAATTGTTGGGGATAGATTTTATCAAATTTGAAATGGTAAAAGATTCTTACTTTAATTAAATGTTCAATGTTGCTGCCACGTGTCATTTTTGAAATGATAAAAGTTTTTTCTTTTTTCAAAATCGATTAGTTTAAGATAAAAATTCTAATTATAATTAGATATGATAAAATTACTAAAACTAATTTGATAAGATACAACAGATTTAGGATATAGTTTTACGAGAAAATTTATGATAGAGATTTAGGATTTTCGTATTTTTTTTCCTAATATCACTTAATTAAACTAGATTTTATTCTATATAATTTATCAAGTTTAATTTGACTAAAACTCTTCTATTTCCATATTTTTTATTTTTATAATTTTTAATTTATACAAATTATCCACAGGATAATTCTATATTATTTGTTATTCTACTAATCTATATTTATTAATTATTAATTACTAATATATTAATTATCTATCAACTATTATTAAAATAGAAGTCGTTATTGCCACATGACGACTTTTTATTGTACGCTTAAAGTTTTAAAAGAATTATATGCTTCCACGTGTCACCTTCTATACAAGTTTATAATTTTTTTTCCTATCAAAAATTAAAATCGGATAAATTTTAAAACCGGTGCCTCCTTTATATATGGTAAAAGTTTTTTTTTGTTTTTTTACCATTTTTATTGCCATAATCGGTTAATATCGGATATATTTTATAACATTTGATTTAAACATGTTTCAATGTATTAGAACTCCAATTTTACGGTAATTTTTTTGTGGATATATTTTATCAATTCTCATAGATTTTAATCTTTCAATTACATGACTATATGATCAATTTTGAATATTTACCTTATTTTTTGTTTTTTTCTTCAAATTATTCTATTTAAAAAAATTAAATATTTATTACAAGTTTAGAAAATCATCTTATTATAAACAAGTTTTGCAAATAAAACAAAAATTATTAAAACCATGCATATGGTACTAAATATATCTATATAATTCCTTTTTTTTTCATGGTAAAATTTTTTTTATTTGAGGATAGATTTTATCACATTTGATATTAACATGTTTCACTTGATTAGTACTCCAAATTTTCATGGTAAAAGTTTTTTATTTGCGGATAGATTTTATCACATTTGATTTTAAAGTGTTTCATCAATTCTCATGGTAAAAGTTTTTTTATTTACCATTTTTTGTTTACAAAATTATTTTCTACCCGATAGATTTTATCACATTTGATTTAGACAAGTTTAATTTGATTCGGACTCCTCAATTCTCATGGTAGAAGTTTGTTAATTTTTATTATTTTACTAAAACTTGGTCAATTTAAAATAGATTTTATCCAATTTGATTAAACGTTTTCCACCAACACCACAAACAACCACTACGAAATAGCTTGCAAATTAAATGTACAAAATTCGCATGAATTTTTGGTTTGATGATTCAGTGTGATCTCACTTTTTTTTTTGATTTATTAATTATGTGGACATCTTGCTATTATTGGTTCATTCAAATAGCTTACAAATTCTATCTACAAAATTAAGTTTCATAAACAATCTTAAGTCAAACAGACGCATCTAATAACCTAGTTATTCTTAAAAGCAGTTCGCATTCTTTTCTCGTTTAAAGCTAAAAGTTTTAAAGGAATTTAGTGTTGCCAAGATTAATTAAACTATTACTTAAAGCTTTTGGTAAAGTTTTTATGTGGCTTTTCTTATTTAAAGCTAAAAGTTTTAAAGGAATTTAGTGTTGCCACGTGTCATCTTCGAAATGGTAAAACAATTAAAATTAATTAGTTTAAGATAAAAATCAAAAATCTAATTAGATAAGATAAAAATCCTAAAATTGATTTGATAAGATAGATTTAGGATATGGTTTAATGAGTACATTAATGATAGATATTTAGGATTTTGTTTTTATTTATTTTTTAAATATCGTTTAATTAAACTATATTTTATCTCATATAATTTATACAAGTTAATTAAACTATTACTAAAACAGAAGCCGCCACTCTTGCCATGTGTTTTACATTTAAAGCTAAAAGTTTTAAAGAAATTTAGTGTTGCCACGTGTCACCTTCGAAATGGTAAAAAAATCAAAATTAATTAGTTTAGGATAAAAATAAAAAATCTAATTAGATAAGATAAAATCCTAAAATTGATTTGATAAGATAGATTTAAGATATGGTTTAACGAGTACATTAATGATATATATTTAGGATTTTGTTTTTTTTTTAAATATCGTTTAATTAAAATAGATTTTATCCTATGTAATTTATACAAGTTAATTAAACTATTACTAAAATAGAAGCCGCTAGTGCCACGTGGCGGCTTTCTGTTTAAAACTAAAAGTTTTAAAGGAATTTAGTGTTGACACCTGTCACCTTCGAAATGGTAAAAAAATCAAAATTAATTAGTTTAAGATAAAAATAAAAAATCTAATTAGATAAGATAAATATCCGAAAATTGATTTGATAAGATAGATTTAGGATATGGTTTAACGAGTACATTAATGTTAGAGATTTAGGATTTTGTTTTTATTTTTTTAAATATCGTTTAATTAAACAAGATTTTATCCTATGTAATTTATACAAGTTTAATTTGACTGAAACTTTTCAATTTTCATCTCTTTTCATTTTCCTACTATTTAATTTATACAAATTATCACACGGATAATTTTATGTTTTTTTCTACTAATCTATATTTATTAATCATTAATTAATAATCCATCATTTAATTATTATTAAATCAGAAGTCACTGTTACTACATGACAACTTACTCTTGAATTTTTAAAGTGTTAAATGATTTATGTGCTTTGACGTGACACATTATTGTGAAGTTGAAAAAAAAATTCTTTTCTTTTGTGCCGAAAATTAAAATCGGATTGATTTTAAAATCGGTACCCCCATTATATATGATAAAAGTTTATTATTATTATTTTTTGCTGCCAAAATCGGTTAGTACGGGATAGATTTTATCACATTTGATTTAGACGCGTTTCACTTGATTAAGACTCCAAATTTTCAAAGTAAAAGTGTTTTTTTTTGCTGATAGATTTTAATATTTCAATTACATATTCATATGATTAATTTTGAATATTTACCTTATTTTTCGTTTCTTTCAAATTATTCTAATTAAAAAAATTTACTTATTTATTACAAGCTTAGAGAATTATCTCATTATAAACAACTTTTGCACACAAAAAAACTATTAAAATCATGCATACGATACTATATATTTTTTTCCTGCCAAAAATTAAAACCGGATAGATTTTACAACTAGTGCCTCCTTTATAAATTGCAAAAGTTTTTTTTTTTTACCAATCTTTGCTGTCAAAATCAGTTAATACAAGATATATTTTATCACATTTGATTTAAACGAGTTTCACCTGATTCGCACTCTAAATTTTAATGGTACAAGTTTTTTTTGCGGGTAGATTTTATCAATTTTCTTAGGTTTTAATCTTTTAATTACATATTCATATGATCAATTATGAATATTTACCCTATTTTTGGTTTTTTTTCAAATTATTCTAATTAAAAAATTAATTATTTTTTACAAGTTTAGAAAATCATCTTATTATAAACAACTTTTGCGAAAAAAAAAAACTATTAAAACTGTGTTTACGGTACTAGATAGATTTTAAAACAGATGTCTCATTTATACATGATAAAAGTTTTTGTTTTTTTAACCATTTTTTGCTGTTAAAATCGGTTAATACCATATATGTTTTATCACATTTGATTTTAAAGCGGTTCACTTGATTATGACTCTAAATTTTTATGGTAAAATTTTTTTGCGGATAGATTTTTTTTTCACATTTGATTTAAACGTGTTTCAATTGTTTAAAACTCTTCAATTCTCATGGTAATTTGTTTTTTTTTTACAATTTTTTGCTGCTGAAATCGGTTTCTACCGGATATATTTTTATCACATTTGATTTAGACAAGTTTCAGTTGGTAGAAGTTTTTTAATTTTTATTATTTTACCAAACTCGATCAATTTAAAATAGATTTTATCTAATTTGATTAAACATGTTCCACCAAAATTACAAACAACCACGCAAAAATACTTCTCATCCATCAAACACCTCCTTGATGAGTCTTTGTAGACTTCCCTTCCCTCCCTAAGAATATTTGTTCGATTATATGATTCATATAAATTTTCAGTTTGATAATTCGGTGTAATCTCACGATTTTTTTAAAATTTATTAATTATATAAACATCTTGCTGTTGTTGGTTCACTCAAATAGTTTGTATATTTTATTTACAAAATTACGTTTTAAAAATAACACTAAATCAATCATGCATCGTACGGGTAATAACCTGATATAGGATTAAGATTAGCATGAGTGACTAGAATTGGACGCCACTAATTCTTTGGCTTTCTTGTCACGAGGCCACGTAGCTATGTGGTCCAGTTCAATTGAATCTACTCGACTCGAGTCCTTCCAAGTTCCAAATTTTGGTCTGCGTGCCCGACTACATACATACAACCCAAGATTCCTTCCCTCTCATTTTTGGATTATTTACAACTCCCCCAGCAGGCAGCAGCTATCCAAAAGTGAAAAAACATAAATTTAACGAAAACAAATTCATATTTATAATTGGGTAAAGACTTATATAGGATGGTCTAACGGATCATAAATCCGTCTAGGAATTTCCGGGTTAATAACATAATATGTTAAAAAAATTACAATAACATGTTAGACGAGTTGGTTAGAGGCGACGGTTAAACGTTTAAACTAGGAGGTCGTTGGTTTGAAACGCACCAACTCATTAATGAGAAGTTCCTTTATTTGTTTCGGTGCTCCTGTACTTTCAATGTTTACCGTCGAAATTCTTATGTTTTCCACGCCTTACAGTTTAATTCTTTTGTCAGCTCCGTTAACCATCCGTTAGCATCAATTGCCTTGGGATACTTGACGGATCCTAACGGACTTTGACGAAATGCTAAATGACATATTTAAAGCCAAACGTGACACATTGAAAACATAAAAGTGACACATTTTAATGGTAAAAGTGACACTATAAAGGGAAATTTACTATAATTCTCATTAAAAGACAAAGTAACACTCTTAATACTAAAAAGTGACACATTTAATACTAAAAAATGTCACTTTAAAACTAACGTTGACTGCCAAAAGTGACACATTTAATAATAAAACGTGACATTTTCAATGCTAAAAAGTGACACTTTTAAGATCAATAACGACGATTTTTATTTATAAGGCAAAATGACACTTGTACGGTCAAAAGTAACACATTTAATTTTAAAAAGAGTCACTTTTAATGTTATAAAGTAACACTTTAATGTCAAACGTAATTATTTTTATTTATAAAAAAATGAGACACTTTTCAAAGTGAAAGTAACATATTTAAGACTAAAAGTGACACATTTAAGCCCAAAAAGTAACATTTTTTTAGGGAAAATTTATAATTTTCATTAAAAATGTAAAGTGACACTTCTAAGGCCAAAAGTGACACATTTTATACTATAAAGTGACACTGTTAATAGTAAAAAGTGACACTCTGCATATATAAACATGAGGGGTGGCACTGTAATTTTCAAAAACTAAGGAGTAGCATTGAGATTTCTGAATTTTGCCTCATTTAACCTGGATAGATCCGTCTTACGGATTACAGGAGATCACCTCTTAAAGTTGTTATTGAAAAGGTAGTTTTATATATTTAAAAGATTTAAATAATCTTTAGATCTCTCGACTTTATGGACATAATTTATTTAGTCCTACAGCTAAAAAAAATACTTAGTTTGATCCTACATATTTAAATTTTTTCATTATCTTGTTCACGTTAAAATTGCCGTTTAATTTTAAAAAAAAATTCCCTTATCTGCATCGAATGAGCGTATTTTTGTATTTTTTGGATTCATTTATCACCTTCATCCATACTCACCGCCCAAATCAAAGAAAACTTATTTGGAAGACTGATAATTTGAGATTTGATGTATGGAATTAAAGTTAGTATAATATATTATGAATGTGTATCTAAACAACAAATTTAAAAGTTATATATATATATATATATATATATATATATATATATATATATATATATATATATATATATATATATATATACATATATATATATATAAAGTAGAGATCCAAAATGAAAAGAAAAACATGAAGCATAATCTTATTAGGAGAAGGATAAGAGAATTAACTAATTTTATATTAAGACTCACATGAACAAATATGTAAAATCAATAACAAACTATTGCATTCTCAACACTCCCCCTCAACTCGTACACGGAATCTTTGTGAAGTGACCGAGTTAGAGACCAATGAATTGCTAAATCTTTGTAATAGAGGCTACTACCCAAATTGTGGTAGAAACTGCAACCTCGCAAATATAGAGAAACTCAAATAGGAACCAATCTCTAAAAAGCTTCTTAATAGTTGACATATTGAAGATAAAGGAAGGGTTGAACATTTTGTAAAGAATGGATCGGATACCTCATACTGTTCACAAAATGATATTTGAACCAAGTCATTGTTTGACTTTCCTATCACGTCATTGAAGCAAGATAGCGGAAGAATAGAACCAATTTGGCTTTGATACCATGATAACTTGAGATTTGGTGTATGGAACTGAATGTAGTATGATATATTATGATTGTGTGTTTAAATGACAGATTTAAGAAAGTATATATAAGTTACAAAGTAGAGATCCAAAAAACTAAGGAAAACATGAAGTATAATCATATTAGGAGAAAGATACGAGAATTAACTAATTACCTTAACTAATTTTATATTAAGGCTCACATGAGCAAATGTGTAAAATCAATAACAAACTATTGTATTCTTAACAAAATTAAGAAGATGATGATATAAACTTTTTTAATTCATAGGTGCAGGCTTGTAATCAGAAACTTACCATTTGAAGTTTACTTGGAATCTTGACAAAAAGACCAAGACAAAATGAGAACAAGGAACACGATGAAGTAGAAGAGTAATGCTAGCTTTACAATTAGTGTTACAACTTACCTTGAGAAATGCATAATTGACTTTTCAACTTTGCCTTTTAGTATGCAAGTTATAACACTAGTGATAAGACTAGTGGTAAGGATATCATTACTCGAAGAAGAAAGGTCTCAATAAATCTCAATCCTTCGGTGCCTTTCCAGGATTCTTCAAGTACATATTCAGAAACACCACCAACTTCAAATTACTCACAATACTCCATAGATCTCTCTTCACTGTATCCCAAATCGGTTCCATAAAAATGTTACGCGAAGGATTGAATCCGGTGCACCGATATTAGACGGACTTCCATAGCTGCGATTGGAAGGTAGAGGTGGGGGTGGGGCCGCGGGAACATGTGTCGGCTTCTGGTAAGGTGGAGGGGGGAGGCTCAAAAAGATGAAGGGAGAGGATGATACTAGAATGGAAGTGCGAGTAAATGGATTGTGAACGGAGAGGTGAAGTTAAAGGATGGGGCCATGTGTAGACATCCCAATTTCGTTCCCCTGGTATGTAACATGACATAAAAAATCAAGAACTGTTAAAAAGACTAATGGATGTCAAGTTACAGGGTTCAAAATGCAAAAGATGCAAAAGAAAAGAAGGATGCATAAACAGTGGATTGCAGGGGGCAAAAGTGCCAAAATTGGAAACAAAAAGTGCCTGGCGCCACCCATACTCATTGTGGGCGCCGCGCCAGCCTCCTCCATGGGTGGCGCCCAATAGTGCCTTGTACACTGTAGCGTTCTGCTTTCGGTACAATTTTCTCAACGTGCGGTACAATCCGATGAAACACAGAGTGAGAAATCTTAATGACAAAAGAATCCCCACTCCTACCTATAAATAAAGGTGCTCGGCTTCAGAAATGACACACTTTTTACATCGCGTGGTGAGTGATCGCTCTCCCGAGAGAACGCTGTGAGATTTCCTCCTCTAGCCTCAAAGCTCCGTCAAATCTCTCCCAAACACAAAACCAACGGGTCAAAGTGAACCTTAGCCTCCCAGCTAGGATTCCATCCTATTTCCCCGGTCCAAAACCCCCAAAAAGAGCAGTTTCCCTGCCCGAATCTAGACGCCAAATCAGCAAAAAGTAAGTAGTTTGCTTGCGATTTCGCGTCGAAAGCAAACAACGAAAAAACAAGCAGTTGTTCCGCCCATTTCCCGGTTTTAGAAAGCAACTTTCGGAAGCAGTTACTCTGCCCGAATCTCCAAAACAACAAAAAACTCCCTCTCCCGGAAGGACAGAGCGAGCACACACTACGCTCTTAAAGGTAAGCCTTTAAGAGGTTTTAAAAAGTGCTATTTTCAGCCGACCCGATGTAAAAAATATAAGCAGTTATGCTGCCCGGATTTCTATAGAAAATAGCACTAAAAAGAGCCATTATTATGACAAAATATTTATAAATGTATTTGTAATTACTGGAAGGAAACGGCTGCAAGTCTGTAATAATGTAGATACATATATATCTATTTAAATTCTTTTTTTCATCTGCTAAATAAATATAATAAAAGCACATTTTAGCCAAAAACTATTTTTGAGACAAAAAGGGCGAGTTGGGTGCCTAACACCTTCCCACCTCGTAACTTAGCCTCCGAACCCTTTTTTACAAACTCTGGTTATTTTTTTTTCACTTTTCTGTTTTCCTCTAAACAATGGAAGATGAGAATGAAAAGGGTGATGCACTTTCTGTATCTTGTTTTCCCCTAAACAAGGGAGGATGAGACACGGAAAATCCAAAACATTCATAATGATCCAAAATGAACCCAAGTCCACAGTGAGGTAGGGTGTGTTCCCACGCGCCTTCGCAACATCATTTTTTTTGTACTTTTTTGTTTTCCCCTAAAAAAGGGAAGATGAAAACGAAAAGGGTAATGCGTTTTCTGTATCTTGTTTTCCCCTAAACAAGGGAGGATGAGATACGGAGAAATCCAAAGCACTCACAGTGGACGAAAGCACACTCAGTGACTGAGGGGTATTCATCGCGCTTTCGACAACACTCTTTTTGCACTTTTAATTTCGTTTTCCTCTAAATAAAGGAAAATGGAATGAAAAGAATGATGTCTTCCTGGAGCCACGTGTTCCCCTAAAAAAGGGAGCGCGCGATTCGGGAGAATTCTCTCTAGGGCACTTACAGTAGCGACTCCGCTGGGGACGTCGTTTTTATTTTAAGGAAAATAAAAATAGAGGGCTAGACTCATTTTCAATACAAAAAGAAAACAAGTTTTCTTTAATTTTTGGCTAAAATATGCTTATTGTATCTTTAGCATTTTTTTTCTTTTCTGATTTATATTTATTTGGCTTCTTGATTCAATTGTTCTTGATTATCAGGCTGGGTTGCTAGATTATCAAAATTTTCCTAATTCTTTCCAATATTATTTATATTTTGATTTAGTTCTACCAGTTTAGGATTCAAAGATTTACGACCGTGCATAAAATAAATAAAGCAATTAAAACAACTAACTAAAACAAATAAAATCTTTTTTAATTTTTAATTTTATAAAAACTGAAATAAAAATTACACTACCAACAAACTAACTATGCAAACTAGCTTGTCCCCGGCAACGCCACCAAAAACTTGATCGATGTCTTATTTTAATTATTTCCTTGCAAGTGGACAAGACTATTGTAGAATAGTTTTGGGAAGCAAGGGTCGAACCACAGAGACAAGAAAGATCACAAAAAGCACGATTATCGGTAGCAAATTATTAAACCAAAGAAGTTTTTATATTGATTTTAATCTAAACTAATGATTATTCTAGGGTTAACTAATTTAACAGCAATTACAGATTATGAATATCTTATGGTGGAGGGAAATCTAGGATTAGGGTTTCACTTGTATCTCCTCTATGGCTTATTTTGATAAAGTATCATTCAATTTCTTGGGTTCGTTCACAAAATATTGATATAGTCTGTCGAATTACCGTTCAGTCTCCATCTCCAAATAATTCATCCATTCTATATCCTAGGCACAAGAACATATGATCCTAACTGTCACTTAGGTCATATATGGAACCTGACCCTAACTTATCACTCTCGTGCATCGATAGGTTCAATTTATCATGATGGTGAGCCAGTGTATGACATATGCACATTGATCATGCAGTTATCCGCACCTCTAGGCCTTTATTATTCACGATTACATTCATTTGTTCAAAGTGAAATAATAGAGGGATTGATAATTACCACAATCAACAAGAATTGAATGAATAAAAAAATATTAAAGCATAGATTCGATACAAGTTACCTCCCAACTCCTAGATTAATGGATGTTTAGTTCATCCTTGAAGATGAACAACACATGGAGATGATTGAATACATGGATCGATCTTCAAAACTATAATTACAATAACTAAATTATGTTATACACTCTAAATCCTATGCTAGAACTATCAAAAACTACTTCTTCGCCGTCCTTGAGCTTTGGCTACCGTCTTTTATTTATACCAAGGAGTTGTAGGGGGTTTAGGAATTTTAGTCTGGCTTGAAAACCTCCGAAAGTCGGTTCTGGCCACCTTGCGGCCGCAAGGTCATTACCCCCTTGCGTCCGCAAGGGTCTTCAATAATCCGGGCCTGATCTTCTGACTTACTGCCTACCTTGCGGAGGCAAGATAAAAATACCTTACGGCCACAAGGTCTCCAGACTTCACCTTTTGCCGTTTCTTCTTCAATTTACACTTTGGCCCCTTCTTGGAATATTCACCAAAAAGCCTTATAATTCATATAATTTCACCTAAAACCCTGAAACTCATAAAACAACTGAAAACACACATCAGTAGCCAAAAGCCTCGTGGAATCGCTAAATTTAAGTCATAAAAGTACCCGAAATCGACGTATAAAATACATCGATCAAATACCCCCAAACTTAAACTTTGCTCGTCCACGAGTAAACAATACTTATAAATACAAAAACAATTAAACAAAAATAACAAAAATCTTTTTGAGGGTGACACTATTTACACTCCTCTAGAAACCCACAAACTCAAGGAGACTCTTACGAGTGACTCGACTATGCAGATAAATACAAGAACTAATAAATACAAAAGCAGATAAAACTATACTAAAAATAAAACAAAAATCTTTTTGGATTCAATCTCAAGTCATAATCGCATGGCATAACAAAGTAGTCTCAGTCCGATGCTCACCACATATGTGCAGACTAATCACATAAAACCAACTGACTTATACTCAAAACTGCTACTAGTCTTAATTTCTCCGTGTGTGTGTGTGATCACCGGTCTTAGAGAATATCTTGACTAAAACAGTTTTATTAAGCTAAGCACCACATTCATATGAAAATCAGAGTTTAATTAAATCCAATGCATCATAAAGTATGAGATCTACCATCCAAACCCGGTCTATTACAGAAAGAGAGATCACCAAGGATTTTAAAAACTTATACATCCATCCCATGCACTTCTATGTATGACATACAATGCTCTCCTATCCCAATTACTTGTAATAGCTAAGATTATGCTAACACAGTGAGCTTTGCGAATAATGTGATTATGAAGTGTTAGATCAATTTTACATGCCTTACTTATCAAAGAAAACAAACACAAGCATTGACAAGAAGATCATTAGGTCTTTAATAGCTTGTAATGTAAGGCCATGGTGTTAGGGGATTTGATGGAAAGGGATTAGAATTCAAAGTGAGAGAGCAAGACTACCCTTTACCCCTAATACTTCCAAACAAAAGGAAGTTTTTCCCAATTAGGCTAGGACCTGCAAAGACCACAAGTGGGGGTGTTTTCTTTTCTTTTTCTTTCCCCCCAAACTTGTTTTGTACAATATATCAAGCTAAAAATATCTCATCATCTTTCTCAGCATAATTTTTCTAATATATTTTTTTTTCTTTTGAAAGCTATGCTTTCATTTGAATCTTCTTGCACTCTTCTTCTCGCATTTCATTTTTCGTCGATCTATTTTTCTTTTTCTCTTTTTTTTAATTGACGGGAAGAAGAAGTCTTCAGAAAACTTGCCTGACTGAAAAATGGTCCCATAAAATTAATTCTCCACCCACATCCTACTCTCTCAAAGGGTAGGCTAAAAGTGTATAGGCTTTTTGGGTTAAGTTAATGTGGGTAATAGAAACGATGTCGAATGGGGGTTTAATGTGTGCTTAGCACACTCCATTCTTTTTAATTAGGCTCAAAAGGGGACACTAGGGATATTTTTAGTAAAGGTCAGGGAATATTTAGGCTCAAATGATCCAAAGATGGCCTAAATCATTTCTTAATGCCAAATGCTCATGCAGTTTTTAAAGCAAGTAAGACACATAAAATATCATATCAACTGTGGGAATTGTGGGGTTGAATGTTTAGCATCACTGGATTTCACATAAGCATTCGCTAAAACAGATGGTAGGGACAATCGAGACTAACATGCAGACACAGTTCAAAAGTGTGCTTGAGATATATTAGTGAAAAAAATCTAAGGGATCTAACTTATCATGCAATTGACCCTAAGTTACAATTCAATGCAATCATTACGTTCGGGTGGCTATTCATCATATTCGTGTGCATATTTTGTTGAAATGAAATGGGTGCTATAAACTTTATAAAACTATTCTAATCAATCCATAATTATGACTGGTGTAGGTGCACATAGATTTGGAGAAAATCAAGAATTTTGCAAAATCAAGTAAATTCCAGAAGGATCTATGGAAAAGTTATGTGGTTCATTGCATTAACTCCTCATCGACTAGTACTACCACACAAAGACTCGAGGATGAAAATTTTGAATTAAAATATTTTTTTGATTTTTTCAATTTTTTATAAAAATTTGGAGATGATGATGACACAATTGATGATGGGTCCCCATAATGGGAACCCGCAAGAACCAAATATTATAGTATTCTGGTCAAGGCAACATCTCCGAAAATAAGAAAAATTAAAAAGCAAGAAAGACGGGTGAGGAGAAAACACGATAGAGGGAAAAGAAATTTTTCCCCACCCTAAAAACGTAGCCCAACTCCACTCCTCCTTAGGCTAGGACCTGCTATGACTCTGGGCTTCGAATTCCCCCCCCCCCAAACTTAATTTCTATTTTGTCCCCAAAATTGAGGAACATATGAGAGGATTGATGGGGAAGGAAAAATATCAAAAGGACATAGCAGGCCCACCTAACGAAAGAGAAAGAAACTTGGGCCTCAACTCACGGCGAGTCGAGAGGAAATAACGAACGAGGACGAAACTCGGGGATTGTGCCAGGTGGCATCCCATAATATGTGGAGACATTTTGCCCCACCTGGTTAACCCAACCAAAGAAGTCAGTCTGGTCGGCACGCATTTGTGCCAACTGCTGACTCACCATATCAACTTCGAGGGCAATCTCCTCCTGCCTGTTGGAGATCGCCTCCAACGGATCCTCCTCCTCCTCGGGCTCCTCCTCGCGAGGGCCTCTCTCTCGTAGCTGGAGAGCGTGCTCAAACAACAAAGCCCTAGTAATGGCGGGCACCTTCCTAATCCTCTTCGAATCTGGAGCCCACCTGACTCCAGCCTCATCACACCGCCCGGTAATCAAATTTGGGAACGCGAATCCCGCATTTGTATTACCTCTAATAAGGGTCCGAATTTGGCCGTTGATCAAAGCGGCCAACATCGGCACCCACCAAGAGGATGGTGAAGATCAAGATCGCTTAGCCCAAGTCACCGTGTGTTGGTGACTGGAAGGCATGAGTCGGGTACAGATAAATTTGAACACGGCCTTGGTCGTGTTCGTAAGGAAGGACTCCTCCATAGTATGGGGGCCGAATGGTGGGTTTTGGTTTTGGGTCCAAACCACACCAGGCGTTGCGATAGTCGCATTAATCGCCTCGAGAGAATTAGGGTCAGAAAGGTGGTGGCTGTAATCGTCGACACCACTCGCAAAATTAGAAGTTCCATAGTAACCATTAATGTCTTGGGACGAAAAACTAATGTCTACTCCCCTAACACTAACGGTCTCTAAGACACTACCGTCTATGCCAATTTGGCCATAGTGATGGATCCTTCTAAGGTCGAGGCGGTGATGAATTGGATGAGACCAACCACAGTTACAGAAGTTAGGAGTTTCTTGGGGCTAGCCGGTTACTATCAGAGGTTCATAGAGGGATTTTCGAAGATTGTTACGCCAATGACGAATTTGACCCAAAAGAAGACATCCTTTGTTTGGAGTGATAAGTGTGAAGAAAGTTTCCAAGAGTTGAAGAAGAGGTTGACTACGGCACCGGTTTTAGCATTGCCTAGCGGTGGTGATAATTTTGTGGTTTATAGTGATGCATCGAAAGAAGAATTGGGTTGTGTTCTTATGTAGAATGGAAAGGTGATTGCTTATGCTTCAAGGAAGTTGTCTCCATATGAGATGAATTATCCCACGCATGATCTCGAGCTAGCGGCGATCATATTTGTTTTGCATAAATGGAAGCATTATTTGTATGGGTCGAAGTTTGAGATTTTCACGGATCACAAGAGTTTGAAATATATCTTCTCGCAAAAAGAATTGAATATGAGGCAGCGGAGATGGATGGAGAAGTTGAAGGATAATGATTGCACGATACTTTATCATCCGGGGAAGGCGAACGTGGTTGCCGACGCTTTGAGTAGAAAGGTTCACTTGTCATGTTTGATGATGCGGGAATGGAAAATGTTGGAGGATGTGCGTGATTGGAATCCTAGTGAGATTAATCATGGAGTACTATTTGCAGTGTGGGCTTATTCCAGCTTTTATTGGAGAGGATTAAGGAGACTCAAAGGAAAGATCCGGGGGTTGGGAAGATTATTGATGGTTTGAGTAAGGATAAGGAGCATGAGTTCGCGATGAATCAAGATGGGATTTTGACTTTCAAGGGTAGAGTTTATATTCCTTCAATTGAGGATGTGAAGCGACTTGTGTTGGATGAAGCTCATAAGAAAAGTATACTATCCATCCGGGAGTCAAAGGTGTATAGGGATTTGAAGAAGCAATTTTGGTGGAATGGCATGAAGCGACAAATAGCGGTTTATGTGTCGAGGTGTCTAACTTGTCAACGGTGAAGGCGAAA
>CM028384.1:20140766-20180124 GCA_013146195.2 Codonopsis lanceolata | reverse complement strand
GGGCGACAACGGACCAGTGGTCAACACCATTCAAGAAGAGGCTCGAGTATCACACAATTGAAAAATGCAATCAACTGCTGAAAGCAACTCTGGCTCGACGCCGTTATGGAAGGAATGGTCGAATATGAAATGGTTTTCAGAGACACCGAGCTAGACGTTAACATATATGCTCGACAAAACCCATTGACTCTACAAGTCGGTATACACAACAGCCTCGTCAAATGAGTTTTGATAGATACAGGCGCTGGAAGGGACGTGATGTACTATAAATGCTTTCTAGCATTAGGGCTCGGCGACTCCCACCCCACTCCAAGCCGAGTCCAGAGAGAAGGGTTCACGGGCCATAAAGTAACGGCAAAGGGAACCGTGGCCCTCAAAGTTGACCTCGGAGAAGGAGACACCGCCAGAAGCGAGGAGATCACTTTCCTAGTCCTCGATCTCCCGGCGCGCCATCTCAGGTAAAATTCTGAATGGTTGCCTCAATGGCACATCAGAAGGTCAAGTACATGACCTCATACGGGGTAGGAGTCCTCAAAAATGACGCTTGCATTACCCTAGAGTACCTCATAAATGAAAGGAGAGAAGCAGAGAAAAGACTAAAAAGGCCGGAGGGAGCCGAGGAAAAAGAGGACTATCAAGCGGCCAAACGAGCCCGAGGACTTGACGGAGAAAACTCTACCCCATAGCAATCAAGGCGGGCTGATGAAGCTAGCCCGCATCAGGGAGAAGGGACGTCGAGCGACGAGAAAAAAGATCGATCGACAACGCATTTGACCACCCAAGATATGGCGTCCATGGAGGACGTAGAAGAAGTCATCATCAACTTCAACTACCCCGATCAAAAAATCAAGGTGGGAATGGAAATAGTCGGCGAAGAAAGGAGAGCCATCATCGAGTTCTTAAGAAGCAACATAGACGTCTTCGCATGGAAAGCCAAGGATATGGAAGTCTTTGCCGAAGAAGTTGCGGTCCACCGACTAAGTGCTCGTTTGTTGCAGCTTATTTGGAGTGACTTTTGGCTTTTGGCTTTTGAAAAGCCATATTTAGGGTGTTTGTTTCAGCTTATAAGCCAAAAGCCAATAAGTAAGATACAACACCTTTATGCATTGAAAAGCTAAAGCCAAAAAGCCAAAATTTTTAGCTTTTTTGGTTTTTTTTTAAACATGAAGATAACTATTCATTAATAAATATTTGATTATCCCCATTTCATTCTTTTATGAAATATACATAAAAATATGAATACTAATTTTCAAGTTTTTTTTAAACAAATAATTATAACAACTCATAAGCAGCCTTTCAACAACTGTAACAAACAGTCTATCATGCAATCAGCCACAAGTCATTCAGCCACCACTCACCAGCTTAAGCTATCAACCATAAGTTATAAGTCATCAGCCACAACAAACGAGCCCTAAGCATTGACCCAGCATTTTCACCCATCCAGCAAAAGCCGAGATATTTCTCCCCTGAAAAACAAGAAGCAATTAAAGAGGAGATAGTCAAGCTGCTACGGGCTGAAATCATAAAAGAAATCCACTACCCCACGTGGATTGCAAATGTGGTGATGGTGAAAAATAACAATGGCAAATGGAGAATGTGCGTCGATTTTACCAATTTGAACGAGGCATGCCCAAAAGATTGGTACCCATTGCCAAGGATAGATCAACTGGTCGACTCTATCTCGGGCTACAAAGTATTAAGCTTTGTAGACGCCTACTCAAGGTACCACCAAATCAGAATGTGGAAAGAGGATCAAAAGAACACAACCTTTCGAGCAGCGGGAGCCCTATACTGCTACAACATGATGTCGTTCGGCCTAAAAAATGCAGGCGCTGCCTATCAGCGAATGATTAACAAGGTTTTCGGGGACCAGTTGGGGAGGAACGTCGAGGCATACATAGACGACATGGTAATCAAAACCAGGGAGGCCAGCCATATCGACGACCTCAGAGAAACATTTACAAACCTCAAAAAGAACAGGATGAAGCTCAATCCCGCCAAATGTGCCTTCGGTGTAATGGCAGGAAAATTTCTGGGATATATGGTGAACGAGCGGGGAATAGAGGCAAACCTCGAAAAAATCAAAGCCCTGGCCGAGATGAAAGTCCCAAAATGCATCAAACAAGTACAACAGTTGAATGGGAGAATCGTGGCCCTGGGAAGGTTCATTTCGAAATCGGCAGAAAAAAGCCTCCTTTTTTTTCAAAATCTTGAAAGGGGCGAAGAAATTCACATGGGACAGAGAATGCGACCTCGCCTTCACCGAACTCAAAGAATATCTCGACGCTTTACCTTTGCTCAACTGCCCCGTGCCAGGAGAGAGACTCTACGTCTGTCTCTCGGTTACGGACACAGCCATAGCATCGGTATTATTACGAGAAGAAGGGGGCCACCAGAGACCCATCTACTACGTATCCCATGCACTCACCGGGGTCGAGACGAGGTATATGGAGATAGAAAAGGTGATACTCACATTAATGATAACGGCGAGGAAACTGAAGCCATACTTCAAGGCACACGAGATCGGGGTATTCACAAACCTGCCCCTGCGAAGGATCCTACACAGACCTGACGTCGCGGGAAGGATGATGAGATGAGCCGTTGAATTGACAGAGTACGCAATTGTCTACCTCCCAAGGAAATCCATTAGAGCTCAAGTCCTAGCAGATTTCATTGCCGAAACCTCCTTCACCTCGGTAGAAGGAAGAAGCGCACTAGATCAGGGACCCTCCACCAGCAAACAAGTGCCCACGCGAGAGTTGCCTCGTAAAACGTGATTTCCACGGACATTGTTCGAGACGGATCGTCCGAAGAAAAACGGAAATGGAGCGAGCATTCTACTCGAACACCGGAACGAGAGATCAAGAAAGCTCTTAAACTAAACTTCCCAAAGATCGAATAACGCCGAGTATGAAGCGATGATAGCCGAACCGGTGCAGGCCCGTCGAAATGGAGGCTGACTTTAATCTTAATCTTCCGACTCGGCTCGTCGTCGGAAGCGATTCTGGGAATATGGTGTCAACCACCCAACACTAGACAAGTACAAAGAGCTTGCCCTGGGCGTCCTCGCCTGATTCGAATATTGGGAACTAGAGCAAATAGGAAGGGTTGAAAACACAAAGGCTGATCACCTCTCCAAAATGGTCACCAGCGAGCTCGGCGAGCTCCCTCCAGAAACTTGGATCGAAATCCTCGATACCCCGGCCGTTGATAAAGAAAAAATAATGATGCTAGAGCAGGCCACGGAGTGTTGGATCGACGACATCAAGAAGTACATCGACCAGGGGATACTACCCAGCGACAAAGAGCAAGGATGGGCAATGGCAAGAAGGTCGGCCAGATACACCGTAATCGGGGATGTACTGTACAAAGGATCTTTCACCAAGCCTCTCCTAAGGTGTGTCCGTCCAGAAATCACACAAGGACTGCTGGCCGAGGTACACGGAGGGGTATGTGGAAGCCACCCAGGGGCGCGATAGTTGGCCGACAGGATCATTTTCCATGGATACTACTGGCCCACATTGAGGAAAGATGCCGAGATGTATGCCCGAAAATGTGACAAATGCCAAAAATTTGCAAACATCCCAAGACTGCCTTCGGCGCCTTAAACTCCGGTAATCGCAGCATGGCCATTTGAAATGTGGGAACTCGATCTGATAGGGCCATTCCCTCTAGCCAAAGGCAAAAACAAATTTGTGATAGTTGCAGTGGACTATTTCACGAAATGGATCGAAGCCAGGCCCCTAGCGAGCATCACCGACCAAAGAGCCATCGACTTCGTTCGAGACAGCATCTGGTGCAGATATGGGTTGCCGAGGGCTATCGTGTCGGATCATTGCACACAGTTCTCCAACAGATTCACGATGAACTGCGAAGAAAGAGGAATACGCCACTGGAAGTCTTCGGTAGCACACCCTCAAGGAAATGGCCAAGCAGAGGCCGGTAACAAGCAAATTCTCCATGCCCTAAAAAGAAGACTAGATGAAAAGAATGGCGCTTGGCTCGAGGAGCTTCCTGCCATCTTATGGGCTATCAGATCATCTCGCCGAGGTTCAACAGAAGAAACACCTTTCTCCTTGACCTACGGTACCAAGGCCATGGCCCCAGTAGAAATGGCTCTCCCCACCGCAAGAGTCATCCATTTCAACGAAGAAGCAAACATCGAGTCAAGGACGTTGGACCTCGATTACCTGGAGGAAAGAAGGCTCGAAGCCAGGCTAAAAGCCATCAATTATAAAAAGTTAGCCAAGGTCCATCACGACAAAAGATTGAACCCTCGCACATTCTCGGTCGGCGATCTAGTACTAAGAAAAATCAAGGTGCTGGAAACAAGCCAGGAAGAAACAAGCTTTCTCCCAACTGGGAAGGACCATTCCAAATCACAGACACCATTCAGGCTGGAACCTACAGGCTCGCAAAACCAGATGGAACCCCACTAAAAAACCCTTGGCATTCAGACCACTTGAAAATGTATTATCAGTGATCTATTACTTCTGTTATAAACAAAAAACTTGGTAAACCTTTGCCTCTTTAAACCCTGCATCTAAAATCGCTCAAGTCTTTTGTCAAAACCTCCTCGCCTAGTCGAGGAGAGGCCAGGCCCTAATGCCTTCAAAACCTCCTCGCCTAGTCGAGGAGAGGACAGACCCTAATGCCTCCAAAACCTCCTCGACTAGTCAAGGAGAGGCCAGGCTCTAAATGCCTTCAAAACCTCCTCGCCTAGTTAGGGAGAGGCCAAGCTCTAATGCCTTCAAAGAATAATAATAGGAAATACAGACTTAAACGAGAAACATATGGGCAAAAAGACATCACAGAAACTGGCAGAACCATTGGACAACATTGCAAAAACCACATCACAAAAGTAGTAATACTACAGAACCATGGGACAACATTGTTTCATTGTTTACAAACCTACTCTACCTTCTCTTCCCTATCGCGGGCCTCTTCTTCACGAGCTGCCACCTGCTCTGACTCGTATTGGTGCTGGGACAGTTCCTCCCAACTAGTCTTCTAGCCCTCGAGCTCCACCATCAACCGATCGCCGACGTACTCGGCCTGGGGAGGAGAAACGACCCTCGGCACTGCAAAATGGCGATTGCTTTTCTTCACCCAAACTTTTTCACGAGCCATCAGGGCAAAAAGATTGCCCGCCTCGGCAGGGAGAGGGAGCCACTCGGGAGCCTGAGCCGTAATATCTGCATCCTTGATATTGCCCAGCTCGGTCTCATCAAAGGGAACCAGTGAGGAGACCCATCGGCACTCCAGACTGTGGGAGGCAAGACCCGCGATCCTCACCACCTCCCGCAGTGGCACACCAACCGCTACCGCCGCCCGGAAGGTTTGAACCTGGCTGGTCTCCATATAGTTCAAGGCCTCCTCCTCATAAGCCAGCGAGCCCCGATACTTCTCCAGAACCCCCTCCTCATTAGGATTCGCGACCATCTCAGCCCTCAGGCGGTTGTTTTCACCAGTCAGACCCTTCAACTTTGCCTCGAGCTCGGCCACCTTACGATCCTTCTCGCCGACCCTATCCTGCAACACCTTCTCCTTCGCCAGTCAGGCAGTCTTTTCAGCACCAAGCTGAGAGAGCTCATCAGCCTTCAGCAGCAGGTCTCCCTCCAGGGACGTTATCTTCTCGACCGAAAATGAGATCTCCCCCTTCGCTTTCAACAAGGCCTGCTCCAGGCCCCTCACAGACTCGGTAGCCTTACCCAACTTGGCGTTGTAAGTCGCGAGACCGAAGCCGAGCTGCAAGAGCAAAAAACAGGCAATGAGCAAACGAACCAAATTATGAAGTAAAGAATAAAAGAACAAGATCACCTACCTCGCTCATGGCCAGCGCGCACAGATCGTTCAATTGAAACTCCCTAGCAGGGAGCAGCGTCTCCACGGACTCTGCCGGTACACTTTAGCCAATTAATCTCTGCCCATAGCCAGCAAAGGAGGCAGGAAAATTGTTGATTGTCTTACAAATATTACCGATAATATAGTCATTATCGGCCACCTCCTCGCTCGCCGGAGTAGGGGCCGGGGCCGAGGTCAGTTGAAGCTCGGCAAGAGTCGACGTGGGTGAGAGCTGACCTTGAGTAGTGCCCAGCCTCTGCCTCTTGGGCCTTGGGATGTCAGAGACCGGTTGTTTGCCCTTCGCCTTAAGAGCCGGGGCAGTTGAAGCGGGGACCACCTTTGAAGGATCTTCCAGAACGCCGACCATAGGCAGCTACCCAACACTTCCATCAGCAGCCTCTTGCAAACGAGAAGCCTTCAGCTCATTCTCCCTCCGCTCCTCCTCGGCCTTCTTCCGGGCCAGAATGACATCCCGAGTCAAAACCATATCAGCAAATCAGAAAGCTCGCATCAGAAATCAAGAGACAAGTACAACAAAAATGACTGAAAAAATAAACAAGGCAGAAGTAACAATATTAACCTGGTGTCGAGCACTCGGACCCATCTATACCCTTACACTCCGGACACTTTGAGCCAAACACCCATCCCTGGTGCAGGGCCCAGCCCTCTCGGCTCACATACTCAAAGTTCGAATAAGCCCTCTCCACCCCCTCGACACTGGCCGTCGAGACCCGAAACTTGGACAACAAGCCCTCATCCCCAACTATGGCCTTCCAGTTGTAAGACCGAACCTGCACCCCTTCATCATCGAACAAGGGGGCCTCAATGGCGCTCTTCACGGCCTCATCGGCAGCACCCAAATTCTTTGTCTTCAAAAGACCATGGGGTTTTCCCTCAGGAGCCTCGAAATTCCACCCTCTGCTAGACTCCACCAGGAGGACCTTCTCCGACCACCGATGATCTTTGTTGCCGAAGCTGGTGAGAGGGGAAATCCTTGGGGATGCCTTAAAACAGTCAGTCGATTCATGGAGATAATGACTTTGTAGTAATAACAAAAGAGCGAAAGTGTCGGTTTGAACCCCTTCGACCGGGTACAGATAATGAAGCTGACCAGCGCTTGGGTAAGGTTGGGCGAGAGGTCTAAAGGGAAAGAGCTTGTCTGGGTCAGACACTCGCAGATAAAGGGGACAAGAGGCAGACGCAGCCCCGACGACTCGAAAAGACTAGAGTAGAAGCCCACGCAGCTGCGAAGACTGCGCAGCTTGGAAATACCCAATTTCGGATCAGGGACCAAACCTCGGAAGGAACCTCGGCAAGAGGGCTGTTCACACCTTGATAGGGTACTAGGGCACGAGAAAGATCCTCAGCCCGAGGAGACACACCCGGAATATCCTTGACCAAAGCCGAAGCCTCGGCCACGTTACTAGGAAGGGGAAGAAGAGGACTCCTAACTGACACGGGTATACGAATTACCCTATTCGAGTACTCTATCAGCTCCATGGAGGAGCTGCTAGAAGAAGAAGAAGAAAAAACGAGAAACGGGATTCTACGAGACATACTCTAAACAAGAAAAGGAAAGAAAAACCGTACCAAAAGATGAAGCTGGAAAGAACGCCGGAGAAATCAACAAGGTAAGTGAAAACACGCCTGAAAAAACCAAAAAGAAGCCAGAAAATTAAGCAAGCAAAAGAAAAACGGCACCCCGGACAGAGTAGCAAACCGGAGAATACAAATTGGTGACAATAAAAGCCACCAGAAAAAAGCAAAAAGTGGAAAGGAAAAGCAAACTTACGGATGCAGGCAAAACATGATTCAATGGGAAGTATGGCCGGAGGAATCGCCGGAAATCGCCCAAAACTCAGTAAAAGGAATAGTGAGAGTGAAAAGTGAAAACGGTGAAAAGTGAAAAAAGGAGAAAAAGGCTTTTATACCCCCCTGCAACGACGTCGCATCAAAATGGGGCTCCTTTACCCAACGGGTCAACCCGCGTGTTTTTCTCTTGAAAAAACCCAAAACGACATCGTACGCCCTGGATTTCTCTGGATTCGGGAAAAAGGGCGGCATTAAAGATATTTTGAAATTCGAAAAGCCGCCCCAAACAAAATTCGAAAAGCCGCCAAAACTTGCATTTAATGCCATGACATCCCAAAAAGACAAACCATACTGATTGGACAGACATCCAAAAAACGCCCCATAAATTTCCTCAGCCCTCGGCTTAAACCCTGGAACCAACCTTGGTACCAAGTTCTCACCACCAAAGATTCAAAAGTATACTTCTTGGCCTTACGACAGCGAGCAGCCAAAAAGTAGGGGGCCACTGAAAGGATGAAACCGAGGAAATCATCCTCGGCACAACTACGAGCCCCACTATGAAAACCACTAGTAGATTCAGCAAAGCCGCCGAACCAATACTGCCGAGATGACGCGAGCTCACTGGAGACAAAGGGCAAGCAAAACCTTCAGCTTCCAACACCCTCGGCCTCGGCAACTAGAGTAGCTTCCAGTACCCTCGACCTCGACAGCAATAACCCATTATCCTTAGGTCGCTCGGCCTCGGCGTTAGGTCAATGATCACCAGGTCTGACAAAGAAGCTTCCCCAGACCTGGTAAAGCCGCTACACGCAACCACCAACCCCGACGGGCCCCACTTATTCGACAAAACCACGGTGCATTTACTATCCGCAACTTTGTTCTCCAATAAGAAGCCGCCACGTCATCAGGAGAATCAAGTATAAATAGGGGACACTCATTAATTGAAAAGGTAAGTACAATTTGAGATATCAAAACTCTCTTATCACAACCCCTTATCAGACCATTTATTATTACGGCGTATCTATTACTCATTTCCACCAGAAATCTGATTCTCACGCCGGAGGATTCCAGTCGGACTACCCCGACTCCTTAACGGCGTTCATTGTTTATCTCGTGCAGGTAGCTGGAAGCCGTGACAAGGACGACCGTACAAAGACTTTTACCATTCATGTTTCATACGTGGACAACAAGACAAGATCACCACCAAAATTGCGTGATCAATATGATTTAGCGTGTATTATAGTTTTGTTTCCGTAGTTTTGTTTGTAAGTGCATTGTGAGTATATATTTGTATATTGAATTTGTATCCTATACAACTTCTTCGACTTTTGAGTTTTTATGAACATGATTAAAAATACTTTTAAGTATAAATAATATCATTTTTTTTAACTTGATTAATAGCAAGGTTTTGAGTGTTTTTACGAAAACAAGATTTTGTATCCGTGTCTATGGCACGATATCAATATGGAGATGATCAGTGTATGAAGTGAGTATGATGCGAATAAATTAATATATGTATAGATTTTGTAGGGGTCGGATCAATTTACATTACACAAAGCAAAAACGACATCCCAAAACCTAAAGAAAAACACATTTTATTGGTTGTAAAATTTTGTAGCTCATCAAAAAAGAGTATAATTAAACATTTAAAAACATTCTCTCTCACGCACACTAACCCAACACCTAGTAATTGAAATAAACTTAAGAATAAAAATCTCAGACAAAAACCATAAAATAAATTGAATTAAACGATATGAACTAACAAAAGACTATTCATAAAATCGAAATCACAAAGATTTCATACCAATAAGGGAAAGTTAGCACATTTTTTTAAAAAGCAAAGAAATTTAAAATACAAATATTTAGAATTACAAAAAATAATTACAAAACTTACGAACATTTAAAAAAAAAACACTAAATCTAGACTCGATAAAAATTAAATTGAGATTTCAGTTGATTACGATAACAATAAATTACAAAACTACTGAACGAAATTATAATAAAGATATTAGTTTGATTGAATCTCTGTGTGTATTTCCCGATTAACCATTACCCGTAAAAAATGAATATGGGGCGCGAATTGATTTCCCGCTTAGAAATGAAACGGTTACGGGGGCACAAAATTAAATTAAAGAATGGGGTGATACGATGTATAACTACCCCAAATTGCATCATTGCCTTTCCTAATTGAATGGTTTAATTGAGAAGAAACTTAGTTATTAAGTCTTGAGAGGGGGCTTGTCGTTTTGATTAATTAGGGGCGGTGGACATTCCTTTATCCTTTTGGTGTGACTAAGCCGAATGATCACTTAGTATATAAAGCCACTTTCATTTCTTCTTTCTTGTTCTTCCCATAAGGACAGGTTTTGAATGAGAGATAAACCGTACGGCTAGGGTGTGTTTAATAACGTGACCATCCATAAAATATCACCGCTTGATTCGTACTCTTGGTAATGAGACGTGGTTATTGTTATTGACAAACTTGCGTTATTGATTTGACTTTAAAATTATTCGATGTTAATAATCAGAGTGTTTTTTTTTTTTTTTGAGAAATTGTTGTTTTAAACTATCTGGTCAAGTAATTGATTATTTGAGTTGATTTAGTAATACTAATTAGTTAAATGACTGGAACAATCTGAATAGTCGGAACAATTTGGATACAGTTATTGGGACTAGAAGTGCATATATTTAAGGGAAAAATTTGGGCCGGTCCACTTTTCTAATTTTCTAATTGCTAAAGTATACCCTTTAAAAAAAAAACAATCGGAATAAATCCATATTGGTCGTAAAAAGACTGCGATACCCTTAATGGGCAAGAGGCGCGCTACATCAAGTTTATCTATTGCAGTGCAAAAATAGTCCCTTCATCAATTAAGCCCACATAATTTTGCACCACGATTCTTTTTTTTGTACATATCGCGGTGCAATAAAAGTTCTTTCATCAATTAAGCTCATTTAATTTTGCACCTCGATTCCTTTTTTTGTATATATCGCGGTGCAAACAAGATTCTTTTTTCAAATAATCATTTGATGTAAATCCAAAACAATGTTTTTGTACCGCGATTCCCTTTTTGATATACCGCGTTGAACATATTTCTTTACCGTGGTGCGTATGTTTTTTTAAAAAATTAGAATATCATGAGCCAGTATTTACACTATGGAACCGCAGTGCAAAAATTAATTAACTAAAATTGTTTACTCGCGGTTCAAAAATAAACTAACAATTACACTATTGAACATGCGGTATAAAAATTAATGCATTAAAATCAAGGAATCGCAGTACAAAAATAGACTAGCAGTTACACTATTGAACCGCGTTGCAAAATTAATTCAATAAAAATTGATGAATCGCGGTTCAAAAATAGACTAGCAGTTACAATATTGAACAGCGATGCAAAAAATAATAGAATAAAATTGATGAATTATTGTGCAAAAATAATTACCTCCGTAGCGCACCTATGGTTCATTAAGAATATCGTAGTCATTTTGCCACAAAAAGTGACTTTTTCCAATTGAAAATAAAAATTGTGTACTTTAGCGATTAAAAGTTTCAAAAAGTGGACTGACCCACAATTTTTGTTTCTTATTTATACCTGAGTGATTAGGATTGGCTTGTCACTTTCTTTTGAGGCAGATTAAATATAGAAATAATTTCGGGTTGGTCCACTTTCCAAAGTTTTTAATCGTTCCAATCTTATATTTTTTTCCAAACCGGAAAATGACATTTTTTAAGGCAAAAACACTACGATACCCTTAATGAGCATGAGACACGCTACAACAGTGCATCTCGGTACATTAACTATTGAACCGCGATTGATCAATTTTATTGTATTAATTTTTGAACCACGGTTCAATAGTTTAATTGTGTAGTCTAATTGCACCCTGATACATCAATGTTTGCATCGTGATTCATCAATTTTATTGCATTAATTTTTGCACTGCGGCTCAATAACTTAATTGTCTAGTTTAATTTCACCCCGATACATCAATGTTTGCACCACGATGCAAAATCATAATGAACGAGACCATATCCTTAGTCTTCTTTTTGTTTCTCCTCCGTCGTAAGCCTTCTTATTTATCATCTTTCGCCTTCGTCCCTACTGTGAAAATATTTTGAAAAATGGAATTTTGCGGTTTTAAAAAAAAAGAACGGTGAACTAGTGAGGTTACAAATTTTGGAAAAGGGACCGGCCTGAATTTTACCCTATAAATAAACCCTACTAGCTCATAGTAGGGGGCTCTCTCTCTTATAATATTTTTCACCCCACACACGGGGCTACGCGCCCTCTTGTTTTATACACGGTACCAATAAACACGCCGGAGGGTTTTTGCGGGGATCCCTTCCCACCAACTCACGGTGGATTCATTTGCAGACTTACACATGACCATATATTCGACTTAAACGACGATTCCACCACTGATTCGATAAACAAACGATTCACGTACGACAACGACTTTCGGCACCCCTGGTATGATGATTTTTATATCACATCAGTTTGGTTCCATTACTGGGAAAACGAGTCTTTAGCCACTCCTTTACTAGCCATAGTGGAGATACATTTCACAGGTGCTGAAAAAACGAGCGACGCCATAAAAGATAATGGGCACGTACACTTTCCATGCAGACTTGGCAGAGAAAGAATGCTCTAAACAGAAAATAGACACAACCGTGAGATGCACCTTGACAAGACGTGTCTAACGACACCAAAATTATCTCCATCGAAACTCTCACGTGCCCCAATGCGCCACCTAAATTCACTGGAGGTGGTACTTCCTAACAACGTGCTGACAGTCTGATCTGAAGCCTCCCTCATGCACTAAAGAGATCTGAACAAAAATCCAAAAATATATAGTAGTTGTGTCTTGAAGAGACGAGCTCAACGCCGTAACAAAACGACTCCAATGGCCGCCAAATGTGTCCTCACATGCTGATAACTAAAGTAATATTATCATACTTCACTCACATAAATGGCATGCATAATGACAACAACCCTCCTTCTTCCTTATTTCGTCTTTAAATATCTAATGTCATTTCTTTTCAAGCTTATCTACTGTTATTTCGTCTCAATCCATATGATTTATTTAAAATTCCAGCTGTTGATTATCATTAACTTTCTTCTCAAACTTTATGATTCCCATATGCATACAAATATTATATTAAAAAAGCATCCACTTCTTCCTTCATCTTTATGAACTTGATAATAAAGTTTGATAAGCAACTTGATGATAAACAACCACATAGAGCTGATCTATGGTGATTTCTCACAATAAAGATTTTTCTGGGACATGCCCAGACTTCAATCTCTCCATGCAACCTTTTACTGATCACATCTTGAACGATATTCATAAATTTTCATTTCGATGTATTTCTTGGCAGAGTTCAATTATTAATTTCGATGTATTTTGATGTATTTTAATACATAAATTGAAAGTAAAACATATATTTTGTATCGCTGTTAATATATGCATTTATCGCGATTTACCAGTGTTAATATTCATGATTTTTTATACAGAAATTAAAGTAACACATGTATTTTGTATCACGGTTCACATATTTATATATCGCGATTTATCAGTGTTAACATTCATAATTTTAAATATAGAAATTGAAGTAAACATGTATTTTGTATCGCAATACATATATTTATAAACCGCAGTTCACATAATTTTTTGGCTGTTGATACACATGTATTTTGTATCGCGGTACATATATTTATGGGTTAAGTATACCATTAGTCCCTGAACTTTGGCCAAACCCATCATCAGTCCTCCAACTTTAAAAAGTTTCAGCACTGACCAAAGTAGGTCTTTTTTGCTCATCGGAGGTCTCTAGCCCTAACGTCGTTTGTGTATTTCTGTTAAGTGAGAATGTATCACTCACATGCACAAAATAAGGGGGTCATGCATAACATTATCAAAATAAGGTGGCAATGTGAAATTTTTATGGTTTAAAAATATTTTTTTATGTACATCAATAGCAGCAAAAAAAACACAAGTTTAGAATTGGGTTATGTTTATTAGGTTTAGAATTTTTTTTTTTAAAAAAAATCATTGGAAGATTGGTCATTATAAGTGATAACCATCAATGTATACGAGCCATTTAAAAATTAAAAATCAATTTTTTTCTTTTAATTACTTTATTATAAGAAAAAATAAAATAAAACTTGTTATGAAAATGAGCAAATTTTTCTTTTAAATACTTCACTATTAATTCTTTAAAATGTACAGTTTGAAAACCCCCTCAATAGAAAGAGAACCTGACAATTAGAAATACCTCAATTACTTCAATTTCTTCGGTGAATTTGCGCCAAAACATGAATAAAACTTCATCAATCCATGTAAAACAAACTTGAACATCATTTTTGATATGAAAAGTAAAATATGTTATAAAGTACCAATTTTGTTCAAAGAATTAGCAAATTTGTGGAAACTTGTTCTGGGTCCCTCATTAACTCGAACGGGATCAGAGCCGTGCAAGAGATTGATGAAGTCGTCGAGCTCGGAGGCAGTTCGGGAAATAGAAAACGACGTCGGCGACCTGAAGGAAGCCAAAGACGCCGCCAGCTTCAATGACTCCGGTGTGGCTTTGCCATCGCCGTTGCTAACATAAACATAGGCCATTTAAATTGATTACAGTATCTTAGTCAAATGCAGGGAATTCAATCCTTCAATTTCACAGTAAATATAGGGTGACAATGATATCAAAATAGTTAATGAAATCTGGTGAGAAAAAGAGAAGAGAGGGAAGTTGAGGAAGCATTTATTTTGTTCCTATTTGGTGGAGATGATGGTACTAAAATTTTCACTTTGTCCCTTTATTTTGATGATGTTATACATGGTCCCATTATTTTGTGCATGTAAGTGGCGCATACTCACTTAACAGAAATATACAAACGGTGTTAGGGCTAGGGACCTCCGATAAGCAAAAAATGTCTACTTTGGTCAGTGGTGAAACTTTTTTAAGTTGGGGACTGATGATGAGTTTGACCAAAGTTCAGGGACTAATGTCATACTTAACTTAACCCTATATTTATATACCGCGGTTCACATAATTTTCTGGCTGTTGATACAAAAATTGAAGTACACATGTCTTTTGAATCACGGTACATATATTTATATACCGCGGTTCACATAATTTTTTGGCTGTTGATACAAAAATTGAAAAACACATGTATTTTGTATCGCGATACATATATTTATATATCGCAATACAAAAATAAAATTTGAAGAATAAGTTTTGCACCGTGATATACAAACTTATGCACTGTGATTCAAAGGGATACACACGTCTCATTCTCATTACAGTTAACGTAGTCTATTCATGTCCAAAAGTAACTTTTTTTGATTTAAAAAAACAAAGGATACTTAAGCGATTAAATTCTTCAGAAAGTCGAGTAGCCCGCAATTTCTTCATTTCTTTTTGTTCTTGCCATTCCATTTCTTTTTGTCCTTGCCATGCCGAGGGGTTTGGAATGAGAGAGAAACTGTACGGCTAGCTTGTGTTTGTTACTTTTCAATTTGTTATTCCTTTGATACCGTAGTAGTTATGGATTTGACTCTAGGATTGTTATGCAAGTTTTTAACATATTTTTATCAGTGAAATTATCTTATTTTAAAATAAGGGAGACTATGCAGTAATGATTCTGTATCAGTTTAATCACGTGACCGTTCCTAAAATATCTATGTTTGATTCGTACTCTTGTTATTGAAACGTGTTTATCGTCAACGGTAAACTTTCGGTATTAATTTGGTTTTGAGATGATTTAGTATAACTAATAAGTAAAATGGCTGGAACAATCTGAATAATCTGAACAACTTGGATATTGTTATTGGGACTCATGTTATTGAGTGCTCGTGTGTGTTGTGCACGTTGTGAATAGTCTCAACCTGGCCAAATACTGATTAGTATACTAAATTATTATTTGTGATCAGCTGATTATTTAGTAACATTCAGTGTCGTTTTGGGGGTAATAATATGTGGTCTAGATTTTTATATTTATGGACAATTGGTACTTGAATCATATATCTTCTTATATTATGTGGTGCTGTGTATCCCCTTTTTACTCGGCCACAAGCTCACCTTCTACTGTTTCAGGTTTTTCAGTTGATATTTGATCGAGGTTCGAATAGCAGCTGTGTGCTTAGGGTTTGTCGTAGTACTCGGTTTTGATATAAAAAAATATGTATTATTTTTGGGTTTCATTAATATTGTAATAAAATTACGTTTGTATACCATTTTTATTTTGAGAAAATATTATTTATTTATTTCATTCCGCAACGAGTTACATATTTTTTATTTGAGTGACTTTCAGTTGAGATTTGTGTGAGTTGGTTCATGCCTCGAGGTGGTTTTGGAGCATGACAAATTTGGTATCAGAGCAGTCAATTCTCGACAGTGAGTTGGGTTTCGCTTCGTACCTTCTTTATAATTGCATTTTGGAGAGTAGAATTAAGGTGGAAGTCACCTCTTGATCCCCGTACGAGCCACATTTGAGTCGGTTGGTGAGCCGATTTGATGCGTCTCAGTGGGCTGTGTGGCTACAGCGTGAGCCGAGCTCTCGAGCTCAGGTCGTTACAGCATCACTCTCTAACCAACGGGGGATACATCTCTTCATTTGGTAATAGTAATATAATACATTTATCTTCAAAAATTTTAAACTAACCTCTCTTTTCTAAATCTAAACAACGTAAGATACATCTTTTCTCTTCTATTGATGATAAAATTAGAAGTCTTTTATTTAAAAACTTTTTAAATCAAAATCACTTTTTAACTAATGTATGAAATATCTCTTTCATTGGTAATATTAATATTTTAAAACCAATATATATTTCCAACAAATGTAAAATATATATCTCTTTTATTGTTAATAATAATAAAAATCTTTAATATAAAATTAAAATCAAAATTTTTTTCTAACAAATGTAAAAAATAAATAATGATAAAAATCTTTTATTTAAAGAGTTTGATAGCCGACATCATTTTACGGTATTGAATACGATATAAGGATCTCGTCTTGCTGATAAAAGGAAATGATTTTCTTTACTTTCACAAAGAAAATAGCTTTTCCTTTAACAAAGTAAATAGCTTTTCCTTTAACAAAGTAATACTAAAACAAAGAGGTGTTTGGCGTACCAGCTTTCCACAAAAGCATAATAAATGAATAACAGTGTTGAAGACATGAAATTTGGGGCATCATCAAACACCATGAATTATGTTCAACAAGTCTGCAGAAAGCAAGAAGATACAAACCAAACAAAGCCTCTGATTTCCACTTATCATAGATTTGAACATAATAGCAACAAATATCATCTCATGTATGAACCACAACAGCTAACTGGGAAAATCAAGACTTTCTTAATAGCTCTACACAACCAAACATTAACGAACGATTCCTTATATCATTTCTTACGGAGGCTGCGAAAATGGGTCGCCGGGTCACGTGTAAAGTCATCCCTGTAAATGTAGTCCCCCTTCCCCCCAGGAGCCTTCATCTTCTTTCTATCTTTGGTACTATTTTCTGAGGTGGTTACCCATGAGACAAGCCTATCAATGCCCCATCCCACCGTTGCTAATACAGCTACCACTACTACCACCGTCGCTGCAGTGTTTACGGCCTCGTCCTCTTCCATTTGCCTAGACCTTTCAGTGCTCTCCCAACTTCCCAATAAATGAATTCTCCCTTTCTAAGTAGGATTGCCCTGTTTTATAACTCTAGCGAGTTTTATTGTGGAGATGAGTTTGGTTTATATAGTGAATTCTGGGATGATCTCCTGTGCATGCCTACTAAATGACCAAAATGTCTCTAGGTCACACTAGTTAATTAATCGAACAGCTATGAAAAGGAATAAGAATAATAATATATATGAACATGTTATAGTGGGGGATAACTATTCATTATTCTTCAACCACTGATGTGCCCGGCCCAAGCCGGGTCACGAGCGAAACACGAGCTAGCATTACGTGGCAGTCACGAACATACTTAGTATGTGGCCCACCAATCTAGCGGACAAAGCTAATAAGACATTAAGTAACGGATAAAGCAACTCCACTGTAAACGTGGTCGGGCATAGGCTTTGCCTGTCTGTCCAAGTGCCATGACTGGGGACCACACTTACGCCGGGCAGAGAATCAGATTCATCCCTTCCAAACCTGGTTGAGCACTGGCCTTGCCTGCTCGACCAGGGGCCACGCCCGGAAACTGCATTTACCTCAACTCAGTCTACGTCAAGCAGCCGGGCAGTACCTTGCTCGCCCGGACACGCATCGAGCAAGAAGCTCCGGAAACTTGCTCCCCCAAACAAGTCAAAGGTTTCCATAGCCGAGCAGGACACTTGCCTTATCTGCTCTTACATTTATGCGGTCAGCCGCCTATCATGCCTATAATTTAGGGATTCTCTCCTTAATTGACTGGGTATCTATGGAAGCTGAATCCCACCAGGATTCTAGGTCATTAGGGGCCTATAAATACCCCTCCATAAACCACAAACAAGGTACGCATACTTTCTTGAGCCTAGAACCTCTATCAAATTGCTTTTTGACTCTCTCACACGATCCTTACTCTCACGCCGGAGTGGTTTCGTGAAGCCCTGATTTGCACTCCACTAAGGTTTTCTGTGATCTGAATTAGGTTTAAGGAAGCAGATTCAAGCCCTGATATCCTACCCATCGTAAGGACGACCCAAGCTGTGATTTTGCCACATCAGTTTGGTTCCGTTGCCGAGAAACTCGAAGTCTCAACACTTTACTCAAAGTTTTCCAGTGAGATTCTTGAAAATCTATCTATTTGCAATGGCTGGTAAGGGTAGCAAACATCATGCCACCGTTAGTAACTACTAGGTTGGAAGCCAACAGGCTGGTAACAACAATCCACCGCCGGGTGATTTGCCACCAAGGGCACCCCAAGGGGTGCAAACAAGGAATCAGAAGGTGGCTGCTTGGCACACGATTCATGACAATGATGTGTCGTACGTTGAGGAGTTGCCATCCCAGCACGCCAGCCAAAGTCACGCTAGCCAGCGCGATGCCAGGCAAGTTATCAATGAAAAGCGTGATGCTCACGCGGTAGATCTCAGAACGCAGCTAAATCGCCAACGAGAGAATGGCCAGGGTAGCCATGTGAGTTTTCCCGGGCAAACCCCTGACCAGCAGGCTGCTGCTCTGCAAGTCCAAGCAAAGTATTATAATAAGATATTGTATTATAATAAGATGTATGCACTCAACCAGCAACCCTCAGAGAGCCCGCTTATAGTAGCTCGGGCAGCGCTAACCGTAGTCGGCATCTCAAAGCTAGGGAGCAGCCACGGCTTTCCAGAGTCTTTGGCAAAAGGTGTGGCAGAGACATGCCCAGACCCCGTATCCCGGGGACGAGTAGACTGATTAGCCGGGGGCGGGGAGCTTCGTTTTCTTTTACCCGCTGCCTTTGTAGCCTTGGTAGCGGCATCAGCAGCAGCTGCATCGGTCACAGCTACAACTGGCCGGGCAGGAGGAGGAATCTCAGCAACTTTCTTTGCTGCTGGAGGCTTTTTGGCTAGAGGGCCAAAGGGGACAGTATGGACAGCCTGGGGGCGGCTTGCTCGCTAGAGCAGCTACCGTCCTACTCTCTTCAGCCTCGAGCCTTTTAAGTTGCCTAAGGGTCATCATCGCTGCACAAAAAGGAAAAGAATCAGAACAATTATAACAAAGGAAACAGTTAATATGATAGTTGTAAAGGAAAATGAAATCACGAAGCAAGGTAAAAAGTCGAAGATCAACCAGGGGCTGCCGAGTAGACATGCGTACAATCGTGCCCGAGCCTTCGGCACTCATGACAATCACCACGGAAGTTATACCCATGATAACCACCCCAATAAACGTGGGCCTCTTCGGGCTCAAATATGCACAAAGGCTCGAACCCGGACACCACGGTTTGAAGCACTCCGGCCAAGCACAGGTTCCTGGGGTTGCAGACCAACTCCTTCCAGTCGAACAGGATCTCCTGGGTAACCCGCTTCTCCCCCTCCATTATAACACCCAGGGCAGCCCAGATGGTGGCCAAACGACCAGAATCACCTGTATTAAAACTACCGCAAGGAAGTTTGGAGACATTGATGCAGGCTTGGCTCATGGGCATTATCGGCTAGCCTATCCGGGACTCGATCAGGACGGCTCTCTTATCCCAGGCCTCAACCTTGCCCGGAACCTCATCTAGAATTCGAAGGAAGCTAGAGTTTGACCGGAGGCTAACCCAGCCGAAAACGTTGGCACTCAGAATGAACAGCTGCCGGAATATCTTCAACGTAGGTTCTATACGCAGCAACCGACATGCCACAGTATACACCATCAAGGCCTAGACTTTATTCAACATAAGGTCACCGGGCATAGGGCCAAACTCCTTGAGAAAGCGAAGGAAGAAGGGATCTAAGGGTAAGCGCAATCCTACTCAGAAAAAGTCAGCAAAAAACAACAATTTTCCATCCTGCTCTCGGGGATACTCTCCATCCACTAAAACGGCTTTCTTTGCCCGGTAAGCCTGGGGGTCCACCCCCAGCGAAATAAACCATGCGGTAAGTTTGGTAGGGGTATCTAAAGAGGTCCAGTGTGCAGCATAGAGGGTTTCATCAGCCTTTAACATCCAGTCGGGCGCAGGGGCAGAAGTGGTAGCCTCATCTTTGGCATGGGCAAGTTTTCTCTTTCTCTGGGCCAATGGGAGGTTGTCAGAACTCTCTTCCCCCAAGTTGGAGGCTTCGCTAATTGCATCCGCTTGTGCTACGTCGAGCAGTGCCTTACCACCAACTCCCTCCTCGACCACGGGCTCCTCTCGTTCGGGCAGCTGTGCTAGGCCTTGCCTGCTAGCAGCCACATAACTTTGCTCCACCTATCCATCAGACAAACCATGTTCACTGGAGGAGTCAGTAACTGTGATCACAAGAATACGGGCTCGTGCCACAACAGCCTCTCCGGCCACGGACTCATCTCCCTCTTCTACTTCGACGTCCGAGAAAAGAGACCTCTCGCTACTCAACGGGTCATTCTGCCCGCCATAGCTGAAAGCTTCTCGGTCGTTGTCTGAATATTCTCCGTCAGACATCTGCATGGAGATCGAGGAAATAAATGTTAGAATCTGCTCGAAGCAAAGAATAATCTAGAAAGGGAAAACCCTAAGTCTAGGTACATCAAGGGGCCATGCCCACCTAGCGGGCAAGACGTGTGGAGCAATTATCCTCGATCTCTACCTAGGGCCTGGTTCAAACCTACGAATGCTACCCGAAAAAGGACTGAAGATGAATGAGAAACCCAGAAACCCCAAAAGCAAAGGAATCAAAGCAGATAAAGATAAGAAAGATTACAATCAAGATGGGGTTGAGTTCGTTTTACTCTGCACAGGCGGAATCAAAATGAAAGCAGGGAAAGACTTCGGATATTGTGAACTGAGTGACAGCCAGAATTGAAAGGCAGTTGCAATAGCACCGGAAACTGGAAATCTTCTGAGGAATCGGCGGCAGGAATGCGGGGTTTTTTCTCTCTCTAAAAATCTCAGAGATGGTAAAAGGCTAGAGAGGTAAAGGGGTTGGCCTTTTATAGGCGAGGTTCAAGAAGTTTTGGGGACGCTAAAATGGCGCTTGAAAAGACGGCACCCATCATCAGTATGCACGTGCATTTAATGCGTCGCACTAAAATCTGAGCCCCCATCAAGTCTCACCTTTCCTTGGCGTCTCACGCGCCCACTCCCGAATTTGCCTTACCACTCTCACGGCTGCAAGCTTCCTCGGCACGCTCCAGCTGTCCACTAATAAAGATTCTAGAACCTTTCACAAGTTCATCCAGCTCATTAACAGCTTTCTCAAAAATTCAGAGGTGTTGAAGCCCGTACCCCGAGCCGCATTATCTGGCATATACGCTTCCCACTCCGAGCATGAATACTCGCTAGACAAGGAGCTAGGGGCCACTGATGTGCCCGGCCCAAGCCGGGCCACGAGTGAAGCACGAGCTAGCATCACGTGCCAGTCACGAGCATAATTAGTATGGGGCCTACCATTCTAACGGGCAGAGCTAATAAGACATCAAGCAACGGATAAAACAACTCCACTCCAAACGTGGTCGGGCATAGGCTTTGCCTGTCCGACAAGTTTCCATGACCAGGGACCACACTTACGCTGAGCAGAGAATCAGATTCATCCCGTCCAAACCTGGTTGAGCACTGGCCTTTCCTACTCGACCAGGGGCCACGCCCGGGAACTGCATTTACCTCAACTCAGTCTACGTCAAGCAGCCGGGCAGAGCCTTGCTCGCCCGGACACACATCGAGCAAGAAGCTCCAGAAACTTGCTCCCTCAAACAAGTCAAAAGTTTCCATATCTTAGCAGGACACTTGGCTTATCTGCTCCTACATTTATACGGCCAGCCGTCTATCATGCCTATAATTTAGGGATTCTCTCCTTAATTGGCTGGATATCTATGGAAGATGAATCCCACCAGGATTCTAGGTCATTAGGGGCCTATAAATACCCTTCCACAAACCACAAACAAGGTACGCATACTTTCTTGAGCCTAGAACCTCTATCAAATTACTTTTTGACTCTCTCACACGATACTTACTCTCACGCCGGAGTGGTTTCGCGAGGCCCTGCCTTGCACTTCCACTAAGGTTTTATGTGATCTGAATTAGGTTCAAGGAAGCAGATTCAAGCCCAGATATCCTACCTATCGTACGGACGGCCCAAGCTGTGATTTTGCCACATCAACCACTATGAAAAGAAATAAGAACAATAATATGAACATGTTCAAAGAAACAAGATTCCTACGAAAGAGTGACTAAATCCGACTTTTTTGAGATGGGTCATGTGAGAACCCTAGTTCGAATCCCGTCTCGTTACATAAAAAAAAGGTGATTTCAAAAACTTAAGCGCGTGAAATACACTCGGTCTCGTTATGAACTCCTTAAAAATATGCACATAGTCGTAACCTCCATTTAAATGACAAACAGATAAAAACATAAAATATTGGGTCCGGGAGCTAAGTTACAAGTTGGGAAGGGGCTAGGCATCCAACTCGCCTTTTCAATCTCAAAGGGTTGCTAACATACTTGGTTTACTTTTTGTATATCTAATCTAGGGAACATGTGTGAATATGAAAAGAAGATTTTTATTTTTTTTGTTGAACCAAAAGAAAATGAAATAATAACAAAAATGAACCAAAGAAAAGATAAAATAAATATTCTATAAATTATTCTATACAAACCAGCTAAAAAAACAGGAAAAAGTAATTATTTACGTTGTCTAATAATATCTAACCAAACAGAAGAACTTATTTTACACATGCTAAAAAAACATAAACAGATAAAAAAAAACAAATTTTAACTACGTACATATGTATAGACATCAGAAATATATCTGGATCCACAAAATATCTTTATTTACATTTATTTACAGACTAAACGAAATAATTATGGAGACAAAATATCAGGGATCCAATACCTTTGGAGCATGATAGTCTGTACCCAGTGTTGTGTGTGTGTTTGTGTGTTGAAAGAGATGTACCGCTCCACCCAGAATAGGTAAAACCAGTCAGTAGAAACAACCCAGAGAAAACGAGAAATAGTTCACTCTTTCTCTGTCTGAAATATAATTATCCGTCCTCGTTGAAAATAACTGAGAAGAGGCTTTTATACGGAGGCTAGGGGAAGTTTCCTTGGTATGAGTGAGAGCTGAGGGACAGCTTGTGGTGTCTGAGTGAGGCTCCTCAAATGATTTAGGAGGCTCTTAGATGTGTAGGGGGTCTGTCGTCGGCCACTGTAGCAAGTTCTTTGAGCTGGGTAATAAGGAAAATGGACGTCGTACATGTCAAAATGGGCGCCCCGCCGGTATAAGAGTGTACCACGTTGAAATTGTTGAGAGGGGAACCAACCAGCCAAAACAGCCAAAATGGGCGCCGTCCATGGTCTTTTGGGCGCGATACAGACCCTTTTGGGTGCGACGCCCGTTTGGGTGTGTACCGCGCCTACTTCTCCTTTTTCTTTACTTTTTGTGTACTTTGGCCCGTTTCTTGTTTCCTTCTGTCTTTTGAGCCCTCCATTTAGTCCTTTTGACGTTTTGGCCCCCTAAAAAGTAATATTTTAGTCCATTTTAATTTGTAATAATATTTTATAGGACATTATAAAATGGGTATAAAATTGAAGTGTCTACAGAACCCCTCGACGACGGAGTTTACATGTAAATGAACGTCGTTGATAAGAATAGACTCCAAATTTTCGGAAAAACGTAAAAGCATGGCTGGGCCCCGAAGGATTACCTACGTATCCTCAAGAAGAATCAAGCCAATCGTAGTTCGACTATGTGCGGGAAGTTTAGAAAAATGTTGATCATCTCTTAAGACCCGGGGCTCGCACCCGTTGGGACATGATCAAAGGGATCGTGGATAGTTTCCAGAGACCTCGGGTTTACACACGATGGGACATGATCAAAGGACTTCAATTAAAGCACTTCATTGGTCATGGATTTTATGGGAACGCAATGTGCGCGTTTCTAAATGACCTGATGCCTCCGTAAAAAAAATTAAGAAATCAGTTTCTTTCTCTCTTTTGTATTTATATGTCTTGTATTTTGAGTCTCTTTTCGAAGCCCTCCCGAATTTGTGGGTTTGTAGGGAGGTGTACATAGAGTTCCCAAACCAAAAATATTTTCTTTTTAGTTTAATTTTAGAGGTAAATGCACCATTAGTCCCTAAACTTTGGCCAAACTCATCATCAGTCCCCCAACTTCAAAAGTGATCACCATTGACCAAAGATCGCCTTTTTTGTTCACCGTTAGTACCTACCCCTAACGACGTTTGTATATTTCCGTTAAATGAGCATGTGCCACTCGCATGCACAAAAATTGAGGGCAAAAAAGACTTTTCATTTTAAATAAGAGGTCAGTTTGCTATCATCATCAAAATAGGGGGCCATGGATAACATCATCAAAATAAGGGGGCCATGTGAAAATTTTAATACCATCTTCTCCGACAATTATTTCAGGATTCAATACTATTATTTACAAACAAAAAAAAATCACTGATGATCTCCCACTAAAATTATGGAACCCAATTTTGTTCTTGCGTAGTTCAGTTTTGGAACCCAATATGAACACTCGTTTGACATATCGGGCAATACTTGCTCTTTCTCTCTCTACTCCCTTGTTTTTTTTTCTTCTGCTTTGCTCTTTCCCTTTCTTCCCCAACCCAGGTAAATATGAGCATCGACTTCACTCCAAGTTTGAATTGAATCATAGGTCTAACAAAGGAGACATTCTTTGAGGCATGTGGGGTTCATTAGAATCAAAGGAAGAATGAGAAGAACATTATACTTGATTTGCTTTCAAAGCTTTTGCCCTCATTATCTTCCCTCTCATCACTCACATCCCTTCCCTTGAGGTCTTTGTAACAATATCTTGGTGAGATATTTTATCGAACACCAACCGTGCATCGCCAATTTCCCCACAAGACACATACATATCCACCTAACTTGTCTCAACAAAGGGGTCGAAATCAAAACCCAATTTTGAAGCCAATCCATGACGCTCCATCCATTCACTTAGCCTCGAAACTCAAGATGAAGCCTTTAGTAACGGAAGATTAGAGTTTGCTATAAGATGCGAGAGCCCGTAGTAAACTAATTGTGGTTCTCGACTACCAACATGATTTGTAGAAAAATAGAGAGAATATCTTTTTGTGAAGTATTACCCATGTGCTTGGTTATTATTGTGTGTTCTTAATGCGTTTGATGGCATAGTGAACCATTAGATGATCACTAGAATTATAGGATAAGATACGAGAGACCGTCCTATTAATTCTGATAATCACAATAATTGTTTACGTTACGTGAGACTGATAGGAGATCATGTGTAGATAGTCATTGGGTGCTTGTTTTGACATGCGGCTATTTTCTCCAATGTTATAAGATGCGAGAGCACGTAGCTAGGAGTTGTAACTAGATTTTCTGTATGATGCGAGAGCCCGTAGTGAATATTATAGTGCGCCCGACTACCAAGACTTGAGTTAAAGAAAAGCAGAAAGAGGATTAAAATCAGACACCGGCTAAACTAGAAACATCGCACTCCTATATTTTTAATCTTGATTTGTTGTTGTCAAACCACTTCAGCGTTAGTGTAATTTTAATTGCTTTCTTATATTTTTTTTACATTTTTAGTCTTTAATTCATTTTCTTTTCGCTCAAATATAATTAGTTAGCCCGATTTTGGTATTTAGTTGTAATGAAAATTACGTATATTCTTTGTGGGATCAATAATTCGTACTTATGTAAACTTTATTACTTTATACGGCCGGGTATTCTTGCCTGAGTTTCGTTTTTACACACATCATGTTTTTTGCGCCGTTGTTGGGGAATGGTTTAATTTTTTCTCTTATATGCTAATATCGATACCAAGCAAAGCTATTTGCAATTTAAGCATTTTTTTTAGTTAGTTGATTTTCTTTTGTATTTATATGTTTTGTATGTTGAGCCGCTTTTCGAAGCCCTCCCGAATTTGTGGGTGTAAGTCTAGTTGGAAACGAAATAAAGCTACAGAGGGGTGTAGACACCCCAATTTCGTACCCCTGTTTTATGACATGCCATAAAATATCAAGACCTTTTAAAAGGACTAACGGATGTCAAGTTACAGGGTTAAAAGTGCAAAAAGACGAAAGAATTAACAAATAGTGAATTACAGGGGGTGAAAGTACCAAAAACAAAAGAAAAAACAAAGCGGGAGCGGCCGTAGGCTATTCTGGACGCAGCGCCCAAAAGACCTATAGGCGGCGCCCAAAACCCCCTCAGGCAGCGCCTAAACCTTTCCTGTTCACTGTTGCAGTTTGCTTTTGGTGTAATTCCTTTAGCGCACGGTACAAGCGTTCAAAGCATGGAAGAAAATATCTACTCTTCCTTCGATGTTAAGGAATATCTCACTTCAGCCTATAAATACAAGGCTTCGGCAGTGCCCAAAGAAAAATTAGACGGAGAGAAACAAGCGAAGAACAGTTACGCTGTAGTTTTCATATCCAACTTAGAAGCTCCGTGAGGCTGTCAAAACCTCCCCTAAACACTTAAACTCTCCGGCCAAAGTGAACCCTAATTCCCCTGCTAGGTTTCCGCCCTATTTCACTGGTTCCAAAATCTCAAAAAGAGCAGTTGCCCTGCCCGAATCCAGATGTCAAATCCAACAAAAGCAAGCAGTTGCTCTACCCGATTTCAGATACGACAACAACAACAATCAAGCAAAAACAAGTAGTTGTGCCGCCCAGATCCCGAGGCGAAAACAACTAAAAGGAGTAGTCACGCTACCTAAAATCCGACAACAAAAAAAGACTCCATCTGCCTGAAGGACAAAGTGAGCGCACCCTAAAAACCTACCATAAAAGAAGTTGGTTCGGGATAAAGCTCACACGCTTCAAGAGGTAGGTGCCCTAAAGTATTTAGTTATTTTGTCCTTAAAATAGTACCATTTAAATAGTAATATATCATAAAATAAGTTGTTACGCTCCTCAAATTTCAATAATAAATAGATATAAAAATAAACCGTTATTATGGCCTAATTTTTAAAGTATTATTTGCAACTCTAAAATGAGGCTATTGTAAGTTTTTTTATTTCTATATATATATATATATATATATATATAGCCAAAAATCTGTTTTGAATCCGAAAGGGCGAGTTGAGTGCCTAACCCCTTCCCAACTCGTGACTTAGCTTCCGAACCCTTACAAATCTGGTATATTTGATTTTTCTTTGTTTATCCTTCAAATAAAAATGACGACTTTGTTATTTATTTTTTGAGTCACAATTGAGGTCGGACGTATTCCACGCGCTTTTGAAAAGTTTAGAAACCACCCCACCTTTCATATGGCGCGGATTCGGTTAAAAACGAGGCACTCAAAGTGACGACTCTGCTAGGGACGTTGTTTTTATTTTAATAATAAAATAAAAATTGAGGGCTAAACTCGGTTTGTTTTTTTATATTTATATATAAAAAAGTTTATCTTTTGGATTTTTGGCTAAATATGTTCGTTATATTTATTTAGCAGTTTAAATATTGTGTTTTTATATATCCGTGTATATATGTGTGTATAACCTTGAAATCTTGTAGCAGCTTCATTTTGGGTACCGGTGCAACCTGAAAGGATTTTTAAAAAAAGCTGGAGCAATTTTTGTTTTATTCTATTATTATATTATTCCTGGTGGTCATGTAAATATTCTTTTATTCTGTCATTTTCATTTTGGGGATTAGGATCAAATGTAATTAATAGGAACAGATAGTTTCCCCACTTTTCTTTCTATTTATTGATCTGAATGGCCGTCACGCTCGCTCGCGCCGTCCTTTCGGGGATTCAAACTAATGGACCGAGAAAATCAACAAATGAACAAAAAGACAGGCTATAATTTATTGCTTTATCACTGCTTTATATCTGAAAAAAGAAAAAATATATATTTACTGCTTTTTAGATAACTCACACACGTGCACTCATGTAGAGATATTCCGACTGTTACCCTTCAACCCGATAAACACATCTGGGTATCCATGATCTTGAAAGAGAGGCTAAGGAGAACTTAGGTCGAAATTATCACATCCTGCACCCCTTACTGAAGGGCCAACGGGGTGAAGCCAGCCTAGCCCTGCATTAGCAAACGCTAAAAGCATATATATATTTAGGACACTTCATAGACCGATCGGTTTTTATATCTCGAAATTAATGATCAACCCCTGTTGCAAAAAATATATGTAAATGAACAAAGATATATGCACAGGGGCTGATCAATAATTTTCATGGTATTTGTCCTAGACCATTTGAATGGTGGATCCCGGAAAGAGTATAGACTCTTCACCTGAGATCTGTCCAATCTTGGGAAGTCAAAAGTCAGGTGGAATACGAAAAAATAAAATAAAATAAAATACGAAGGTTCCATACTCTGGAGAAAGAATCCATTGTTCCAGGAAAAGTTCTAGACTGTCAAAACAAAGCATGTGCTTGTCCGATCAATTTTAGGAAAAACAAATAAGCTAATTATAAAAGCACACTGCACTAAAACAAAAAAACCCTAAACCTTTCCTTCTGATACCTTCAACCCTTTTTCTCAGAAACCTGGCCCGGATTTGAAAAAGAAGAGATAGCACCGGTCTTTGATACGGGATACAGGCACAGAGGTCAGGTCACGAGTATAAGAATCAGTTCAGAGGGTACAGATTTGGGTAGAATGGCCACCAAAAACAAGCAGACTGTTGCATGTACCAGTAATGAACAAACTGCTCTTGGAGCAGAAATAGAAGCTCCTGGATATGCCCCACACCCTGAATTCCAGAACTGGTTTAAAAGAGAATTGGATGCTCATGTAGGAAGAGTCGCAAGCCAAGTAGCTGGGGATCTGTTGGAAAGTTTAGTAAAAATCTTCACTATGTTCTCTCACCGAATCAAAAGCCGGCTACCTCCCCCTGATAACTCCCTCCTTCCAGGAATCAACTTCTCCAATCCAACAAAAAGTACGTTCCCTCAAAATTCCAAACATCAACCCTGAACCAAACACCAACCCTGTTTCCCAAAGCGATATCATTCCAAACATTTATAACTCGAGTCCACCAAGCATCTCATTCACAGGAACCAACCCCGAACTCACTCACATAAATGCCTGTTACCATAACCAAAAAGACTACCTCCCTCTTGACCCTTAAAACACCTACACCTATACCCAACAAATGACCCATGGGACACTAACCAGAATGATCTATATGCATGAAAAGGAACGACTCCCCTCAAATAGAAGCACAAAAAATGAGTTTCTTGCACAAAGCTACCCAAGCCAATAAGAATTGACAACGTCTCATCTCTAAATGTATGCTCCACAAACACATTAGCAAAACTGGGGACAAAGATCTCAGAATTGACTCCTTCATCACAAACAGTTAGGGCATATGACAACACAAGTCAATGTGTCCTAGGAGTGGTAACTCTGATGATGACAATTGGGCCACTGACTATGCCAGTTGAATTCCAGGTCCTAGATATTCCTGCCACTTTCAGTTTATTGGTGGGACGTCCTTGGATCCATGGGGTAAAAGGGGTAGCTTCTTCGCTGCACCAATGTGTCAAGTTCATCCACGATGACCATATAGTGATCATACTTGCTGATAAAATCATGGAGAACAAAGAAAGTGGGGATATCCCAATCCTCGAGATAGAACATGATGACATAGGTATCTTCCTAAGTGGCTTTGAAGTCATCCCTCTGGGCAGAGTCAACGCAATTGAATGTGGGCGAGAGACTGACATTATTGGAAAGAGAACCAGGTCTTCAGAGATATGGTCCCCTTAAACATGCTCCGAAAAATGAACTATATACCTGGTCTGGGTCTTGGCAGAAATCAACAGTGGCTTATCAATTTAGCCCAGGATAAACTTAAAGAATGTACTCCTCCATTTGGTTTAGGATACAAACCTACACCAGCTAAGTTAGCAGCGGTCATGAGACAAAAATGTGAAAAGAATAAGGCAGAACATGAAAAGCGGCCTTACAAAGATCCTCCTCTACAGCCATATAGAAAAACTCTAAATGGGTATTTTTTAAGGAAATGAGAAACGGATGCCTATCTCATGTTCCTAGAACCCTTGATAGACCAAAATAGGAAAAGACACCTTGGTTGGGAGATATTCGAAGATGTCAGTCTCGCCACCGATGAAATGGAAAAGGTCATCCTAGAGCCCCGTAGTACCGCATATAAAACTGTGACGGTCGAAAATACCTAGACTATAGATCAAGACAACTATGCCTTGGCCTTATTTGGTGATGATTTCATGGGGGATAGTTTCCTGGGTATGATTGATGGAGGGACTAGCTATGAGGAGCTCCCGACAGAATTTGAGGCTATTGCTGATAACCCATTGCAAAATTGGTATACAACGGCTAGACCGCTTTTGGCAACAGCAGACTTGATGAACCGTTTTGGATACACCCTTCCCCCTATTTATTTTTTCCCCACGGACTGGTCACCTACCGGTCCGCTCCCTGAAATTGAGGACTCCAAACCCCAGGGCCTAAATAATGTAACCGACCCTGTAAACCTTGAAATTAATAATGAGAGTCTCGATGTCTTTGCGTATTCCTTGGTTGCACCTACGTTAAAAGACAAATTAACAAACATAAATAATGAGTCGTTTAACAAAATGGACCCGAAAAGCACCGATCAGCAGCGTCATAAGAAGACTTGTCTATTATCAATCTGGGGCTAAACAGTGAGATCAGAGAGGTCGGAATCGGCAATTACCTGCAGGGGTCAGAAAGGGCAGCATTGATCATTCTACTCAGAGAGTTTTCAGATGTCTTTGCATGGTCTTGCGAAGACATGCTTGGGTTGGATCCAGTAATCGTAGAGCACTGAATTCCTACATACTCAGATGTTAGGCCAGTTAAGCAGAAACTCTACAGAATTAAGCCAGAATGGTCACTGAAAGTAAAAGAAGAGATCATGAAGCAGCTACACGTCAAGTTTATCCGGGTAGTTGAGTACCCAATTTGGCCGTCAAACATAGTGACTGTACCAAAACCTAATGGAAAGGTTCGGATCTGCGTAGACTTCCGCGACCTCAACAAGGCATCGCCCAAAGACAACTTCCCTCTACCCAACAATGATATTGTGGTAGATGTTGTGGCTTCTTACAAATTAAGATCCTTTGTAGACGGCATGCTAGGCTACAACCAAATCAATATGGCAGCAGAGGACCAGGAAAAAACTTCATTCATCACCCCCTGGGTAAATATTTCTACACTGTCATGCCATTTGGATTGAAAAATACTGGGGCTACATACCAAAGAGTTGCCACTAGTCTCTTCCACGACATGATACATAAAGAAGTCGAAGTGTATGTGGATGATATGATTGTGCATTTTGACGATGCAAATGGCTCACATGTCAAAGACCATCGAAAATTCTTCGAAAGGTTAAGAAAACACAAGGTGAAGCTCAACCTGACAAAATGTACATTCTGAGTCACCAAAGGCAAAGTCCTAGGGTTTTTGGTAACCGAGCAGGGCATTGATATAGAACCTGCTAAAGTAAAAGCTATCGTAGAAATGCCACAACCAAGAACTCCAATAGATGTTAAGGGGTTCCCTGGACCGATTGCAATATATTAGTCGCTTCATTAGGCAGCTGACATCCATGTGTGAACCACTATTCAAACTCCTGAAAAAGGACACTGACCGGGTCTGGGATGAAGAATGCTAGCTTGCCTTCGAAAAAGTCAAAGACTACCTTGTTAGCCCGCCTGTGCTAGCTCGTCCTCATACTCACAAACCTCTCTTGCTATACCTAACTGTCACAGACAGTGCAGTAGGGGCTATGCTCGCACAAGAAAATGAAGATTCCTTCGTTGAGAATGCCATTTATTTCATAAGTAAGAAGCTACAAGGAAGTGAGCTTAATTACTCAGCCTTAGAGAAAAGTTATACTTGTTTAGTCGGGGTAACATAAAGGCTCAAGACCTACTTGCAAACCCGGTCCATCAAAGTGATCTCTAGGATAGACCCCATGAAATACATCTTCGGAAAGCCATCACTCTCCAACCAGTTGGCTAAATGGTCATTCTTACTTAACGAATTCGACATCACATACGTCACGCGCAAATCTATCAAAGGAAGTGTGATCGTAGACCATCTAGCAGATTTACCTTTAGAGTCAGAAGATGCTTCAAAACCAAGTTTCCCAGAAGAGGGTGTCCTAGAAATTACAGATCATGACACCAAATGGCAGATGTTCTTTGATGGGGCTGCCAACAAACGAGGTTTCGGTATAGGAATCCTGCTAATTGATCCAGCAGATTCTCATACTCCTTTAGCCATAAGATTGGAGTTTGAATGTTCAAACAATGCTGCCGAATATGAAGCTTGCATCGCTGGTCTAGAAGAGGCTCTCCAAAGAGGAGCAGAAGAATTAGAAGTCTTTGGTGATTTCGCCTTGATTATAAATCAGATCGAGGGGAAATGGAAAATAAAAGATCCCCGACTACAATTATATCATGCTCGATTGACAGCTTTAGCAAAAGAATTTGATGATATCTCGTTCCATTATTTACCGCGAGATAGAAATCAATTTTCCGATGTTTTAGCAACATTATTTCGTTGGTCAAAGTTTCCACAGAGATCAACGTTCAACTATTTGTAGTTGGGAAGAAAATAGCTCGTGCCTATTGCTTCACAATTGATGCAACTCCTGACAAAGACAATGAGCCTTGGTACTTAGACATTTGGAATTTACTTCAGAAAGGAGTCTATCCAACAAATTTAGACAAAAGAGGATAGGTCTCCCTACGAAGGTGGGCATCACAATTTGTGATCAGCGAAGGTAGTCTACATAAAAGGCACTACCAATGATTAAATCTGTTATGCATAGATCAGGCCAAAACAGAACGAGTCATGGACCAACTGCATGGTGGTACTTATGGACCACATATGAATGGGCATATGCTTTCAAAGAAAATAATTCGACGAGGGTACTATTAGAGTACACTAGAAATTGATTACATTCGGTGGGTGCGTCACTGTGACAAATGCCAGCGCTTCGCCAATTTGCAGCACGATCCCTCGTATATATTGTACAACTCCACAGCTCCCTGACCCTTCTCAACATGGGGAATTGAGGCCATAGGTCAGATTCACCGAAAATAATCAAACGGCCATCAGTATGTCCTAGAAGTTGTCGACTACTTCACAAAATGAGTAGAAATTGCTTCCTACAAAGTGTTGAATGCCAAGAAAGTATCTGAATTTATCAAGAAAAACATCATATGTCGAGACAATATGCTTCTGCCAGGTACAGAGGATGCCCCAACATCACTTGGATGAGAACTATTTGAAGTTCCCTCATCCTCATCATCAGCTTCCCCATTATCATGAATAGAAGGGTTGCTTGGGCCAACACCATCGCCACGTTGGGCGTCACTTCGCCTTTCGGCATTACTTGGACCCATTTCATCATTCCGTCTGGCATTACTCTGTCGTCCTGCGTTGCTTAATCTGGGAGAAGCATCGTTTGGTCCTGCCTCATCAGAAGCGTGTGCCATCTAGGCTTTGAGACCGTATACCTGTTGGAATTCTTCTTGTAAAGCCTGAGGGACCACCAAACCCGAACTCTCCAGGTCCTCGCTAATTTCCATGAGCCGAGCATCTATGCCACTTGTAACCCGCCTGGACAAGATTCCCCTAAGTACATGCTTGATAATGCAAGAATGCTCCTCAGCAACCAAAAGTATCTATGACAGATATTCATGGGATAGAAGCATGTTCTTAGAAAAAGTGTTGGCTGAGGCCCGTAAATGATAATCTATTCCCCACATGTCCCAAATGAGAGAACCCACATTCCCCTCAATAAGCAACATGTCCATTAGATGACGGTTCTCATCAGTAATAACATGTTCTCTACCAAATTGACAGAGAATCCGGTAGGGCAGATAAAATGTGGTCTGACGGAGACCAGCTAGAATGACTTGAGCATAAGCCCCAGTTAATTCCTATGATTAGATTTGGTTGAGTCATCTTCTGATTCTATTGCACAGTAGGCTAAAAGGTCTGCGTACCGATTAGTGTGGCAACTATCTTAGAATCACTGTGTTTAGAATAGTTTCTAAGTGTTAGTTCTTAGGCGCCAAACAGCAAGCTTCTACAGCAGTCCTTAAGGATCAGTAGACTTTGAGGTCTGCTCAAAGTCCGGAAAATCAAATCTGGCCAAAATCAAGAAACAGTGACACGTGTACACCTATTTAGATATTTTTGAGAATATCTAGTCATTATGTCTTCACCAGATTATTTTTTTTAAGAAGTCAACTCTGCATGATGACAATCTGTCGGCATGCCTCTAATCAAGACCGAAGACATTACCCGCTTTGGCTAAGAAGACTTTCCAAGCCGCAAAGCTCGCACTCTAAAAACATTACCCCGTTTAGTAATGTCTCTCCGCACACCGCATCTCTCGATGGCGTTTCTTCTCCCAAAGCACCGAATTGCATTCAATGCAAAGGAACATTGGACTCAATTATCTCTGATTTCAGACCAACGGTCAAAAGGTCTCTTCCTGGTATATATTCAAGTTTTGAAGATCTGAAGATATAACTCTTGCGCATTAACTCTCAAGCTTCATCTTCATCACTCAAGCATTCAAGAGATCAAAGGACAAGGACCAACACTTCACCAAACTTTCTGAAGCTGCAGATCTGCCATCTTAAATTCTTTTTCAGCTTCATTTAGTTTGTCTTTAAACTGTTCTTTAATTCTGCACGTGTAGAGAACAATTATTCATTGATTGTCTCTCTCACTTTTATACACTTGGTTAAAAACTCATTTTGTACACGATCCATTAGAGATCTAAATCATAAACCTAGTGGATAAACAAGTGCACTTTTTAAAATCCAAAGCTAACCACTTTGGTAGTGGATGTAGTACTATTCATAGTACGAACCACTTCAAATTCCTGTGTGCTATCTTCAAACTGTTCTTATTACTCCCATTAACTGCTTGTACTTAACTGGTCCAGATTCTGCACTGACTTAACAGCACTTTTGATAATCTCAGAATCTGATTTGTTTCCACTGCCTAAGCACTTCTATTCAAACCTTTCAAAAATCCTTAAGAAGTGTTCTTAAAAGAAAAGTTTTTAATAAAATCTTAACTAGGCTATTCAACCCCCCCCCCTTCTAGCCTAGATTGAGCCTATTTTGGGACCAACAATTGGTATCAGAGCTTAATTCTTTGAAAAATCCTTTTTCCAAGCTTTACCTCTTGAGAATAGATCATATGGCTCACTATATGCTGCCTACTTCAAATACCAGCCACGTCCCAATATTGGACGAAGGCCATTTCGAAGTATGGAAAGATAAGGTTATGAGATATATGAACTCTATTGACAATCGGTTGTGGCAATGTGTTCGACAGTCCTTATATCCCAATGAAACCCTACTACTTTGAAGTAGCGGTGGTCCTCTGAGATACCTAAATCTATGAGCGAATCGACAGACGAAGAAAGGAGGCTTGTTGAACTCGACAGCAAGGCTATTCATATTATATCCAGCTCTGTTGACACAAGCACATATCAACAGATCATCAGATGCAAAACTACCAAGGAAATGTGGGAAGCCTTGGTGGAATATCTTGAAGGAGATTTACCCACCAGAGACAACAGAAAGTACAACTATATTCAACAGCTCGACTCATTCAGAAAAGATCCTAAAGAGACTCTACGGCAAGCCTACGACAGATTTTGTGAGGTAGTAAATAGTTGTTACTCTTTAGGAAAAGAATATAGTGTTAAAGAAGTAAACATGAGATTTTTGGCTTCTTTAGGAAGTTTGTGGCATGTAAAAACCACTGCTATAAAAGAGTCCAAAGACTTGAACTCCATGCACCTCAGAAGTTTGTATGCGAGTTTAACGGTCTATGAGCAAGAATTACTTCAAGCTCAAAACAGGACAAACATTTTAAACTTCCCTCTTTTTACGCTATCTCTCGGAAATTCTGCTCAAGAAAGTAAACCATCTACTTCTTCTTCAAATGAGAATGAAATTCTCTCGGCGAGCATTTTGCTATGTTCGTTAAGAAGTTTCAAAAGTTCTCAAAATTTAACAAAAGAAAAAGCCAATCGGCGGACTTTCGAGAAAAGGCTGGCGAAAACTCAATAATGAGTTACTTTGCTACAATTAGGAAACCTGGTCACTTTGCTTCTAAATGTCCTAAGCCTAAATATGAAGCCTATAAAAGGAGACCTTCTAAATAATTTTCTAAACATAGAGGTCTTCTGGCAGAGGACTTAGAAGAAAATCATGTAGTCACTTGGTTTGAAACTGATTCTGACGAGGATGATAGTGATGACTCACCTGAGCAGGCACACATTTGCCTTGTTGCTCTAGAGTCACCTCCCACCTATGACTCGAAGTGATGTTAAATATTCTCCTTTTCAAGCTAACATTGATCAAGCTTAGAAGAGCCTTCAAAGAAGAAATACTCAAGGATGCACAAGATATGCTGAGGAATTCAATGAATTTAGAAAGGCATATGTTAAGTTAGCTAAAAGTCATGAAAACTGGGCGAAGCCGAGTTCCATCTTTGGAAGGAGTTAAAAACTCTCCATGGAGTCAGCGAGGGAAAGTATCAAGTTAAAAGAAGAGAACAAGTTTCTCAATGAAAAGGTTGCTTGCCTTATTGATCATGCCAAAGAGATATCTGGCTGAGAAAGATGAGTTGCAGACCATTAACTCATGGAATAACGGCCGCAGATCTTTGATCAAATTCTTGGAGATCGAGAAGTCCTCAGCAGATAAGTGCTGGCTAGGATTCTCTGAAAATACTTCGATGCAACCTCTCTGAACAAGAAAAATGAACATTTTACATTTTAGGTGAATAGTAATATTCTCCCGCACAATATCATAAACCTAATAAGGGTAAAGAAGGAATTGGCTATCTTTGCTACTCATATAAATACCCTAAGGTTCAAATTATCAAAAACGATTGAAGTTTTGAAAGCAAAGCAATCTGCGGAGATAAATCGTTAAAAATCTGGACTTACAACGACCCTCCACGGCACTTACGTGAAAGCAAAGGCTGCTGTTTCGGGGGCCTCTGAAAAGTACGCTCAAACTATCGAGATTCATCAACGATTCTGATGAGTCTTGCTGGCTACAGAGGATGTTGACATCAAGCTTAAGGCAAAATGCATGAGGTATCAAATGCGCTACCGGCAAATTTTCTTCTGCGAGAAAGCAAGAAGCTGGCGTATCTGAGACTCAAGAAGCCTCATACGAAGCCTCAAGTCTGGCTGTTAACAAGACTACTAACTGGCTGGCATTGAAAAATGTTCTAAAACAACTGACACCAGCATGATCATGTAGAGACTTACGTAGCTTTCATCATTGTACATTTTGTAAGTGTTTTTGCCACTTGGTCCATGAATGTCTGAAAATCCATCATAAAACCTATTGGATCCCCTATTCAAAAATCGGTAAGTATGGGTTCCAAATACGCTAACCATTTGGACCCGTAAAGGAAAATAAAGGGACCATGATTTTCTTACCTCACATCTCGGGTGTGTTTCATGGCTAACTCGGTTCGAGAAAAGAAAGATGTATGGTATCTAGATAGCGGTGATCAAGACACATGGCCAGGAGAATCACGCCTTCTCTAATATTTACGAAGCGAGAAGGCCCTCCGGTCATCTTCGGAGATAATGCTAAAGGAAAGAACAATGGCTATGGATCCATCATTAAATCTCTCCATCGGAAAAGTCTCTCTAGTAGAAGGCTTGAAACATAACCTTCTAAGTATCTCAGTTACGTGATAAAGGGCTTATATGTCAATTCTCTTCAAGCAGATGTGATATCGAGGATCCGATCTCTTGCACAATCTTGGTCAGGACCAGACAGAAATGTCTACATGATAGATTTGAATACCTACGGTAAGGAGGCTGCTAATCTATGTCTTGTAGCTAACTCTGCTTTCAAGACAAAAACTGATTGTGGCATAAAAGACTCAGTCATTTGAACTTCAAATATTTGGCCAAGCTATCTAAAGAAGGTCTAGTCAAAGGATTGCCAAAGGTCTCTGCTGACCATGATCGTTAGATGCAGGCGTGCCAACTAGGGCTCTCGTCATTCAAAAGCAAGAGGACTCTCAGCGACAAGACCTCTACAAGCGTACATGGATCTCTTCGGACCAGTCACTACTATTAATTATGGTGGTTTGAGATACATGCTAGTAGTAGTGGATGATTATACAAAGATACACTTGGGCCGAGAGATGATGTCTTCTAAGATCACACACACGATCTTCTTACGGCACTATTGAGAAGATTGCAAGCGCAAAAACTTCGATGAAATCGGTGATGTTCGATCAGACAATGGCAGAGTTTACCAATAATGGAATAGCAAATCTTGTGATGATCATGGTATTAGGCACAACTTCTCTGCTGTAAGAACACCACAACAAGCGTTCTTTGAGAGGAAGAAACAGAACACTTATTGAAGGCGCTAAAACTATAACTGGCTGAAGCAAAGTTGCCCAAACACTTCGGCGCGTCATCTGACTGCTTCACTCGAGCAGATCATTGATCAACAAATTTCACGGTAAAACACCTACTGAACTTTGGAGAGGTAAAACCCCAAACATTGGATTTTTAAAATCTTCGGTGTAAATGCTTTGTAGTCTACAAGTGGTAATTCTGAGAGGCAAGGTGATCATAAAGCCGATGAAGGTGTATTTGGGTTATGCCTTACACTCCAAAGCTTACAAGGTCTTCAACAAGCGATTATTAAAAATAGTTGAATACATTTAAATGTGTCTCATTTGATGAATTTGATTTATTAGAGTCATATGTGGCTCCAAATGTTCTTGATGATTTTGTTGATGTTGAGGCAGGTACATCAACCGTCAACCTCTAGTATACCTAATCCGTCACGGCAACTCAATCAAACATTCTAACCATAATTTTCTATCAAGCGGGTCACGAGAAGACTTCAACCGCTCAAGAATACCGAACCAAGAACCGCTTTGTTTCACGACCGAAAATCTATTCCTCAACTCAGCTTATGAACCAAATTACGACCAAACTCTCATCAAGACCACATGATCTTCTTCTAGCCCTCCTAGAACCGTCATGAAAATACGGCCCGGCACTCATCACGTTCACTGTGCAGAACATGTAAAGACCATCAATCTCTCCAAATCATGG
>CM028384.1:20105719-20140666 GCA_013146195.2 Codonopsis lanceolata | reverse complement strand
GCCGTTTCATCGGACAACTAACACTACTGCACAGCTGAGCCCCTCTTTAAACTCCTCAAAAGAATCTTGATCAAGTTTGGGCCGAAGTGCCGGCCTAGCCTTGAGAAAATAAAAGCCTACCTTACCAATCCCACATGCTAGCTCCACCCCATACACATAAACCTCTCCTCATATACTTAACCGTCACGGACACCTCGTAGGGGCTATGCTCGCCAGAGAAAGTTAAGATTCCTACATTGAAAACGCCATATATTTCATAAGTAGGAAGTTACAAGGAAGTGAGCCAATTATTCTGTTGGAAAAAGTCAGCCTAGTCGGGCCACCAGAGGCTCAAAACCTATCTCCGGAAGATCCATCAAGCCGATATCCGTGATGGATCCTATCAAATACATCTTCTGCAGCCGCCACCGTCCACCGACCGGCCAAGTGGTCCTTTCTTCTTAATGAGTTTGACATAACCTATGTCACGCTCAAGTCTATTAAAGCGGAGCGCCATTGCGCACCACTTAGCCGATCTACCTCCTCAAGGCCGAAGATGCCACGAGCCTAGTTTCCGCATGAAGGTATCCTGAAATCACCGACCAGACACCGTTGGCAAATGCCTTCTGAGCCGCAAACAAAAAGAGGCTTTGGCATAGGAATCTTGTTAATCGATCCCGCCGACTCTCACACTCCGCCGGCCATAAGGTTGGAGTTCGAATGTTCAAATAATACAACGGAATATGAAGCCTTTGATTGCTGGCCTCAAGAAGCTCTCAAAGGGGAGCTACGATCGAAGTCTACGGAGACTGCCCCGATAATAAATCAAGTGAAGATGGAGGCAGATCCCTGGCCGCAACTCTATCATGCCAAGCTAATAGGTCGCCGCCCGATTTGGTTCTATCTCGTTCCATTACTTGCCACGAGATAAAATCAATTCGGCTGACGCCACTCGGCCACGTCGCTCACTAGTCCGATTCCGCCGAAACTAAAGTCCAACCATTTATAGTCGGGAAGAAGGTCACTCCTAAGATCTTGTTTCAAAATCAACGCATCCAGCCTCGGCGGATCACGAGCCACGGTATGCGACATCTTAAATCTAAATCGCTCGAGAAAAATCTTTATCCCCCGGGTTACAAAGACAAAAGAGGAAGAGTCTCCCTAAGAAGATGGGCCTCCCAATTCGTGCTCAGCGGTGGCAGCCTGTACAAGAGACACTATCAAGGCCTCAATTTACTATGTGTCAATCAGGCTAAAGCTGAGCAAATTATGGATCACCTACATGGTGGTACCCGTGGGCCCCACATGACGACCATATGCTATCAAAGAAAATCATCGGCGAGGGGTGGGGTACTATTGAATACGCCGAACCGATCAGATTCGGTGGGTGCGACATTGCGACAAATGTCAACGCTTTGCCAATCTACGACATGTGCCCCAGCACACGTCCCTATACAACTCCACTGGCCGCTTCTCAACATGGGGTATCGACGTCATAGGCCAAATTCACCCAAAGGGATCCAATGGTCATGAATATGTCTTGGTAGCCGTCGATTACTTCACAAAGTGGGTAGAAGCTTCTTCCTACAAGATCTTAAATGCCCGAAAGGTGTCCGAATTCATTAAGGCCAATATCATATACCGCTACGGGGTACCTTTCGAGATCATCTCCGACAACGGCTCTCATTTTGAAGGGGACGTGAACCGTCTGCTGGACGAGTTCAAAATCCAGAGACACAAATCCTCCCCCTACCGGCCACAAGCCAATGGTGCCGTTGAAGCAGCCAATAAAACTCTCGAGAACATCATTAGAAAAATGGTTGATACAGGAAGAGACTGGCCCGAAAAATTGCCACTAGCCCTCTGGGGCTACCGTACGTCAGTCCGCACACCCACTAGGGCTACCCCTTACTCTTTAGCATATGGCATGGAAGCGGTACTACCAATAGAGGTGGAAATTCCATCATTGAGAGTGATGATGGAAGCCGATATATCGAAATTGTGGGCGGGTCAGGCGTCTGAAGGCCACGATTGATGAACGACGCCTCCTAGCCTTAGAGCATACCCGGGCATATCAAAGGCGTATCACCCGAGCTTTCAATAAAAAAGTCAAAGGCCGAGATATTCAAGTCGGAGACCTTGTGCTTCAAGAAAAACCCCCTAGTTATGTTGATACTAGGGGAAAATGGAAGTCTCCCTGGATGGGACCATACATCGTTAAGGAGATCCGATCAGGAGGTGCCGTGCTTCTCACGAACCAGGACGGGGAAGACCTTGTCCAGCCCTTCAACCTCGACAAACTCAAAAGGTACTACGCTCGAACCATCTGGTTCGGCCAAATGCTTCCTCTCTCCGGCCCGCTAGGTCAAAACCCAAAGAGGCGGTCTAGGCAAAAATTAGGGCACATATATAAAAAAAAATAAAAAAATATATATATATATATATATATATATATAATATAAAAAAAATAATAAGAGCTCGCTAGGTTGAAAACCCGAAAGGGCGGCCTAGGCAAAAGTTAGAGCACAAAAAAATAAAATAAAAAATAATAAAAATAATAAAAGGAGAGGGAAGGCATTATTTGAAGCCATCAGCGTACTACCTCCAGTCTTCAGCACGTCAGAGACTCGACTGACAAAAGAGAAAAACCACGACAAAGCAGCTCACATTAAAACACTAAAATATAAATTTTACAGGTCCTAAGGTGCAACTTAGGAATACTTATTAAGACATTTATATTACATATTACTTGCATTTGTACATATCTATATACTGCCTATACCCCCGTTGTTTTCCCCCAGAAACAATCCTTTTCTTGCAGCCATAGCCCCGAGCGGTCCATCAGTGCGGCGTCCCACCGAAAGCCGGCCCATATACTCCTTCTGCGAGGCGCAGAAGAAGCTCTAGACTCATCAGCATGAGAGCCACCAGATGTGTCTCCCTCTTCATCATCAGCATCCCCATTCTCTTGGCTGCTTGGTACCACTCGGGCCCGCCTTCATCGGCTTCAAACCAAAGACCCCATAAAGGTGGGGAGGAGGAGGGGCACCATCTCTTGTTCCCAAGGGGTTGTCGCGCTTGCCAAGCTTAGCCGCGAGGCTCACGACCGCCCGATTCCGAGCCGTACCCCAACCAGTCTGAGGGGGAGGATCAGGCATTTCCTGTTCCCATGGGTTGTGCTGTTGACCAACGTCACTCACTCTGCGGGAAGTATTGCTGGGACCCGCAGTATCCGGTCCGGGGGCCGTCTGGGCATCGAGACCATGAACCCGTCTAAATTCCGCTTCTAAAGCCTGAGGAACAACCAATCCTGAACTATCAATGTCCTCGCCTACTTCCAGCAGGCGAACATCCACTCCATTGGTTATATGATGGCCCAGGATATGTCTCAAATCACGCCGAATAGAGCGAGATAGCCCCTCAGCAGCAACCATAACCCATGCCAGATACCCAAGAGATAGAAACATATAATCCGAATATGGGTGTGCCACCTCCAGCCTTTCAGCGTCCCTGAGCCACATGTCCTGAATGGCGGGACCCAGACGGTCATTGGTAAGCTCCCTTCCCATGTAAATAGGACGGGAGGTATCTGGGATGATTTGCTCTCTTCCAAACTGCCGCAAGATCCGGTCAGGCTGGTAAAAAGAAGTTCTATAAAGTCCCAGCATCACCACTTGGCTGTACTCATCTGAGTGACGAAGGAAGAACCGGATCCCCCAGTGGCGGACGACCCAGACTATATCCATTGAGCCCCGATGATAAAAATGACGGGTCCAGTCAGTATCAGAATAATTAGTCTGGGGGAAATGCACGCGCATTCCATAAAAGGAAGGATCATAAGCAGCTCCGAAAGGCACGGGAGCCTGAATCCAAAGAAAATGCTCTTCCAGCCACATATGGATCAGAATAGGACTGCCAGTAGGGAACAATTCATTCCCAGCAGCAAAAGCAGTCAGGCCCGTGAGAGTCTCTGCCAAAACCACCGGAACAATGTTCAGCCGGCGATCCCGAGCCTGCAATGCTAAGTCTACAACCCGCTCATCAACTAACCCGGGTAGACCGACTATCAAATATCTCCCTACTAAGCAGAAAGAGTGCTGTTAGTCTACGCCGCTGATAGTCCATGTCATCTTCAATATATTCTGTGAAGGCTTCAGGAAGAACCATCAAGTTAAAAGAATCCCCATTGAAGAATCCTGGAGTAGCCCGGCGGGTAGAATTGAAAAGTTCCCTAATAGCCATGTACGGACGCCTTCTGTAGGCGGGTACCGCGATCTGGCGAGTAGGTGCCACTCCAAGCATAGCACAGAACTCCTCAAAGGTGGGACACATCTCGTTCATGCCAAAATTAAACAAGTGATCCGTAGGAGACCAAAACCTGGCGGCTCCCCTCAGCATGTCCCAATTGATTATGACATTTCGCCAGGATAAAAGGCACCTGAACCCGAAAAGATGTTCAAACAAATCCCTCTCGTCAGATCGCAAAGAAAGGATCCAGAAATCCAGAGCATTTTCATAAACTTCAATCTCCAAGGCTGTAGGAATGCGGGCAGCCATTTATAAGAGATTTGAGAATTTTATCGTGGCTGAAAGAAGCTATGGCAAGAAATGACAAGAGGCTGGTGAATTCAGAAAGAAATAGCAAAATGAATTGGCGAGGAACTGATCTCGTTTCGATCAGAATTTATACCGCAAACGGAGGAGACGGACAATTCAGCGCACAGTGCCCAAATAGTGACGAAAATAGTGTCTGAATAGGAAAACCATGGTGCCACCAAGAAGCCTCTTGGTGCCGCACCATGGCCCTCATTGGCGGCACCGAAAATGTCCACTGTGCAATGAAAATTCCGCCCGGTATCCTGGTTTGGTGCTCCGACAATTTGCTGCTCCTGCGTCTGATCGTGGAAGGAAAAGGAGACCTATAAAGGAAGCTACGGCCACGGACTAAACAGCCACGATGCACCGAAAAAGATATGAGATTCGACCATCTTTCCATTCCGATATCACCCAAAAAGCCCGCTCTTATCCAAAGGTGTATTCTCAAAAATCCCTTTCTTCAAAGTACAGCGTGCCATTACATTTTAGATGTATGGTATAGTTTTATTTTTGTGTGAATTTATTTTTGCATGAGTAACATATTGCATCATACACATTATATTGTATTATATCATAATATTTGTACAGGTTTCTTTTACAAAAATAAAAAAATATATACAAGAAAAAAAGGGAAAGAGACACTAATGTTCGCAGGACTCAAAGCTAATGTGCTCGGGACGACTGGCTTCTGGAAAAACCACCACCCCTGACCCTGGGACCCATTGCGACTCCTCGACCTCTGCCCCGGCCGCGGCTTGACCCGTCATCATCATCATCATCATTATCATCATCATCGTCGTCATCTCGACGTCTGGACCGCCGCACTGAGCTGCTCCCCTTGCAAGAAAATTCATCAGCCAACTTCTGATATAATTTGCTGATGCTGAAAAAGCCCCGCAGCAGTTTCTTGTAAGTAGACACGTTCACCTGAAGAAAAAAAAGATAAAAAAAATATATGAAAAAAAAAGTGTCAGTCTCAAATAAAAAAAAGAGTATGCATAAAAAATATATATGTGCATAAAAATATATATATATATAATAAATAAAAAGAAAAGAGACAATAAAGGTGGATGTGTCTACCGAACGAGCCTGCTCCGGGACACGACGCTCCTCCGGGATCTCGACATCTGGAAGAACCTGCTCTACTAATCCACCGCCCCAGTCATACTGGAATGTAGAGAAAATATCATCGGGCTCCGTAAACATCAGGTTCTCATCGAGATGTGAAGTGGATGACCCAAGCCTGATAGTAGCATCAGAATGCCGCCTGGGCACAACAGGAGCACGAGGAGGGGGATGCAGCTCTAATCTCAGGAAATCCTCGTATGACATCACTGGATAATCTGCCGCAGGAACGAGGTATTTCCCCAAGTATTGAGACCGGTCGAGCAGTTGCTCAGGCTCTATCACCCAAGCAGGAGGCCGAGGAGGCACCACTGGAGCCATTAGAAAATATTGGTGCTGACGATTCACCCGCTCGCCCATGTACAAAGAGTCCACCATGATGGAAACCATCAATATCCGGCAGCGGCTGAACATCAGAGTAGTATGGTAATGTCCCTCCAGGCCTTCCCAGGGAAGAAAATGCACTGAGCCAGGACTGGAGCCAACAATTCGCTCCAGCACTCTTCCCCTGGTTTTGCAACCACCGTCGTCGCTCAAATCGACCCTGTTACTGTCAACATACTGGGACACATACGGAGGCTGGTAGACCCGTCGGATGAGGCGCCCCGGCGAAAATCTAAAGAATGAGAAAGCCCAGACCTGCATAAAAAAAATGATGGAAAAAATGATGCATAAGAAAAAAAATAATAAATGAATGAAAAAGCAGGAAAAGGCATGTACCTCCCACGCCGGGGCAAACCCATTCAGGGTCGGTGAATCATTCCGGCTGGCTCTGTCCATAGAAGCATATAACTCAGCCAAACCAGCCTATCCCCAATCATAAGCAGGGATCCAATCAAAGTCCGTAAGGCAAGCTAAGACGGAGGCTCTCAGGGTGACAGAAGAATTAGCAAAAAGTGATGAGCCGAGAAAGAAAAAGAGAAAAGCTCGGGCCACTCGAGTAATAGCGGCCTCATCATCAGCTGGTACCTGTCCGGCATTATTAAGAAGCCAATGTCGAACGCTGCTAATATAAATCTCATCCGACGATTTGAAGCGAGGCTCGAAGCCCAGAAGGTCTACGATCTCCTCCCTACGATGTCGGAGAGTAAAATCCAGAGCCAAGGTCTCTCCTATGCTGGTTGGGATTCCTGTAATTGCAGCGAAATCACAAGGGGTCATGGTTGCCTCCCCCAGCTGAAATGAAAAGTGTGGGTGGTGTCCCACCAGAAGTCCCGAAGCACGTCGAAGATAGGGAGGAAGCTGGTGAAATGAGTAAAGGAGTGCAAGAAGGTGCTGAAGCCCGAGCCCTCTACCAGCAATTGTGTAGCTTTGGGTAACATGTTAAAAATGTCAGCCACATCTCCATATGATACCCGAACCCTATCAAACTTCCTGCGAACCTGAAAAAAAAAGGTAAGTCTTCTATCCTTATTTTCTTTTCTGTACAGTTCTTAAAATAAATAATAAACATATCACATGTCTTATACTTCATGGTTTTTACAATAATTTTTTTTTGCAAAAGTAATAATAATAAAAAAAATCTTGTTCGTAAAAAAAAAAAAGAAAAGAAATAATAATTCTTTAAATTGTCACATACTATTTTCATACATGTAAATAAAAATCATTCTTTTTCAAAATCCATAAAAAAAATCATTAAAAAAAACAATTCATATATGTAATTAATTTTACATCTTAACGTACATATTATAACTGTGATAACTGTATTTTATACGCAGTTATTGGGTATTATTCTGACTTAAATTATGTTATTTCTCGAGGTTTTTGTTGTCTAATATGTGTTTTAGTGTTGTTTTATAGTTTCAGGGACTTTTGGAATAATTGTGCAAAATATAAGCATTTTATGCTGAATTGAAGAACTTCAGGGACCAAACTGCAAAAGCTGAAAACTTGAAGTGTAAAAGCTGAAAATTCAGAATTTCCAGCAAATTTCAGCCGCCCACTTTGGTGTTCCAATTGTCTTGGGAAACGTGCAATTCCTATTTTAATTCTTTTAAGTGTTGTAATTATATTGTATCTCCTTTTCCTCCTCGTTGTAGGATTAATTAGGTATAAATAGATCCCTTTAGTTAGGAAAAAAGGGGAGAGAAGTTCTATATTATTTTTCTTTGTCTATGAAGAAAGATTATTCAAGAATGGTTCAAGGTTTTGTACTTTCAATTATGGAGAATTAACTCCATAATCTAGGAATTGGAGGTAACTTGTATCGAATCTATTGTTTTATATTAATTCTTATTCATTTAATTCTTGTTGATTGTGGTGATTATCAATCCCTATATTATTTCGCTTTGAACAAATGAATGTAATCGCAAATAATAAAGGCCTAGAGGTGCGAATAACTGCATGACCAATGTGCATATGTCGTACACTGGCTCACCATCACAATAAATTGGATCTATCGATGCACGAGAGTGATAAGTTAGGACCAGGTTCATACATAATCTAGGTGACAGCTAGATTATATGTTCTTGTGCTTAGGATATAGAATGGATGAATTTTGCGGGGATGGAGGCTGAACCAATTGTTCAATAGTCTATATCTATCTTTTGTGAACGAACCCAAGAAATTGAATGATAATTATTTTGAATTAAACAATAGATTAGATACAAGTGAATCCTAATTCCTAAGCGATTTACAAATCTTTGATTTATCTCAGATTTATATGCTTTGTTAGTTAGGTTATTTTATTGCTTTCTAGTTAATTTAATTTATAAAAAACCAAAAACCCTATTAGTTATTAATTGCTTTATTTTAATAGATTAGTTAAATTTACTATAATCAAATCCAAATCTCTGAGGTTCGACTCTTGCTTCTAATACTATTCTATAATAGTCTTGTCCACTTGCAAGGAAAAAGATTAAATAAAACATCGATCAAGTTTTTGGCGCCGTTGCCGGGGATTTGTTATTTTGATTTAGTTAATTTAGCTTTTCTTTTGTTATTTTCGTTTTTTTATTAAAAAACTTTTTCAAAAAAAAAAAAGTAATTAATTCCAAAAATTACAAAAAATATATATATAAATAAAAAAAATATTAAAAAAAATCTTTAAAAAAATGGCGTACAATAATTATCCTTGGGGTATGGAAAATTACGCACCTATGAGAGCCACAAATGAATATGCCTACCGAAATACTAGAATAAATCAACCATCTTTTCCTAATAGCTATGAACGTGATTATCACAATCAACCATCTTTTTCATCATATCATAATAATTATAATGAGCCTCCTTCTTATTGTAATCAATCATCTTTCTCCTCGCATAATTATTATAATGAACCACATTCGTATTGTCAACAACCTCTAAAGTTAGACGAAGCAAGCAAAAGTCAAGCTGCCCTTATGAGATATATACTAGAAGAAATAGAAAATTTAAAGGAGATACTTGCAAAATCTAATAAAGAAAGAGAAGAGGTAAGTAATCATATTCAACCTTCTGATATGCCTGATAAAGTAGATAATTCTGATAAAGAAGTTGAAAAAGATAAAAGTGAAAATAATCAAGAAAAAGATGAGAAAGTAGAACTAGAAGTGCGAGAGAAGGGGTTGATTCCTAACAATGATGAGATACCTATGGAAGTCTCTAAATGGGAATATAATATAGAAAGGGGTAAAGAAAATACAAATATTGAGGAAAAAGAATTGATAGTAGCAGAGGAGCCGATTGAAAAAGATGATGAGTTGATTTTAGAATCCCAAGATTTTCCACAAAATGATGTACCACCTCATTGTTCTCAAGAACCCGAAACAATTTCGGAGACTTTCACTGTAATTTATTCTTCAATTGATTCTCCGCTAGACACTTATGTGGAGTTCGGGACGCCTTCTTCATATTTTCTTGAAGAGAATCAAGAATCTATTTTAGAGATACATAAGGATGAGCAATGTTATGATGAAAAATTGGAGGAAATTCCGGATATGATTAAATGGCCATCCAAGAAAGAAAATTTCGCCAAGGAAGTATTTGGCTTCAATGGACTAAAATTAAGACACTACATGAGTGGTGGATTTTATGGACCAAAAATGTGTGCATTCCTAAGTGATCCGGCGATGCCTTCTTAATAAAAAGGAGGATTTAAGTCAAGCTAACGACTATAACTTAGAATTACTTCTAACCCTTATCTCTTTGTATTTATTTTGTTGCTTTTTGAGTCACTCGTAAGAGTCTCCCTGAGTTTGTCCTCAATTATTTTTATGTATTTATATGCATTAATATTTAATAATGTTATTTTAATTTTTTGTAGATTTTTTATTTTAATTTAAACAGGTTAAAGGCTGCTTCAAAAGATTTATTTTGTGGGTTCAACTGAAATTAATAAAACAATTTATGACTGATTCAAGAAATAATAAAAGTTCAGGGGCTTAAATGAAACTATCTTGCGGTCGCAAGGCCCCTTTGACCTTGCGATCGCAAGGTGCACAGAAAGTGGGTGCTGAAGCCTGGAAGGAAGGAGTTGTATGGTTTACAGTAATTAAACATTAAAAAAAAAGAATAAGAAAGGGAAAAGGAAAGGCGGCTGACCCCTCTGTTCTCTCTCCTTTCTTTCTCTTCTCCCACTCTCTTTCATCTCTCTCTCTCTCTTCGTCTCCAGCCCCACATCGCTATCCCCCCATCTCTCATATCTCCCTCTTCGCCAAATCTCTCTCATCTCCCTATCCATCTCCATCTACCTCTCTTCATTCACACCCAAGCGATCCAAGCCACGTCTTCTCCGTTCCAGACCCAGCAGCCCCGTCTCCGGCCAAATCGCCCCCCAAGCAGTTCCTCCTATCTCACCCGCCGTCGGCCACCTCCAAGCTTCATCTCCATCCCGTCTCCATCCCATCTTTCTGCTCCTATCAGCCCTTCTCCGGCGACGTCATCTCATCCTCTAATCGCCAGCCAAATCTCCCATCTCTCTGCCCTAGGCCGCCGTCTTCGCCCAAACCCAGCCGGCGTCCTCCCCGCTCCTCTGTTCAAACACCCAACCGCCATATCTCCCTCCTCGCTCTCTCTCCGTACAAACGAAACCTCCTTCTCTGGCGAATCAACCTCTCTGTTGTCTTCATCCACCAAACATCCAACCCCCAAAAAAAAAAATCGCTATCTCCCTCCTCTCTCACCCAGTTCGATCCCCTGCATCTCCAACAAACCCATCGTCTTCTCCAACCCAGCCACAACTCCGGCCCCTAGTTACCAATCTCCCTCCTCTATCTCTCAATCCCAACCTTCATCTTCATCCACCGAAGCCGCCATCCCCCAGTTCGCCGGCTCCAGCTTCAAGGCAAACACCAACGAGCCTGCTCCAATTTCTATTACGGCTGAAGCTTCGTAATTCGGCCAAGCCTCATTCAAACTGATCACTCCGACTTCTACCCTTTGTGAAATATCAGAATAAAAAAAATCAAGTGTAAAGCTGGTTATGAACTCCCCCTCGTGATTTCAACTAAGATCTTTCTAATCTTTACATATATTATTGCTGTCACCAGATTTGTTGCCCTTATGCATTTCATGATACTACTCAGTCAACTGTCGGAAGAATTGTAAATTTTCATATATTGTTACCTGAATTTAAGCTTATTCTGAAATTCATTTCAATCTGATTTAGGAAAAATTGTGTCAGCATTGATGATAGACAATAATTTGTTGCTAATTGTTGAAGTTGTGTCGTTTATGATTTGAAATTAGCACCCATTTTGTTTTGGTTGGGGAAAATTTGGAAATTGATACAGAAAGATAATCGGCTTGGATGAAAATTTAATTTTTCTATTCTAGTACATCCACGTAATTTCAAATGGAACAACTTGAATTGGGAGATGATATTTTCGGCTCGGAATATAATTGTTTTATAATTAGTCGGAAATATGTGTTCTTTTTTTCAGTTAAAATATTCGTCAAAGTATTCTGTTTTTTAAATTGGATAATTTTATGTTGGAATTATGTCGATAAGTATACTCTGGTTATACTTGTTTCAATTGGTGACATTGTCGAATTGCATTGTGATTGAGGGTTTGTTCTAGAAATTTAATCTTGGGAAATTAAATATTAATTATGAAATTGTTTAAGTCGGTTAGAAGAGTAGTTTCATGCTGCCCATTTTAAAAAAAAAAATTGGTTGGATAATTTTTGTGTTGATCTAAGATGGTGTTGACTATTGTGCAATTCCAATGTTGTTGACTTATTCTTTATCCCGAGTTTATATTTCACTCACATTGAGGACAATGTGAAATTTAAGTTTGGGGGTGGGAATTGTCTTGCGCTTAAATTACTATATTTTCTTGAGAAAAGCTGTTTAACCTGTTTTCAGTCATTTAGCTTTTATTTTCTTTTTGTTGTTTTTAGTAGTTAGTTTATTTTAATAAAAAAAATTGAAAATTTTCAAAAATAAATAAATAAATAAATATTAGAAAATTTTAAAATTTTTCGAGTTTTTAATATTGATGTGGTTTCTTCTGCCAATGATAACATGTTTGTTAATAGCGATGCATGTAAACTTGTCTGCGAGCCTTAGCTTGGTCTAGTTGATGGAACTTTATATCTCCAAATTTTTTTAGTACAAAAATATCATGACTTGATTTATTAAAGAATTTGGATATTTTTATTGAGTTTATAGTACACATTGCATTCCTTTGACCTGGCTATTTTTGTGGTCACGAACATTTTAAACAGCCGTTATTACATGATTGTTGCATTATATTTGCGACTTAGGGTTGATTACATGCTAAGTTAGATTTGTTAGACTTCTTTTGCTAATATATCTCAAGCACACTTTCGAACCGTGAGTGCATTTAAGTCTTGATTTTCCCTACCTCTTTTCTAGCAAATGCTTATGTGAAATACTTGTGAAGCTCGTTTTTAAAACTATGAGTTAGAGAATGATTTGAAACTTTGTTGAATTTCTGTGAAAACGAAGCATGAACATTGTGGCAGTTAGGATATGATTTAGGCCATCTTTGGAACGTTTGAGCCTTTTTATCTCACTATCCCTATTTTATATTAATCTCTAGTGTCCCCTTTGAGCTTTATTAAAAAGAATGGCGTGTGCTAAGCACACATCGACCCCATTCGACATCGTTTCTATTACTCACATTAACTTAACCCTAAAGCCTATACACTTTTGCCTACCCTTTGAGAGAGTAGGATTGGGTTGGGAATGTTGTCTACAAGGTGATTGATGCAGTTCAAAAATAGCACCAATGAGTTCTTGTATTGGAAAAGAAAAAAAATATTTGTATATGAAGAAAAGAAAGAAGAATGAAAAGGGTGCGAAAATCAAAATTGCACATGCCCTTCAAAAAAAAAAAAAAAAAAAAAAGAAAGCAAAGAAAAGGATCATTGGGAAGAAAATCTTTATGATGATGATGATACCTTCTTTAACCCAAAAGTTCAAGTTTGGGGGTTGTTGAAGGAAAGTGAGTGCTTTGTATGGGAAAAAAGGGAAATATTCTTACTCTCTCACTTTGTAATTTCTTATCCCTTTTATTGTTACCCCTCACCTTGGCCTTACATTACAAGCTTAATAAAGTCCTATTGATCTAGTTGCTACATTTGTTTGTGTTAGTTGACATGGTTTGGAAGCATAGTTGATTTGACCCATGTTTTGAATTATATACAGATCTTCATATAGCTCACCGTATTTGCATAATCTCAGCTATTATAAGTAATTGGGACTTGAGAGCATTGCATTTCATACATAGTTAGTGCATGAGATGGATGTATAAGCATTTGAATTCTATCAAGATCTCTCTTCGTGTTATTAACCGGGTATTGATGGTATGTACATGTTTTGTGATGCACACGTTTTTATTTTAAATATTTTGGAAATGAATGTTGTGCTTAGCTTGATAAAACTTTCTAAGTTTGGAGATAATCAACAAATGGTTCACACACACACATGGAGATGTACAAGTGATATTGATGATGATTGAGTGAAAGCCTAGACTTGTGGTTATGTGTTGTTATTTATCATTCCTTGAGGCATTATGTGGTACCATGTTGATGCTTTGACTTGTGAAAGAAGAAAAAAAATATTTTATTTGCTTTAATTTAGTTTAGTTTAGTTTTGTATTTATATGTTTTGTTTTACTCGAGGACGAGCAAAAGTTTAAGTTTGGGGGTATTTGATAACTGTATTTTATACGCAGTTATTGGGTATTATTCCGACTTAAATTATGCTATTTCTCGAGGTTTTTGTTGTCTAATATGTGTTTTAGTGTTGTTTTATAGTTTCAGGGACTTTTGGAATAATTGTGCAAAATATAGGCATTTTATCTTTGAATTGAAGAACTTCAGGGACCAAACTGCAAAAGCTGAAAACTTGAAGTGTAAAAGCTGAAAATTCAGAATTTCCAGCAAATTTCAGCCGCCCACTTTGGTGTTCCAATTGTCTTGGGAAACGTGCAATTCCTATTTTAATTCTTTTAAGTGTTGTAATTATATTGTATCTCCTTTTCCTCCTCGTTGTAGGATTAATTAGGTATAAATAGATCCCTTTAGTTAGGAAAAAAGGGGAGAGAAGTTCTATATTATTTTTCTTTGTCTATGAAGAAAGATTATTCAAGAATGGTTCAAGGTTTTGTACTTTCAATTATGGAGAATTAACTCCATAATCTAGGAATTGGAGGTAACTTGTATCGAATCTATTGTTTTATATTAATTCTTATTCATTTAATTCTTGTTGATTGTGGTGATTATCAATCCCTATATTATTTCGCTTTGAACAAATGAATGTAATCGCAAATAATAAAGGCCTAGAGGTGCGAATAACTGCATGACCAATGTGCATATGTCGTACACTGGCTCACCATCACAATAAATTGGACCTATCGATGCACGAGAGTGATAAGTTAGGACCAGGTTCATACATAATCTAGGTGACATCTAGATTACATGTTCTTGTGCTTAGGATATAGAATGGATGAATTTTGCGGGGATGGAGGCTGAACCAATTGTTCAACAGTCTATATCTATCTTTTGTGAACGAACCCAAGAAATTGAATGATAATTATTTTGAATTAAACAATAGATTAGATACAAGTGAATCCTAATTCCTAGGCGATTTACAAATCTTTGATTTATCTCAGATTTATATGTTTTGTTAGTTAGGTTATTTTATTGCTTTCTAGTTAATTTAATTTATAAAAAACCAAAAACCCTATTAGTTATTAATTGCTTTATTTTAATAGATTAGTTAAATTTACTATAATCAAATCCAAATCTCTGAGGTTCGACCCTTGCTTCCAATACTATTCTATAATAGTCTTGTCCACTTGCAAGGAAAAAGATTAAATAAAACATCGATCAAACTGCATTTGTCATGAGCATAATAAAATGTGAAAAATTCATGCATCATCTCATACGTATTTTACATTGCATCTGCATCAAATAAAATAATTTATGCATTCATATTGTGCATTTCATTTGTCCAATAAGCTGCCATAGAGGTACAACAAAAAGAAGGTAAAATACCACCAATCATCAAAATAAATATCTTTGTGGTATTTACTATACCCCTGCAGCATTTGCATGCTTGGAAAAAAATCTAAGGGCATGAAAAATATCTGTTTTGTCCCATTTTTATCCGAAAATATGCCCAAAAAGTGTCTCGGAAAAATTAAATTTATACTTCGAATATTCCGTTTCGCAATTCTATTGCATGCAAAAATGTGATTTAGTGTAAAACATCCATCATATAGCCTCATTTGCATTTAAGAACATAAATCATGCATAGTAGGGTCAAATAGTGACCACTATTTCAAATCATGCATCGCAAAAATAAGTCATAGAAATTACATACATTATCACTCAATTACATCATTTAGGCATAAATAGGACATGCATATGCATCACTAACAAAGTCAAGAGTGCTCCAAAAGTCCCAAACAGTGCAGGAATTTAGCAGATCTGAAAAATAGCTAGAAAAATTGCTAGAAAAAGAAATCTTACGGCGGTTAAGGGAAGATTGGACACGTGGGTGTCCCGATCTCGCAAAAGGTTGCCCCAATCATCCTTGGAGTATGTATAATTGAGCCTGTTCCGAATCAAGCTAGGAGGTTCCCTCCTCCTACCACCAGATTCTGGGCACATCGGTGCTTTTCCCTTCCTGGATCGTGAAGAAGAAGCCATCTGCTAAGTAAAACACTGAAATTGGCGGAAGAAAATCGAGAAAAGGAGCAAAAATGGAGAAAAGAAAAAAGAAAGAAGGCGAAGACGATGGCGGCAATGGTGAAGCAGCAGAAATAAGACGAAGGAAAAGAGAAAGAGGAGCAGTAGCTCCTTTCTCACTCATTCTCGTCCATATTAGGAGGAAAAAGGGAAGTTTCCCTTTTCCCCCTCCAAAGTTTGCAGCTGCAGCACTTTAGTCCTCAGATTTCAAAGTTTCCAAAATGATCCCTGAGCCTAACATAAAGTTAACAAAGTTAGTTTTGTTAACCAAGATTTGCGACCATTCACCAAGGGACAAAGGAAATGACTTCCCCAGCAGATCAAAAAAAAAAAAAGAAAAAAAAAGAAAAGAAAAGAAATCAAAAGAAATCAAAAGAAAAGAAAAGAAAGAAATCAAAAGAAAAGAAAAGAAAAGAAAAGAAAAAGAGCAAGAATAAAATTCCCAGCATCAGGCCGAACTACGTTTGGTCTGATTCCTTGAAAAATGATACGTAGGCAGCTTACATCAATAGGTCCGACCATCACAAATAAAAAAAAGAGAAAGAATAAATGCCCCAGCAAGAGTGGCAGAAATGTCAGAATCAGCCGAATCTGCGGCAGCCACCCGGGCGCAAAAGGTAAGTCAGGTACAGTATTCCTACCCTGACTCTAGAATAATTTCCTTTTTAGGAAAATTTAAAAAAAAAATTGAATTTTTTTTTTTGCTTTGCTTTTCAAAATAAAAAGAAACTCTTTTTGAATTTTGGTTTCAAAAACACAAAAAAAAAAAAGAGGAATATTTCAAAAAAAAAAAGAGGAATATTTCAAAAACACAAAAAAAAAAAGAGGAATATTTGAAAAAAACAAAAAAACAGGGAGAAGAAGAAAGAGGAAGGAAAAAGAATATTTTCCACTTCACAATTTTTGAAAATACTTGAAGAATGATCAATTCGCCGTGCTCGACAACGGATCTTTAGTCAAGCACAATTTTCTGGATATCTGAAAGTTTTCGGGTTATGTCTGGAAACAAGACAGCGATCAAGGCCCAGACATACTTAGAAAATTCTTCTTAACACATTTCGACTACAAGGTATTGACCGGTTGAAATGTGGTAACAGAAAAGCAATTCGCCGTGCTCGGCAACGGATCTTTAGTCAAGCATAATTTTCTGGATATTTGAAAAATTTCGGGTTATGTCTGGAAACAAGACAGCGATCAAGACCCAGACATAATTCGAAAATTCTTCTTAACACGTTTCAACTACAAGGTATTGACCGGTTGAAAGGTGGTAACAGAAAAACATTCAAATCTTCATACCGTATTTGACAACGGTTTCGGAATGGAAGAATACGGCTTTTTCGAAAACACAAAAATCTTTTTCCGTTGTGTTCTCGATCGGGTTTGGCCCGAAGAACATTACATCCTCACTTTAGTTGTAGTTTAGGGTTTTGGCCTGAACTACGCTTGGTCTGATTTCCTTTAAGAGGGAATACGTAGGCAGCCTACATTAGTAGGTCCGACCATCAGAGTACATTAAATTCATATCTGCTTAAAACTTCAATAACTTTTTATAACCGACTAAAAATGTCTAGGTTATAGAGTTTGGATAGCATGTTCCTGTGCATTATAACTGCTACCAATTGCATTCTCCCGTTCTTAAATGAACGAAATTGGAGAGTCTATTGTTTATCAACGATGTTCGTCTACTCAGTAAGCCTTAAGGTTACCCGTAGACTCCATCGTTGAGGGGCTCTGTAGACACCCCAATTTCGTACCCCTGGTATGTGACTGACATAAAATATCAAGAACTGTTAAAACTTAACGAATGTCAAGTTGCAAGAGTCAAAAATGCGAAAGGAAAAGCAGGATGCGCGAAACAATGAACTGCAGGGGGGTAAAGTGACAAATTTTGAAACTCCAAAAGTAGCATGGTGCCGCACCAAGGGATCCCTTGGCCGCACCATGGGATTTCCTGTGCGTTCTCTCACGTTCAAATAAGTACAAGTTTTGAAGCACAACGTACAAGCGGCCAATGCACGGGAAACAAATCTGGAAATTCCTGCCACGTCCTCAGTTTCTACTATAAATAGAGACCCCCGGCCTCTCATTTCACTTGTTCATTCTGCGATAAAAAAAATCGCAGGCTCGCCTGCGATCTTTAAATACAGTTAGTACGAGAGGTGCGAGATAGGTGAGTGGAAGCCCCTATAGTCTCCAAACCCCGTCCAAACTCTGCCAAATCAAAACCCATAGGTTATAAGTGATCCCTAGCCTAGTTGTTAGGTATCCACCTCAAATCCCCAGTCCAAAAATCCCAAAGTAAGCCGTTACTCTGCCCGAGTAACGAGCTAGAAAAGTCAAAACTTAAGTCTAGGTTCCGCCCAACCAAAAAGGCCAAAACCTACCCAAATAAAGCTGTCACTCTGTCCGAGTTGATAAGCCCACACTTCAAAAATCAACACAACAACACACATACAAACAACAAAAAAGACTCCCTCTCCCGAGGAGGACAGAGCGAGCACACCACCGCTCTAAAAGGTAAAACCTTTAAGAGCGTTGTTATTTTTATTTATTTAAATTTTCTGTCTTTTTATTTATTTTCAAAAGTTGTTATTTAAATCCGGCGCAATGTAGCCAATATAAGCCGTTGTGCTGCCCGGATTAGATTAGGAAATATTATGTAAAAGAGCCGTTATAATGGCCAAATATTCTTAAATATGTTTGTAATTATTGGAAGGAGACGGCTGCGAGTCCGTAAATAATGTAGCCACGAATGTATCTGTTTAAATTTCCCTTGTCAAAATAAGACCTTATTTATTTTCTAGATTAATATAACAATGAGCATACTTCAGCCAAAAACGTTTTGAGACCGAAAGGGCGAGTTGGGTGCCTAGCACCTTCCCAACTCGTAACTTAGCCTCCGAACCCGCTTTTCTAAAATCTCTGGTTTTCTTTTCTGGTTTTCCTTTATTTTTGCCTTAAAATAAAGGTGGCGACTCTAAAACTTTTAGATCCAGTGGGGCCTCGCAACATTCCCTCTTTGCACTTTCCTGTTCTCCCCTAAAAAAGGGAGATACGGGAATGGAGGGGTGATGTATTCCCATATCCTGGTATCCCCTAAACAAGGGATAACTTGATGCGGGAAACCCATAGCTCCCATAGAGATCTGATTGGGCCATAAGGCTATTGTAATAAATCCATAAGTGGGGGCGTCGCAATATCTTTTCTTGCACTTCTCTATTTTCCCCTGAAAGATAAAAGGGGAGAATGAGAATGGAAAGGTAATGCATTCCCATATCCTGTTATCCCCGAAATAAGGGATAACCTGACATGAGGAAACCTTTAGTTCCCATTTTGGATACAAAATCCACTCAAGGCAACCGAGGCACATTCCAACGTGCTAACATAGACAGCACTCCTCTCGCACTTTGGATTTCGTCTTCCCCTAAACAAGGGAGGGTGGAACGAGAGCAGTGGTGTCCCGCATCCGCATGTACGCGCACCCCTATCCAAGGGCGCGCGGGGCGCGGGGGCACACCCCGGGAACCTCACAGCGTGCCGCAACATTGGGCACGTAGAGCAAAACTCCCTGTCATGCAATATAAATATATAGCAACAAATAAACCAAGTCATCGGCGGCGTTACAGCCGGAACCTAACATTACACTAAGTCTAAGACTCTAGTCTAACATACTCAACGGCTAAAAACATGCCGGAGAACAAACATGATAATTTATCCATAATTAAAACATAATTACCAACATTCACCAAGCGCGACTAACACAAGTCAGCTACCAAAGGCATAAGTACTAATAATCATAAGTACAAACATCAAGATAGCATATTGAAATGTAACCATCAACATACACCAAGCACGACTACTACAAGTCGGCTACCAAAAGAGTAAGCATCAACCAACATAAGTATAAATATTACAATCACAAATAGGTTTGCTACCCATCACGAAGTTTACATAACTTCACTTTTCCCAACGTCCTTACCAAAAGAAAATGAACTAAACTAAGTAGAAACCTTGCCAAAAGAAAACTTCACCAACGAACGCGGCAATCACTTCGACCCGCTAGCACGGCTCGGATCTAGGGAAAACAATCAACAAATAGGAGTAAGTCATAATGACTTAGTAAGTTACTAAACATAACTTCCTATCATGACATCATGCTCAATAATAATATATCATACTATCATTATAGAATAACATCATATTAAAATTCATGTCAAGGTATTCATGCTTAACAATAATAATTTATGCTATTGGCATAATATAACATTCCAACAATATCCAAGTCAAGGCATTCATGCTTAACAACCATAAACATCATGTTATCCATAAAGTATAACAATATAAGAAACCATTTCAACCATCATATCATATCATATTCACAACGCACATTATTCACATAAGTACTTGTGAGACAATTCATATAAAAGGGATATGGTACCATTACCATCTCTTTCCGCCGTGTCGCTCCTGCAAAAACACGTGCAAACCCTTTATGTGTCCTCGATATCCCTTTCGTGGATATCGACGTCCCCGAGACAATCCCCGCTCGAGTTCCATAGTTATCAAAGTCATGTGTATTATTACAACTAAGATGAACTACTTCCCCACCGTGGCCATCGATGGAGGGGTGTGTACAACTCGGTGCGGTGATCCATCGCGATCACGAATCCCATAATTCATGAAGACGATGCATCGTCCCGCCAAAGACTCAACAAACCGACTCCAGTTGGACTCAAAACCGAACCATAAGTAATATATACTCATATGCTCAAAAACAAATAGGCACATACTCTACCATCAAGCTAGTCATGCATTTCATTCACAACTAGCATAGATTCACATTAGAGAATAGTATTAGCTCTCATAATCAAGTGTCCTTCATACACTTTAAAATTTCTTGGAGGCTTGACCTCCATCAATTCTACCCAAAATTCCGTAGGACTTAAGATTATAGTTCCTAAAATTCATACTAACCCAAAGGTTGACTCCGTTGAGTCCAATCTACACTTTCCAAAAATTAGGGCATAGAAGCATGGGCTACAATACCCTCATATGTTCATGTCTAACATCATAGGCAAGATTCCACATAAACCCAATAAAACAATTAATTAGGTAACATAGAGCACACATCACATTTAGGGCATAAACCCATTTAAATCACTTCACCAATCATGCTCTCCAAAACATGAATAAATCACATAGAATGAATTAATATGCTATACTACACATGTATATTATACTAATCAAGGTTTCAATCATGTTCATCCAAGCCAAATCATCATTTAAGTATATACCCCTTTCAAGTAACCTCACCAATCATGCTCACAACACATGAAATAATCACATAGCTTGGGTTAATATACTATACTACACACGAATAACATGCTAATCAAGGTCCCAAATAGGTTCATCCAAGCAAAATCATCATTTAGAAATCTAGGGTTCATGGCATCTCTAAAAATCCCTAGAATGCACCCATTGACCTCACATAGCACAATGATTGTTTTCCCTAAGGTCAATGGGGCAAAAAGAAAGAGGAAGAGATGTAGCAACTTACCTTGATCCAGCCCCTACAAGTCACAATTTCGAAATTCCAATTGGTGGGTTTTGTTCTCCTCAATCTCCTCTTCAAATCTATGGTGTGGATTGGGAAATGAAGGTCCCTAGCTATGGATTCCAAGAGTGGGCTCTCAAGAACCCTAGAAAACTCTCTTCTTAGCCCCCAAGAAGGTCTCCCACGTTTTTTAAAAGTTGTGGCTGAATATGGGAGGTTAAGTGAAGTGTTAGGGCTTCAAATGGGTTAGGAAGGTAAGTGGGTGATGTGTTTACTATTGGGGTTGTTTCCCTCTAATTAATCACACTAATCCACCTCTAAAACTCCATTAGATGGTTAGGATATGTCTTAAGGTAGTTAGGAAGGTTTAGGATTAGTTTAGGATGGGTTTGGGTGGGGTTAAGATAGGCAACATAGCAAAATTCCCAAATCTGCCCGTAACAGGGCTGTCATAGCATGCGGTCGCATGCAAGGATATGAAGCGAGCGCTTCATTTAGACATCCTCCTTCCCGACTTTTGTTGCTTCCTTGCTCGGCGTCGGACTCTCTTGCATGAATCCTTAAGTCCTCCCAAGCCAAAAAGGGTCTAGAATTCAACCTTAAAGACCTCCAAAACATAACCAAAGCAATCAAGCTTCAAAACTCAATCAAACATGGTCAAGAACTCACGAAGAACACTCCCGAACGACAACCGAAAAGGCGAAACGAAGAAGGGTAACGACTAGAATCAAACTAGCAACCAAACCGTCGATGAAACAAGCATTTAATCAACATCTAAATCATGTTAATGATGCTATGAATGACCTCTAACATTTATCCATATGCTTTCATCATATATAAACAAACAAAGTCCCAAGGCATGACATGAAGAAAAGATGCATCCGAGCATAGAAACCGACGTCAACGAACATGCCGTTGATTATAAACATATGAATGAGCTAAGTTAACATGTTTATGATGAATATGGATGTATGAACTCATGCATAACACAAGCAAGCAATGTTTTAGGGTTTTACATTCTCCCCTACTTTAAGGAATTTAGCCCCTAAATTCATACCGTGATCATCAAACAAATGAGGGTACTTCTCACACATCTCCAACTCGGTCTCCCAAGTTGCTTCCTTGATCTCATGATTTTTCCAAAGAACTTTCACCAAGGGAATTCTCTTGCTCCTCAAAACTTGCTCCTTGGTGTCGAGTATCCTCACCGGTTTGCTCAACATAAGACAAGTCGGGCTGAAAGGTAATTTCCTCATACGCAAGAACATGTGAATCATCCTTAAGATATTTCCGAAGTATAGACACATGAAACACATTATGGATATCCGACAATGACGGCGGTAAAGCCACCCTATAAGCCAAACTCCCAACTCGCTCAAGAATCTCAAAATGTCCAACGAACCTCGGTGATAATTTATCTTTCTTCCCAAATCTCTTGGTACCCCTTTTCGGCGATACCTTAAGAAACACAAAGTCCCCAACTTGAAATTCCAAATCTCTAATTCGATTATCCGCATAACTTTTCTGTCGACTTTGAGCCGTAAGCAATCTATCCTGAATCAATTTCACACTCTCGACCGACTGTTGAACAATCTCGGAACCCCATAATTTTGCTTCTCCAACCTTATCCCAACAAATAGGAGATCTACACTTCCGCCCATAAAGAGCCTCATACGGTGCCATCCCGATGCTCGATTGGTAACTATTGTTGTACGCAAACTCTGCCAATGGAAGGTGTCTATCCCAACTCCCCTTAAAATCCACCATACAATCCCGCAACATATCCTCAAGTATTTGTATTGTTTTCTCGGACTGTCCGTCTGTCTGAGGGTGAAAAGCTGTACTAAAATTCAACTTGGTCCCCATAGCTTCTTGCAAAGCCTGCCAAAACCTCGATGTGAATCTCGGATCCCGGTCTGAAACAATACTAACTGTAACCCAGTGCAATCTAATAATCTCATACACATACAATGCCGCTAACTGACTCAAGGAATAAGTCATCGCAATCGGAATAAAATGAGCCGATTTTATGATCCGATCAACAACAACCCAAATGGCATCAAAACCTCTATGAGTACGTGGAAACCCCGAAACAAAATCCATCGTAACATGCTCTCATTTCCACTCCGGGATATCCAACGGCTGCAACAATCCCGTCGGTCTTTGGTGTTCCGCCTTCACCTGTTGACAAGTTAGACACCTCGACACATAAACCGCTATTTGTCGCTTCATGCCATTCCACCAAAATTGCTTCTTCAAATCCCTATACACCTTTGTACTCCCCGGATGGATAGTATACTTTTCCTTATGAGCTTCATCCAACACAAGTCGCTTCACATCCTCAATTGAAGGAATATAAACTCTACCCTTGAAAGTCAAAATCCCATCTTGATTCATCGCGAACTCATGCTCCTTATCCTTACTCAAACCATCAATAATCTTCACCAACCCCGGATCTTTCCTTTGAGTCTCCTTAATCCTCTCCAATAAAACTGGAATAACCCGCACACATGCAAATAGTACTCCATGATTAATCTCACTAGGATTCCAATCATGCACATCCTCCAACATTTTCCATTCCCGCATCATCAAACATGACAAGTGAACCTTTCTACTCAAAGCATCGGCAACCACGTTCGCCTTCCCCAGATGATAAAGTATCGTGCAATCATGATCTTTCAACTTCTCCATCCATCTTCGCTACCTCATATTGAATTCTTTTTGCAAGAAGAGATATTTCAAACTCTTGTGATCCGTGAAAATCTCAAACTTCGACCCATACAAATAATGCTTCCATTTGTGCAAAGCAAATATGATCGCCGCTAGCTCGAGATCATGCGTGGGATAATTCATCTCATATGGAGACAACGTCCTTGAAGCATAAGCAATCACCTTTCCATTCTGCATAAGAACACAACCCAATCCTTCTTTCGATGCATCACTATAAACCACAAAATTATCACCACCGCTAGGCAATGCTAAAACCGGTGCCGTAGTCAACCTCTTCTTCAACTTTGGAAACTTTTTTCACACTTATCACTCCAAACAAAGGATATCTTCTTTTGGATCAAATTCGTCATTGACGTAGCAATCTTCGAAAATCCCTCTATGAACCTCCGATAGTAAGCGGCTAGCCCCAAGAAACTCCTAACTTCTGTAACTGTGGTTGGTCTCCTCCAATTCATCACCGCCTCGATCTTAGAAGGATCTACCGCTATGGCCAAATTGGCTTAGACGGTAGTGTCTTAGAGACCGTTAGTGTTAGGGGAGTAGACGTTAGTTTTTCGTCCCAAGACATTAATGGTTACTATGGCACTTCTAATTTTGCGAGTGGTGCCGACGATTACAGCCACCACCTTTCTGACCCTAATTCTCTCGAGGCGATTAATGCGACTACCGCAACGCCTGGTGTGGTTTGGACCCAGAACCAAAACCCACCATTCGGCCCCCATACTATAGAGGAGTCCTTCCTTACGAACACGACCAAGGCTGTGTTCGAATTTATCTATACCCGACTCATGCCTTCCAGTCGCCAACACACGGTGACTTGGGCTAAGGCAGTCTTGATCTTCACCATCCTTACTGGTGGGTCTGTCGATATTGGTCGCCTGATCAACGGACAAATTCGAACCCTTATTAGAGGTAATACAAATGCGGGATTCGCGTTCCCAAATTTGATTACCGGACTGTGTGATGAGGCTGGAGTCAGGTGGACTCCAGATTCAGAGAGGATTAGGAAGGTGCCCGCCATTACTAGGGCTTTGTTGTTTGAGCATGCTCACCGGCTGCGAGAGAGAGGCCCTCGCGAGGAGGAGCCCGAGGAGGAGGAGGATCCGTTGGAGGCGATCTCCAACAGGCAGGAGGAGATTGCCCTCGAAGTTGATATGGTGAGTCAGCAATTGGCACAAATGCGTGCCGACCAGACTAACTTCTTTGGTTGGGTTAACCAGGTGGGGCAAAATGTCTCCACATATTATGGGATGCCACCTGGCACAATCCCCGAGTTTCGTTCTCGTTCGTTATTTCCTCCCGACTCGCCGTGAGTCGAGGCCCAAGTTTCTTCCTCTTTCGTTAGGTGGGCCTGCTATGTCTTTTTGATATTTGTCCTTCCCCATCAATCCTGTCATATGTTCCTCAATTTTTGGGACAAAATAGAAATTAAGTTTGGGGGGGGGGATTCTAAGCCTAGAGTCTTAGCAGGTCCTAGCCTAAGGAGGAGTGAAGTTGGGCTACGTTTTTAGGGTGGGGAAAAATTTCTTTTCCCTCTATCGTGTCTTCTCCTCACCCGTCTTTCTTGCTTTTTAATTTTTCTTATTTTCGGAGATGTTTCCTTGACCAGAATACTATAATATTTGGTTCTTGCGGGTTCCCATTATGGGGACCCATCATCAATTGTGTCATCATCATCTCCAATTTTTTTTATAAAAAACTGAAAAAATCAAAAAATATTTTAATTCAAAATTTTCATCCTCGAGTCTTTGTGTGGTAGTACTAGTCGATGAGGATTTAATGCAATGAACCACATAACTTTTCCATAGATCCTTCTGGAATTTACTTGATTTTGCAAAATTCTTGATTTTCTCCAAATCTCTGTGCACCTACACCAGTCATAATTATGGATTGATTAGAATAGTTTTATAAAGTTTATAGCACCCATTTCATTTCAACAAAATATGCACAAGAATACGATGAATAGCCACCCGAACATAATGATTGCATTGAATTGTAACTTAGGGTCAATTGCATGATAAGTTAGATCCCTTGTATTTTTTTCACTAATATATCTCAAGCACACTTTCGAACCGTGTCTGCATGTTAGTCTCGATTGTCCCTACCATCTGTTTTAGCGAATGCTTATGTGAAATCCAGTTTTGCTAAACATTCAACCCCACAATTCCCACAGTTGATATGATATTTTATGTGTCTTACTTGCTTTAAAAACTGCATGAGCATTTGGCATTAAGAAATGATTTAGGCCATCTTTGGATCATTTGAGCCTAAATATTCCCTGACCTTTACTAAAAATATCTCTAGTGTCCCCTTTTGAGCCTAATTAAAAAGAATGGAGTGTGCTAAGCACACATTAAACCCCCATTCGTCATCGTTTCTATTACCCACATTAACTTAACCCTAAAAGCCTATACACTTTTAGCCTACCCTTTGGTGGGGGATTTGTGGTCTTTGCAGGTCCTAGCCTAATTGGGAAAAACTTCCTTTTGTTTAGAAGTATTAGGGGTAAAGGGTAGTTTTTCTCTCTCACTTTGAATTCTAATCCCTTTCCATCAAATCCCCCAACACCATGGCCTTACATTACAAGTTATTAAAGACCTAATGATCTTCTTGCCAATGCTTGTGTTTGTTTTCTTTGATAAGTAAGGCATGTAAAATTGATCTAACACTTCATAATCACATTATTCGCAAAGCTCACTGTGTTAGCATAATCTTAGCTATTACAAGTAATTGGGATAGGAGAGCATTGTATGTCATACATAGAAGTGCATGGGATGGATGTATAAGTTTTTAAAATCCTTGGTGATCTCTCTTTCTGTAATAGACCGGGTTTGGATGGTAGATCTCATACTTTATGATGCATTGGATTTAATTAAACTCTGATTTTCATATGAATGTGGTGCTTAGCTTAATAAAACTATTTTAGTCAAGATAATCTCTAAGACCGGTGATCACACACACACACACACACGGAGAAATTAAGACTAGTAGCAGTTTTGAGTATAAGTCAGTTGGTTTTATGTGATTAGTCTGCACATATGTGGTGAGCATCGGACTGAGACTACTTTGTTATGCCTTGCGATTATGACTTGAGATTGAATCCAAAAAGATTTTTGTTTTATTTTTAGTATAGTTTTATCTGCTTTTGTATTTATTAGTTCTTGTATTTATCTGCATAGTCGAGTCACTCGTAAGAGTCTCTTTGAGTTTGTGAGTTTCTAAAGGAGTGTAAATAGTGTCACCCTCCCAAAAGATTTTTGTTAAATTGTTTTTGTATTTATAAGTATTATTTACTCGTGGACGAGCAAAGTTTAAGTTTTGGGGTATTTGATCGATGTATTTTATACGTCGATTTCGGGTACTTTTATGACTTAAATTTAGCGATTCCACGAGGCTTTTGGCTACTGATGTGTGTTTTTCAGTTGTTTTATGAGTTTCAGGGTTTTAAGTGAAATTATATGAATTATAAGGCTTTTTGGTGAATATTCCAAGAAGAGGCCAAAGTGTAAATTGAAGAAGAAACGGCAAAAGCTGAAGTCTGGAGACCTTGCAGCCGTAAGGTATTTTTATCTTGCCTCCGCAAGGTAGGCAGTAAGTCAGAAGATCAGGCCCGGATTATTGAAGACCCTTGCGGACGCAAGGGGGTAATGAACTTGCGGCCGCAAGGTGGCCAGAACCGACTTTCGTAGGTTTTCAAGCCAGACTAAAATTCCTAAACCACCTACAACTCCTTGATATAAATAAAAGACGGTAGACAGAGCTCAAGGACGGCGAAGAAGTAGTTTTTGATAGTTCTAACATAGGATTTAGAGTGTATAACATAATTTAGTTATTGTAATTATAGTTTTGAAGATCGATCCATGTATTCAATCATCTCCATGTGATGTTCATCTTCAAGGATGAACTAAACATCCATTAATCTAGGACTTGGGAGGTAACTTGTATCGAATCTATGCTTTAATATTTTTTTTATTCATTCAATTCTTGTTGATTGTGGTAATAATTAATCACTCTATTATTTCACTTTGAATAAATGAATGTAATTGTGAATAATAAAGGCCTAGAGGTGCGGATAACTGCATGATCAATGTGCATATGTCGTACACTGTCTCACCATCATGATAAATTGAACCTATCGATGCACGAGAGTGATAAGTTAGGGTCAGGTTCCATATATGACCTAAGTGACAGTTAGGATCATATGTTCTTGTGCCTAGGATATATAATGGATGAATTATTTGGAGATGAATACTGAACGATAATTCGACAGACTATATCAATATTTTGTGAACGAACCCAAAAAATTGAATGATACTTTATCAAAATAAGCCATAGAGGAGATACAAGTGAAACCCTAATCCTAGATTTCCCTCCACCATAAGATATTTATAATCTGTAATTGCTGCTAAATTAGTTAACACTGGAATAATAATTAGTTTAGATTAAAATCAATATAAAAACCCCTTTAGTTTAATAATTTGCTCTCGATAATCGTGCTTTTTGTGATCTTCTTGTCTCTGTGGTTCGACTCTTGCTTCCCAAAACTATTCTACAATAGTCTTGTCCACTTGCAAGGAAATAATTAAAATAAGACATCGATCAAGTTTTTGGTGGCGTTGCCGGGGACAAGCTAGTTTGCATAGTTAGTTTGTTGGTAGTGTAATTTTTATTTCAGTTTTTATAAAATTAAAAATACAAAAAGATTTTATTTGTTTTAGTAAGTTGTTTTAATTGCTTTATTTATTTTATGCACGGTCGTAGATCATTGAATCCTAAACTGGTAGAACTAAATCAAAATATAAATAATATTGGAAAGAATTAGGAAAATTTTGATAATCTAGCAACCCAGCCTGATAATCAAGAACAATTGAATCAAGAAGCTAAATAAATATAAAACAGAAAAGAAAAAAATGCTAAAGATATAATAAGCATATTTTAGCCAAAAATTAAAGAAAACTTGTTTTCTTTTTGTTTTGAAAATGAGTCTAGCCCTCTATTTTTATTTTCCTTAAAATAAAAACGACGTCTCCAGCGGAGTCGCCACTGTAAGTGCCCCGGAGAGAATTCTCCCAGATCGCGCGCTCCCTTTTTTAGGGGAACACGTGGCTCTAGGAAGACATCATTCTTTTCATTCCATTTTCCCTTATTTAGGGGAAAACAAAATTAAAAGTGCAAAAAGAGTGTTGTTGAAAGCGCGATGAATACCCCTCAGTCACTGAGTGTGCTTTCGTCCACTATGAGTGCTTTGGAATTCTCCGTATTTCATCCTCCCTTGTTTAGGGAAAAACAAGATACAGAAAACGCATTACCCTTTTCGTTTTCATCTTCCCTTTTTTAGGGGGAAACAAAAAAGTACAAAAAAAAATGATGTTGCGAAGGCGCGTGGGAACACGCCCTACCTCACTGTGGACATGGGTTCATTTTGGATCATTATGAATGTTTCGGATTTTCCGTGTCTCATCCTCCCTTGTTTAGGGGAAAACAAGATACAGAAAGTGCATCACCCTTTTCATTCTCATCTTCCATTGTTTAGAGGAAAACAGAAAAGTGCAAAAAAAATGATGTTGCGGGCCTCATTGTGATCCAAAATGTTGTAACAAAGTCGCCATCTTTATTTTAAGGAGAAATAAAGAAAAACCAAAAATAACCAGAGTTTGTAAAAAAGGGTTTGGAGGCTAAGTTACGAGGTGGGAAGGTGTTAGACACCCAACTCGTCCTTTTGGTCTCAAAAATAGTTTTTGGCTAAAATGTGCTTTTATTATATTTATTTAGCAGATGAAATAAAACATTTAAATAGATATATATGTATCTACATTATTACAGACTTGCAGCCGCTTCGTTCCAGTAATTACAAATACATTTATAAATATTTAGTCATAATAATGGCTCTTTTTAGTGCTATTTTCTATAGAAATTCGGGCAGCATAACTGCTTATATTTTTTACATCGGGTCGGCTGAAAATAACACTTTTTATAAAACCTCTTAAAGGTTTACCTTTAAGAGCGTAGTGTGTGCTCGCTCTGTCCTTCCGGGAGAAGGAGTCTTTTGTTGTTTTGGAGATTCGGGCAGAGTAACTGCTTCCGAAAGTTGCTTTCTGAAACCGGGAAATGGGCGGAGCAACTACTTGTTTTTTTTTGCTGTTGTTTGCTTGCTGACGGCGGAAATCAGGCAGAGCAACTACTTACTTTTTGCTGATTTGGCGTCTAGATTCGGGCAGGAAAACTGCTCTTTTTGGGGTTTTTGGACCGGAGAAATAGGGTGGAATCCTAGCTGGGAGGCTAAGGTTCACTTTGACCGGTTGGTTTTGTGTTTGAGAGAGATTTGACGGAGTTTTGAGGCTAGAGGAGGAAATCTCACAACGTTCTCTCGGGAGAGCAATCACTCACTACGCGATGTAAAAAGTGTGTCATTTTTGAAGTCGGGCACCTTTATTTATATGTGGGAGTGGGGATTTCTTCGTCATTAAGATTTCTCACTCTGTGCTTCATCGGATTATACCGCTCGTTGAGAAAATTGTACCGAAAGCAGAACGCTACAGTGCACAAGGCACTATTGGGCGCCACCCATGGAGGAGGCTGGCGCGGTGCCCACAATGAGTATGGGTGGTGCCAGGCACTTTTTGTTTCCAATTTTGGCACTTTGGCTCCCTGCAATCCACTGTTTATGCATCCTTCTTTTCTTTTGCATCTTTTGCATTTTGAACCCTGTAACTTGACATCCATTAGTCTTTTTAACAGTTCTTGATTTTTTATGTCATGTTACATACCAGGGGTACGAAATTGGGGTGTCTACACATGGCCCCATCCTTTAACTTTACCTCTCCATTCACAATTCATTTACTCGCGATTCCATTCTAGTATCATCCTCTCCCTTCATCTTTTCGAGCCTCCCCCTTCCACCTTACCAGAAGCCGACACATGTTCCCGCGGCCCTACCCCCACCTCCACCTTCCAATCGCAGCTATGGAAGTCCGACTAATATCGGTGCCACCGGATTCAATCCTTCGCGTAACATTTTTACGAAGCCGATTTGGGATACAGTGAAGAGAGATCTATGGAGTATTGTGAGTAATTTGAAGTTGGTGGTGTTTCTGAATCTGTAGTTGAAGAATCTTGGAAAGTGATATGATTCCTAGACGCGTACTCGCGATAGAGGAATCAAAGAGCACGCAGTACGGCAAGTGAAGAACGTCAATGAATTGATGGATTGTGACACCTTGACCCAATGCTACGATCCGTTATTGAACGTGGTACTCCGCGATCCAATTACGAGACGAACACGAACCTTGGTATAAGGAAGAACGCCACAATAGGGATGAATATCCTATTGATAAGTTCGGGTTTCGATTACTTAGCCTCTCACCAAATAATCACAAGTTCAATGAAGAACAAGGAGGTTTTGAAAAACACTCAAAAACTATATTAATCAATAATCATAAAGTTGTCTCCAAAACAATAAGCCACAACCCTTATTTATATGGGTTGTGAATCCTAAACCTAAAAGTAAAAGGAAAAGTCTAAGTAGAATCAACTTAGGAAACTACCTAAAATCCACTTAGGAAACTACTCAACTTACCTAATCTATGTAGGAAACAATTAGGTAAGTTACCTAATATATTTAGGAAACATAAATCCTCCAAAATAAGGAAAATCTACAAATCCCGTTTTTCTACTAGGCTCACTTTGTAAAGTGCCTAGAATCTTCCCCTAACCCTAATTTAACATAGGAAAACAATCCCTTAGGGTTTAGGAACCATAAGGACATCATTTTGGTCCATTTTGTGCTCCCAAGTTGATCCTTGTGCCTCCTAGGTCGTAGACCAACCTTACGGGAACTCTTGAGCCTCGAACCTTGCACTTTTGAACCCTCGAACCTTGATCTCCAAGCTTCCAATGTCTCTCCCTTGCTTGTGACAATCTTGGTTCTTGGTTGGTGGTCAGAATCATATCATTCCCTCTCTCTTGAAAAGGATTTGTCCTCAAATCAAGACCTACATCACATAGACACGATTTAGCAACCAAGATATAGTCTCTAAAATTAAGCTTACCATATGATTTCATGTCGTCGATTTGCTGAAACTCTCCATGTTTGCAATCCGTTCCATGCAAGTTCATGTATCTCCAATCACCGGGATCAAAGACCATTCTAGCTTGTCTTTCCATCGGTACACTTTGGTACTCCATCAAGATTTTCATCTTTAGCTGTAGAATAAACACAACAAAACGATGTACTACAACAAGAACAACATTGTTAGCACATAATTGGTTATGTATCATTTTACCACCACACGAAATTTGCTTAATATTATGAAAGGACTCATCTTTTCGAATATGCAACTCAAAGCCCCTCCAATTGGAATTTCGATCCACATTCAAATACATACACACCCTATCTCCGGGGTCAAATATCAATCTAACATAGGCGCCCCTTGTTACAATGATGAGCAACACTAAAGTATTATGTAACATAAAGATATAAGTATCATCATGAAACAATGATCTCAATGATAAGTATTCCTGATGCCACACAATTCTATCAAAATATATGCTCTCATGCATCAAACTATCATACAACAATGCTTTCTCATGGACACCCTCAACACAAGGTTCACAACCTTCCCTAGTATTTGCATGCTTATAAAGAATTGCATCTAACAAAGAAGATAAAGCTTTATATATATCATGCAATCCATAAATCTTATGAAACATCAGCGCATCATGGGAAACTTCAACAATCTTATGACATGCAACAAAATAATTCATCATAGAAACATCATGCATAATCACAAGTTTAGAACTCACATCTTGGTGAAACTTAGAAATCCCCAATGCAAAATTCAGAATATTCTTTCCAACTTGCAATGCACAATTCAATACTACCATATTGACAACCAATGTACCATCCATGAATGGATCCACATACGAATGATTAGGTATATGCAATGTCAAATTTAAATCATCACCAATATATTCACCATATTTCATCAAATCACTTAGACCATGGTGACTAACAAAATCTTGCAATAGAAACTTTCTACACATGTCAAGTGGTCTAACAATCTTTCTCATGAATAAGACATTCACAAGACTAATAAGATTTTTCAAAGCAACACCTCTCTCAATTCTGAATTTATCACCAAGGTTATGGTGTACATCATATAATAAATTAATTGGTTTAACAATCTCACCCATGACTGAAGTGTCTACAAGACTACTTAACTTTCCAAACTCAACAATTACACTATTGAGCTTATGATCAATATCATGGTGATTAACATATAACAATTCATCACATATCTTATTTTTCAAAGAAAGAGTAAGATCATACCTTTGAGAAAGTGTAGGATCTACCATAATCTCCTTACCTTGTTGGTATTCAACCTTGAATCTCACAATTTCTTTAGACAGCGTAGGCTTCAACTCATGAACAATTTGCGAATGAGAAACAATGGAATTAGGCAATAAAAATTCAACTTTGTTAGTATGAAAATTTTGCCTCACTTTTTTCTTTTTCACACTCTTTCTTTTGCTCACTCTCTCTAATTTTCCTCTCCTTTTGCCCGGCTATCTCACAACTAACACTAGTCTCATGAGCCGGCCTCTCATTCTTGTTTTCACTCAAGCTCTCCTTTTCTTGGCTATCTCACAAAACTCACTTTTATCTTTAGCCAAACTCTCATTATTTTCACTTGAGCTCTCTTTTTCTTGGCTATCTCACAGACTCTCTAGCCAAACTCTCTTTATTTTCTCTCAAGCTCTCTTTTTTAAATGCTTCTCTATATTCTTTTCCTCACTAGCCTTTTCTTCTCTTAAACTTCTTTCATAGAACTTAGTTTTTCAAGAATTGGGCTTTGGTAATGATCCTTGGACTCTCAGTCCTTAGATTTATCAATCTTCTCAACCTTGGATCCTTGTTTATGTTTTCGCCTATAAAATCCTCCCTCTTGAGCATCCTCTCAATTTTAAACGCTTGAACCAAGTCATCCATGCTCCTATAAGCTTGTATATCCATGAATCTAGTAATTTCGGGCTTCATTCCCTCAAGTATCTAACCTTGGTAGCTTACATAGACTCAGTCACATTAGCCCTAATCATAGTTACCTCCATCTCTTTAAAGTAATCTTCGACACTTTTACTACCTTGGGTCAAAAGCTGGACCTTTTTGTTGAGTTCCCTTTGGTATTCAATCGAAATGTGTCTCTTCCTCATTAACCACTTCATCCTTGCCCAAGTATCAACCCATTGTCCTCCACATATTGGACTACCCAAGGTCAAGTCCTTCCACCAAACTGCTGACATAATAAGATAATTGTTTAGAGGCTATGTTAACTTTCTTCCACTCGGAATAATCATGGTTCTAAAGAATATCTCCATTTTCATCTCCCACTCCAAATACAAATCAGATTATTCCTACCATTGAAAATTGGAAGATCAAACTCCATAGTGTCTCTATCTTCTCTAGGACTCTCCCTATAATTATAGCTAAACTTCCCATTATTAGACTTCTGCATACACATACTCTCCAAACTCCTCCTTGAGCCTAGGTTTATGAAAATCTCTATTGGTTCTAATTTCAGGTTTAGATTTCTCTCTACAATCCCTCCTTAACCTATCAATCTCCTCGCGATCTCTTCTTTTTGTATCTCTCATCATTTTTCTTATCTCTTCCCCATACCATCCATATACGCTTTACTATCCATGGTGTACCCGCAAGAAAATTGGTTAGCAAAAAAATCACCTCACCCTCTCCTTACGTGTATCACTCAATTAATGTCACTCCTCTCGTGTTTACCTACTCTCCTCACTTTCAATTCTCCAAG
>CM028384.1:20065849-20105619 GCA_013146195.2 Codonopsis lanceolata | reverse complement strand
TTTCGAACTTGGGCACGATTGATTTTTTCGTCAACCTCAATCATGTTGATTTGAGGTAGGGTTATTGCGTATTTGGTCAGGGAGGAGGTTTTCAATCACCTTGTCATCTATCAAATCTGGATAGCATTCTTGAGTGTGTAGCATCGTCGGTGAGGTGACCACTATAGCGATGATATTCAATCACGAGTATGGTTCCAATTGTCGAGCGGGGGGTTTGGTGGCTGTAGTTTTCCAAGGCTTCAATACTCACAGTCATTATCCTGTAATATCACGGGCGAGGAGCTTCAATCTGTCATAATACAGGTTGACCACTGATGCGGCACGAAATTCTGTTTGGGCCATTATTCCCTCCGTGAGTTATGAGACTTATGGTCCATAGGACCATGGAGTAGCACTATAGCTTTGGGTAGGAAAAGTGGCTGATGCATCTCCTACCATGTTGGCGGCTAGTGCTGGTGCGGTTGTCTTTCCTTTAGAGTATCGGAAAGAAGCGGAGGTGTATTGACTTTTAATTGCCGGTCCATATCTTCATCAATACGAACCCCTATCTCCACTACTTCTTTAAAGGCTGGCGTAAAGGGAGATACGCATGTGTTCGGTGTATATGGGTTGGAGTTTTTGATGAACATCAGGCATGACTTCAGTGGATCGAGTGCGTCAAAAGTGCAGGCCAACTTTCTTTTCACGGCGCAAATTGGGCACATGTTTCTTTCTCCCTTTGGGTGCATGACTCGAGGTCTCTTTTTATTTTACGGGCTAGTGTTGTCTTTATACCTTTCAAGGAATTCCTCGGCTATCAGGTCCCGGTATTAGAGTGCTCTGTCGACAACATCGGCCATTGCTTGCGACCCCTACTAGGGTGAGGTGATAAATTGGAAGTCATAGCTTCAAAGCTAGCTCCCCTTGATACCGCATACCGGAATAGGATTTAGATGGGATATGTGGCATCCGCCCCATCAAACTTTTCTATGTTCGCATTTTGAACTTTGAAGGCAAGATCGTCAAGGTTGTAATGCCAAAGTTCGCCAGAGAAAATTCCCTTTGTTGAGAAGTTTGAGCATCATGGTTTTCATGTTTTCCATGTCGGCCTCCATTTTGGTGGCTTGGGGAGTTGGTTTTAGGTATATGCTGGCAAGATTAGGGAAGGTCAAGTTAATTTCGGTCGTGGTGTAAGGATTTTGGGTCAGGTATGGATTCTCGGGTCGATTTTGAGCCGGGTATGGATTTCGAAGCCGGATACGGGTTTTGAGCAATGTAAGCCGGTGGATTTTGGGTTGATAGGGATTTTGAGTTGGGTAGGATTTTGAGCCGATACGGGTTTTCAGTCGCGGATTATTGGCGTGATATGGGTTTTGGGCTGGATATAGATTTTGGGCAGTATAAGGATTCTGGGCTGGATAGGGATTTTGGGTTAGTGGATTATTGGCAGGATACGGGTTTTGGGCGGTGGGTTATTGGCGGATATGGATTTAGGCGGTAGAAGCCGGTGGATTTTGGATGGTTTTATTTGGGAGGCCAGGATCATCGGAAGGTAAGTTGGTAGTAACTTGGTCTGATGGGTTATAGCTTTGGGGATCCATATGTGGGCTGTTTTGGAGTGGGTTGATTATGGGAAAAGGGAGGTCGCTTGGATTCTGGGGAATGTTGGTGTTTGGGAGAGGATATGAAGGATATGATGGGTAAGGATTGACATTCGAGTAGTAAGGAGTTGGTGGAGGTTAGGATTTGGAGTGAAAGTTGTTTGGCGGGTTAGTGTTTGGTTGAGGATTTGGGTTTGGAGGCATGTGTGAGGTTGATGCTTCTTGGGGATTGCGAGGGAAAAGATTACCTCATCACTAGATTTCAAGCTTTGTACCAGATTAGCCATTTGGCTCATTATACGATCAGCCGTTGCACCCAAATTTTGGTCTAGCCACTGCTGCATTGCTGGAGTCGGAGCATATCCTGGAGCCCATGTATCTGTACCCATAGCGGATTGTTCACTTTCACGCCATACCTTGCATCGGATCGTACCCTCTCTTACGCCTTTATTCGATTCTGCTTATGATACCCTCTGTTCTGATTTCTGCACTTGTTTCCCGTATCAACCGCCCGATCGTCTCGCCTTTCCAAATTCGGGCAGGTTTCAGGAAAATGGGTTTGGAGGTATCGTAATTTGGCTGAAGGCTTTCTCTGGCTTGGAGTACAACGTGCCTTTATTAGTATATTTTATTATTTATTATTATCCCTACAAATTGATCTGATAAGCACTCGCTTAATTTTGATAGCCTCGGGACTTTTCTCGAACAAGTGGATTCTTTCTCCAGTATAGGACCAACGTATTCCACCCGCCTGCCTTTCGACTCCCCGAGATCGAACTTATCCCAGGCGAAGGGCCTATACTCTTTCCGGGATCCACCATTCGAAATGGTCTAGGTCGAGCATTAGAAAATAATAGATCAGCCCCAGTGTATTTTTTTCTTTTGACTTGCGCTTTTTTTTTTGACTTGCGCGCACATTTTTTTTGACTGGGGTTGACCCACGATTTAAAATGCAAAAACCGGTCGGTCTTTGAAGTGTCCTGAAAATCTATATGCAGTCTAACGTTGGCTCGTGCAGGGGGTAGGCTGGCCATGGTGTAGGGTAGCAATTCGGAATATATTTATATGCATGTGCACGTGTGTGTGTATCTAAAAAGAAAGTTTTTTTTCTTTTTTTTTTTGATATAGAAAGCGTAAAATAAAATGTATATGGTCTTTTTCGTTATTTGTGGATTTTTCGGCTTCTTTGAAGCGAGCAAGCAATCATACCATCAAGAAATAGAAAGAAAAGCAGGGAATCCATCTATTCATATTTATTACAAATAAGTCCTAATCCTCAAAATAAAATGACAGAATGAATGCAAATATATATTTTGCGAAATGAAAATAAAGCAGAATAAAATAATATAAGGACGAAAATGAAGAGATTTTAAAAATAAAGCCCCGGCCCTTTTGTTGTGCTGCCCGGAAATTACTGCACATAAAAATATTGCATATATAAAAATAATATATATATATATATATATTTTCAAAATTCTTTTTTTTTTTTTTGAAAAATACGAATATTTTGAAGTAGGGGTGAGCAAACTCGCCCATCAGCCCATAAGGCCCGCACTGCCCGCAATGCCCATGCCCATAATGCCCATGCCCGTAAAGTGTCTATCGGGCCTGGCTTTAAAGTGAGGGATGCCCATGGGCTCTAAGGCAAGATTGGGCTCTTATTTTTAATGCCCGTTGTGCGCCCGGCCCATCTATTTACAATACTTATTTTTTTAATAATTATATATAATATATAAATATAATACCACTACTTGTGTCTACTTTACTTAACTTAACTATTTACTTAAAGAAATAAAAAAGTTAAAAACTTTAGTTCACTTCACAGTACTTCATTAGTTCATTAGTTAAAAAGTTTAAAATCCTACTACTTTAATATATATATATATATATATATATATATATATATATATATATATATATATATATATATATATATATATATATATATATATATATATATATATATAGTAGACAAAGTGGCACTAGCATTCACTAGTTCACTAATCACTTCGTCTGATAAGTACTTCGGTGTACAATGTTATTGTTCATCAATTCTTTAGTTCTTTCCTTTTCTCCAAACCTCCAAGGGAAGACGACACAAGGTTTGATAGGTATAAAAATATCAAAACATATAATTTCAATCCATAAGCCCATCAAAGCACGTGCCCATGTAATGCCCCAAAGCCCATGAAAGCCCATCAATTTTATGCCCGCATGAAGCCCACTATACCGGGCATTGAAAACTGAAGCCCATGGCTAGATGGCGCATACCGGCTATGCCAAAGCCCGTTTAGAGCCCATGCACACCCCTATTTTGAAGTATATCCGTAACAGTGTTTGAAATGAAATTACTGCAAGATGGAGGATCATATCCACAAATATAGACACGGATATTAAAGGAACGCAATATTCAAGTGTTTAAATTAATATAACAAGCATACTTTAGTCAGAAACAAAAGAAAAAAGTTTTGTTATCGAAGTCTAGCCCTCCATTTTTATTTATTAAAATAAAAACGATCTCCCAAACAGAAGTCGCCACCGTGGGTTCCTCGGGAAAAGTGCTCCCGCTGCCTTGGATAGGGGTGCGACAGCGGATGCGGTGACATCTCGCCTGCTCCACCCTCCCTTTCTAGGGAGGACGAAATCAAAAGTGCGAGGAGAGCTGCCGGAGTAGCGCGTTGGAATGCGCCTCGGTTGCCTTTAGTGGATTTTGATCCAATATGAGAGCTTTGGGTTTTCTATGTCAAGTTATCCGTTTTTTAGGGGATACCAGGATATAGGAATGCAACACCCTTCTATTCTCATTCTTCCTTTTTTAGGGGAAAACGTGAAAGTGCAAGGAAGGAATGTTGCAGCGCCCCCACTATGGATTTTATGAAAATAGCCTTATGTCCTATCCCGGATCACTATGGGTGCTTTGAGTTTTCTACGTCAAGTTATCCCTTGTTTAGGGGATACCAGATATAGGAATACATCACCTTTCCATTCTCATTCTCCTTTTTAGGGAGCGTGAAAGTGCAAAGAAAGATGTCATGAGGCCCCACCGATCCAAAATGTTTTAGAGTCGCCATCTTTATTTTAAGGAAAAAATAAAAGCAAAACCAAAAAGAAAACCAGAGATAATGAAAACGGGTTCGAGGCTAAGTTACAAGTTGGGAAGGTGCTAGGCACCCAACTCGCCCTTTCGGTCTCAAAACAGTTTTTGGCTAAAGTATGCCGTTTGTTATATTTATTTAACAGATAAATAAAGCATTAATTGCCTACAAATACATCCATTTGTTTACATTATTTACAGACTTGCAGCTATCTCTTTACAAATAATTACAGATATACTTGAAAATATTTGGCCATAATAACGGCTATATTTAGTACTATTTCCTAACTAAATCCGGCATCAACAAGCTATATATCTACATTGGGCGGATTGGAAATAATACTTTACAAATGAAAGCTTTAAAATAAAACTTACTGATGGCCTAGGGTGTGCTTGCTCTGTCCTTCAGGGAAAGGGAATCTTTTTTTCTGTTGTTGTGTGTTGTGAAGTCTTGTGAAGATTCGGGCAGAGTGGCTGCTTCCGAAAGTTACTTTTGGCCTCTGGATTTGGGCAGTAACCTTTGTGTTTGGTTGTTTGTTGGCTTGAGGTAAATAAGAATAACGGCTTATTTCTCGGCGATTTGGCCTTTTAAATCGGGCAGAGCAACTGCTCTTTCCACGATTTTTGGACCGGGGAAAAAGGGTGGATACCTAGCTGAGGGGCTAAGGCTCACTCCTACCGATTGGTTTTGTGTTTGGAAGAGGTTTGGCAGAGTTTCGAGGCTTTTTGAGGTGATCGCTCACTATCTCACTTCGCTCTCTATTTCTCCAAAGAACGAACGCGGAGAATTTTATCGAAGGAAAGGTGTCAATGAAGAGCCGAGAGCCTCAGATTTATGAGTCTGGGACATCGACGGAATTAAAATTCCTTCCTTGCGCATCAGCCGGCTTGTACACTGCGTAGAGGGAATTGAGCTTTACGGCAAATGAATGAGAGAATTGGGCGCAGCGTATCACAAATTTGGGCGCAACCCACCAAATTGGGCGCCAAACCCAATTTTTATGGTGGTGGCGCCTAATTTCAAACTTCCCACTTTTTGTGCACTTTGGTCTTTGCAGTTCGTCCTTTCGCGCATCATGCTTTGTCATTTTGCACTTTTGACCATGTAACTTGACATTTGTTAATGTTTTAACATGTCTTGATATTTTATGTCATGTCACATACCAGGGGTACGAAATTGGGGTGTCTACACGTACCACTTTTGAAATATATTTTGAGTAAATAATATTTGTTGTCTCACTTTAAATATTTTATCTATTTTATCAATGTTTGCACCGCGATGCAAAATAGCTTAATAGTCTTTTTGTAATCATAACTAACTTTAATGCTACTTATACAATTTTTTAGAAGCCTTTTTGCTAAAAAAAAAAAAAAAACTTTTAAAATCATTATTCATTTTGAAACAATAAGGGATTTTTGAAACAATATGAGATTTTTGTTTTCTATTTCTATTTTGGCAATAAAAATTTTAGTCTTTTATCGAAAGACTTTTAAATCCAACATCACTTTCTAACCATGTGGTATACATATTTTCTATTGGTAATAATATTATTTTAAAGATCAACACTAATTTCTAATAAATGTGGGATACCTCTCTTCCATTGGTAATAATAGTAGTTTTTTATTTAAAGACTTTTAAACCAAATATATTTCTAAACAATGTGAGATACATCTTTTATATTGGTAATAACATAAAAATTCCTTTAACTAATGACTTTTTTTTAACTAATATTCAGTTCTAAATAATGTCTGACACCTCTTTTTGTAATCAATGTGAGATACATCTTTTAAAAACTTTTTAAATTAATATCTCTTTTCTAACCATTGTAAATTATTTCTCTTCTATTGGTAATAATGGTAAACTTTTAAAACCAGCATCACTTTTTAACCAATATGAGATACATCTCTTCATTTGGTAATAATAGCAGAATACATTTATCTTTAAAAAATTTAAACCAACATCTCTTTTCTAAACAACGTATGATACATTTTTTTCTCTTCTATTGATGATAAAATTAAAAGTCTTTTATGTAAAAAATATTTAAATCAAAATCTTTTTTAACTAAAGTATGATATATCTCTTTTATTGATAATAATAGTATTTTAAACCAATATATATATTTAAGAAATATGAGATATACCTTTTCTATTGGTAATAATAAAAAAAATCTTTAATATAAAATTTTAAAAAAATCACTTTCTAACCAATTTGAAAAATAAATTAATCTTCTATTGATGAATCATTATAATAAAAATCTTCGATTTAAAAAGTTTGAAAACCAACGTCATTTTAAAGTATTGAGTACGACATGACATAAAACAAAGTAAGACTAAAACAAAGAGGGTTTTGGTGTACCAGCCTACCACAAAAGTAGAATAAACAAAGACTCACTAGTTCGTCTGAGATGAATAACAGTGTTGAAAACATGAAATTTGGGCCATCATCAAACACCATGAATTATATTGAACAAGTCTGGATAGAGCATAATAAGCACCCTCAAGGAGAAGCTTTAGGAATTGCTCTTGGCTCTAGAGAATTTCGTTAACCATTTGTTGAAAAATTGTTTCCACCAGAGAACAGAGACTAGAGATTAGAGACTAGAGAAGACAAAATCTGCTTTTCGCGACACCCTAATACTTGTTTTAACGGGGGAGCATGTGTGCTTACACTACTTATAATACCTTAATCCTACATCGGATGGATGTGAGACATGTGAGTAATTTATAAGATGATCATACACTATTACACGTAGCGGATAGGACTTTTGGGCTCGGGGCGTTACACTAATACTCTACCAAGTAAAGTGAAATGAATACTCCCAATTATACAAACCAAACAAACCCTCCGATTTCCACTTATCATCATAGCTTTGAACATATAATAGCAACAAATAACATATCATATATGAACCACAACAGCAACATATATATAGGGCTCTTAACTGGGAAAATCAAGACTTTCTTAATAGCTACACAACCAACCATTAATGTACGATTCCTTATATCATTTCTTACGGAGGTTGCGAAAATGGGTCGCCGGGTCACGTGTAAAGTCATCCCTGTAAATGTAATCCCCCTTCCTCCCAGGAGCCTTCATCTTCTTTCTATCTTTGGTGCTATTTTCTGAGGTAGTTGCCCATGAGACAAGTCTAGAGATCCCCCATACCATTGCTATTCCAGCTACCGCTCCTACCACCGTCACTGCAGTTTTTACGTCCTCGTCCTCTTCCATTTGGCTAGACCTTTCAGTACTCTTCTCCCAACTTCCCATTATATATGAATTCTCCATTTTGCTGCAGTTTTTATAACTCTTGCGAGTTTTATTGTGGAGATCAGTTTGGTTTATATAGTGAATTCTGGGATGATTTCCTGTGCATGCCTACTAAATGACCAAAATGTCCCTAGGTGACACTAGTTAATTAATCTACATAGATATTTAATACAACACCTATGAAATACTTAATATAATATTTTTTTATAAAAGTAGGCCAAATTGCCCTTTAACATTTTTTGAGTAAATGAAAAAAAAAAATTCTTTGTTTGTGACTGCTCCCAAACTAGTCCCAAAGCCTAATTTTTTTTTTTAGAACTGCTCCCAAACCAGTCTCAATGTCTAAATTTTTTTTGTTAATAGTAATATAATATTTTTACAATAAAAAGTAATGTATTAAATATTTAGCAGGTGCTGTATTAAGCATTGGTCTTAATCTATCTTTACCACTTGGTTGTGCTTTTTATCTCTTTTGAACTTACTTGAAAAAATTGTGGGGGATAACTATTCTTCAACCGATGTGGAAAGGAATAACAATAAGACAAATGATATGACGAGCTAAAACTTGTAATATTAATATGAGGTTTAGTGTTAAAGTCGTTGGATGATTAAGTTATTAGTAATTTGTAATTTGTACGTTATTATTTAGAAAATATAATATTTGATCTAATGGTGTAATAATTTTAGTAGATTTGATCTAAGAACACTAATACTGAACCTTATAATAATATCACAAGCTTTATATCGTAATATGGTATCTCTAACAATAATACTAATATGAACATGTTTCATGTTCAAAGAAAGAAGATTACAATTGTGTAAATTTATAATTTACACCGTCAATGATTAAAATTAAATTCATTAAAAATATTAATCGTCCTTCAAAACACATGTTATGAATATGATGATTCGATTACCTTAACAAACAGGTCAAGTCCACAGAGGATTTTTGGTCTAAGGCAATGTGGCTCCATCGGTACGACTAAATTGTTTTCCTCTTTTTTTTTTTGTTTAGAAAGTTTAGGGTTTGGTTTTGCATCCCTATATAATTGTAATCTTAAAATGTATTTGATGAGGGTGATATTAAAAATAATGAGAATAGTGTGGTGATTATAAAACCCCGACATTTTATCTATTTTGATTTTTATTATAAAAAAATAAATGTACCACTTTTGAAATATTTTGACTAAACGAAATTTGTTGACTCACTTTATATATATACATTATTTATCTATATTATAAAACAACTAGGTAATTTATTAGGGCTATTTGCCTATTTAGAGGTTGAGATTAAATTATCTTATAAAATTTAATGGTTAAGATTTACCCTCACATTCACATGTGTGAGTAGTTATCAAGTCGCACCCTACGATTAATCTTCTGAACAGTCACCCCTTATAAAACATCAATCCTTCAACTGTAACATTTTTAAAAAAAATTGCACATTCTATATAGGCACTGTCATTTCAATTGATAAAATTAGATATACTGACACTGTATCATTTGTACGGACATTAAGATATATATTATAAAACAGTTAGGTAATTGACTACGTCTATTCAGAGATTGAGATTAAATTATATTTAAAAATTTAACGATTGAGATTCACTCTCACATTCACATGTGTGAGTAATTATTCATTTTTAACTTCATATTTTTTCTTTTTCTATTACAAATCACCCCCTACAATTAATATTATGAGCAGTCGTTTTTTTTTCTCTCTATATTTTATCTTTATATTACAAAATCATACCATATAATTAATTTTATGAATAGTCACCTTTTATAAAATATCAATTCCTTAACTATCACTTGAAACAATATATTCCTCAACTGTAGCATTTTTTTTTAAATCGTATCTTCTATTTCGATACTATTATTTCAATTGACGAAATCAGATATACTGGTATCGTACCATAGGTACGCAGATAAAGATCTAGTATTATATAATAAGAGTACATGTACATGTTTTATAGTAGTATTATTAAATTAGTAGATGAGAGTTGGTATCGAACGGTTAATTGAGAAGAAACTTGGTTATTAAGTCTTGAGTGGGCGTTGCAGATACTGTAATTCCTTTATCCTTTCGGTGTGACTCAGCTGAATGGAGTCTTTGTATGGGTCAGCTAGATCCCGTTTAGTTTTTATTTTTAAAAAAATTAAAATTGAAACCAGATTAACAGTTCGCTTCTCAAAAAATTTAAAAATTGTAATCAACTTAATATCTATGAAAATCAATACATTGATGTGATCCAGAACCAATCAAAGATATGTGAGAAAACTAGAACCAGACCAATACTATAGTTTTTTACTTTTAAATTGTTTAATATAAATACATAATAGAATTTTAAATATTGAAACTTCATACAAAAAATTAAAAAAACATTTGATAAAAGTACATTCAACAATTAAAAATTTCGAAATCATAAACTTATAGTTTAAAAAACCGGTGGAAGCAAAATAATAAGAAAGTACAAACTAAAAGGTAGAACAAAGAAAATATTAGGAATTAATATATATATATATATATATATATATATATATATATATATATAATAAATAAACAAACAACATATTGGGTCGGTTCGTTCTAATTTTGTGTTTTTTTGGTTTAAAAATCGAGACCGACCCAAAGTCTGATTCTATGAAAATTCAGATTCAATAACAAACCAAAATATTGGTCTGATCCAGTTTTGATTGCTTGATCCAGTCCGATTCCAAAAAAAATCCTACAAACTCCTATCCCTTAGTATATAAAGGGGTGAAATTCTGATCAGTCCATTTTTTTAAGTTTCTAACCTCACTAGCTCAGTTTTTTTTAAGTCAGAAAAGACCACTTTTAAACACGAAAAGACTATAATACCCTTAATGTGCAAGAGCCGCTCTACGAATAAAGACAGGATATACCGTGGTTCACATATTTATATACTGCGGTGCAAAACTATCAACAGCTAAAAAATTATGTGAATTGCGGTTCTTCTTTTGATTTGAGTGACTTTCAGTTGAGATTTATGCGAGTTTGGTTCACGTTTCGGGGTGGTTTAAGGGTATGATAATTTTGGTATCAGAGCGATCAATTCTCGACAGTGAATTGGGTTTCGCTTTGTACATTCTTTATAATTGCACTAGATCTTCATGCCTGTGTCTGTGTCACGATACCAGTATATCTGATTTCGTTAATTGAAATAATAGTGCATAAATAGAAGGTGCGATTTAAAAAAATGTTACAGTTAAGAGGTACATTACTTCATAATTAAGACGATAAAATTTCAGTAAAACAATAAATGTCTAGTAAAATCATAAAATAGTAACTTTCTTTAATTATGAAAATTGAGTTTTAATCCTGACGAGTAGTTATATTTGGTAAAAATGAATCATTTCCCGTAGTTAATTTTTTAGAGATTTAATCTTGGTCAGTAGTTATGTTTAGTAAAAATTAGTTATGACTAATAGTTAACTATTGACTTAAACTATAAAATAGATATTAGTTTGATTGAATCCCTGTGGGTATTTCCCGATTAACTATTACCCGTTGAGAATGGATATGGGGGGCAAATTGATTCCCCGCTTAGAAATGAAACAGTTATGAGGCACAAAATTAAATTGAAAAATGGGGTGATACGATGTATAACTGCCGTAAATTGCATCATTGCCATTCCTAATTGAATGGTTTAACTGAGAAGAAACTTAGTTATTAAGTATTGAGTGGGGGCTTGTCGTTTTGATTAATTAGGGGCGGTGGGCATTCCTTTATCCTTTTGGTGTGACTAAGCGGAATGATCACATTCACTTAGTATATAAAGCCACTTTCATTTCTTCTTTTTTGTTCTTCCCATAAGGACAGGTTTTGATGAGAGAGAAACCGTACGGCTATGGTGTGTTTGTTAATTTTCAGTTCGTTATCGTTTTGATACCATACAAGTTATGGATTTGACTCGAGGATTATTATAAAAAGTTTTTAACATGTTTTTATCATTGGAATTATCTTGTTTTGAAATAAGTGAGACTATACAATATTAATTTTGTGTTAGTTTAATCACGTGACCATCCATAAAATATCCTTGTTTGATTCGTACTTTTGGTATTGACTATTGAGACGTGGTTATTGTTATTGGTAAACTTGCGTTATTGATTTGACTTTAAAATTATTCAATGTTAATAACCAAAGTGTTTTCTTGAGAAACTGTTGTTTTAAATTATCTGGTCAAGTAATTGATTATTTGGGATGATTTAGTGATACTAATTGGTGGAATGGCCGGAACAATCTGAATAGTCTGAACAATTTGGATACAGTTATTGGGACTAGAAGTGCATATATTTAAGGGAAAAATTTGGGCCGGTCTGCTTTTTCAATTGGAATAATTACAAGCCGGTACATTTTTTAAAATATGTTTTCAAATCAATCCAACTTTTTTTTTGACATATCTTTTAGATACATTTTTTGGTTAAAATTACATCGCTGCCCCTAAATTAATATAACACATAAAACAAGATGAAGATTTCATTAATATAACACATAAACCAAGATGAAGATTTGGATAATGCGGCAATGCCGTCCTCCTTCAGCCTTCTCCGATGTCTCGAACAACAGGATTCAGGCCAAGCCTCCATTAATCCCTACCGTCCTCCTTCTCGGTCGGCCGTGCTCCTTCTCGGATCGATTTTTTTGCCGCAACAATAGGGGACGGAAGAAACGTCCCCTTTTCCAGCCATTAAGCTCTCTCAATCTCCCGATCAGTCTAACATACTAGGTATCCGATAATCGTCGTCGCTGTTCGACCGGGCAAACAACGGACCTGTTAGAAATCGCAGATTTGTGCCGCCATTGTTATCAGATCTGGTAGCTGCCATATGTGCCGCCATTGTTATCAGATCTCGAGAGAGAGAGAAAGGTACGGACCTGGTCTTGTAAAGTACGAGTGAAGACGAAGATGACGAAGACAACGAAGACTTGTTTGTCGTGTTTCCCTACGGCAGCCGCTAAAAATGGTAGAGAGGTTCTTCTCGCCATTGTTATTAAGTCATGAGAGGGACTCGGCTTGTCGCTTTAATTGACTAAGGGCGGTGGACGTTGCAGCTATTGTGAAGTAAGTTTGGTTCAGTTCCGTCCAATTTTTTTTTTAAAAAAGAGAAAGAAGAATCGGACCAATAGTACGGTTCTTAAAAAATACTCAATATGTATGAAAACCAATACATTACTCCGGTCCAGAACCAAACCAGTGGAAGCAAAATAATAAAAGAGTAATACAGAAATTGAAGAATAAGTAAAATTCATATATTTTGTATCACGGTACATATATTTATATACCGTAGTACAAAAATAAAATTTGAAGAATAAGTTTTACACCGTGATGTACAAACTTATGCACCGCGATTCAAAGGGATACACGCGTCTCATGCTTATTAAGGTTCACGTAGTCTTTTCGCGTCCAAAAGTGACTTTTTTCGGTTAAAAAAAACAAAGGGTACTTAAGCGATTAAATTCTTTAGAAAGTGGACCGGCCCGCATTTTTTTTCATTAAGGGTATCGTAGTCATTTTGCCACCAAAAGTGACTTTTTTGGTTGAAAATAAAAATTGTGTACTTCAGCGATTAAAAGTTTCAAAAAGTCGACCGGCCCACAATTTCTTCTTTCTTATTTATACCTGAGGGATTATGATTGTCATGTCGCGCATGGGCTAGGCCCGAAGTGTTCAGTAGTCATTGATGTGCGCAAAACGCAACTCGGGCAAGATTACCCCGTCGTATCAAGTAATAAAGTGTACCAAAGTACGAGTTATCGATTCCACAGGGAATGCGCGTAATTCTCATTCCAACTAAGTACCAAAATTAGACTAACTAATTATATTTGAACGAGAAGAAAATGAATTAAAATCTAAAAATATAAACAACCTAGAAAGCAATTAAATCTACACTAAAGCGGAGGTGGTTTGGCAACAACAAATCAAGATAAAAATATAGGAATACATTATTTCTAGTCTAGCAGGTGTTTAATTTAACCATCTTTTTACTTTTCTTTAACTCAAGTCTTGGAAGTCGGGCGCACTATAATATTCGCTACGGGCTCTCGCAATGTATAACGAATCTAGCTACAATTCCTAGTTACGGGCTCTCGCTTCTTATAACATAGGAGAAAATAGCTGCATATCAAAACAAGCACCCAATGACTATCTACGCATGATCTCCTCTCGGTCTCACGCAACGCAAACAATTATTGTGATTTTCGGAATTAATAGGGCGGGATCTCGCATCTTATCCTATAATTCTAATGATCATCTAATGGTTCGCTACGTCATTAAAAGCATGAAGAACACACAATAATAACCATGTGCATGGGTAATACTTCGCAAAAAAAACTCTCTATATTTTTCTACAATTCATGATGGTAGCCGAGACAAATAAAATTGGTTAACTACGGGCTCTCGCATCTTATAGTCAACCCTAATCTCTCCGACCTCGCGAATGGCTAAGGTGGTTCGATCGCGTGTCAAACTTAGTCTCAATATGGCTATCGGTGTGTGTCACAAAACATCAACTATTAAATTGATTGGTCCGAAATATAAAGGTAGCTCTCGCGGATCCTAAATATTTCTAAAATCATTTAATTATTGGTTAAATAATTAAAGGCATTAAGTTCACAAAATAATAACCAACATGATTGTGTACTAAATAAAGAGATAAATTAAATTAAAACATTACATTGGACATAGAAAAATAATTGCATTCCATAAATATTTTAAGCACAAACCAATTCAACATTTAAAAGTTAAATCAACCCAATAAATTATACCAACTATAAAAAATAGAGATAGGAAGAATTAAACCGAACAAATCGCGTTCCGGGGTTGAAATCAATTGTAGATGCTTCGTTGGCTCTTAATTTGAAGCTCCAAACCTTCAATGTCAGACAATTTAATGGAGAAGAGGAATGATTTTGGAGGAAAATGGGGCTGGTGCCCCATTTGGGAGCAATGTCCCAAATGGGGACTTATGTTTTCAAAATGAGGGCTTACTGGGAGTATTAAGGGAGAAGGTCACAAAGGTTGAGGGCTGCCAGGGGTAAAATAGGAAGGACAATGGAGTTTTAGGGGCAGAAATGGGAGAAACAAGGCTAATGGGTCATGGCAGCCATAAGATCAACCCAGGAAAGATTTCGCGGGTCGCTCCAGATGAGATGGGCTGATATATGAGTGAGGGAGTGGGTTGGATAGAAAGGCTGATGGGCTGGAATGGGCCGCGGGTATGGGGCAGATCCACCAAGAAGACGCAGGCCGCTGCTTGTTGATGGGCTGCTGGGGCGCGTGAGATCGAGACACGTGGTCCATTGGAAATACGACAATGCGCAGGGACTTCTGGAAATTGCGCCGGCCTCCTCTGCTGATTCTGGATGAACTCCGGTGCCCCTAGCATCTTTAGAAAGGCTGCCAAAGGTCCTCCTCTTCCCAGGTCTCTTAGATTGGTCCTCCGTCAGTGCTGTTAGCCTCCGTTAGCCCTCATTTGCCTTGGAACTCGGTCTTAACGGACTTTTACCAAATAAATCAATGCTTAACTTTTCAGCCCGGAATTGCCTCGAACTTCATGCTAAACACCATGTAATTACTTAATTATACATGGAAACCTACATTAAGTACAAAAACACAAATAATAATATTTCCAAAGCATAATTAACTCAAAAATAGCACAAAATAGAAGAAAATTCCCGGAAAAATTCGTGAAAATCTTATACTCATCAGTCATGTGTAGTATAGTGGGCCAGTGTAGTGGAGAACTCTCCTTTCCTAAACAAGACCCAAATGTCTTTTGAGACAGATTAAATATAGAAATAATTGCGGGCCGGTCTACTTTCCAAAGTTTTTAATCGCTCCAGTCCCATTTTTTTTTTCAAACCGGAAAAGGACACTTTTGAAGGAAAAAAGACTATGATACCCTTAATGAGCATGAGGCACGCTACAAAAGTGCATCGCGGTGCATTGTCTATTGAACCGCGATGCATCAATTTTATTGCATTAATTTTTGAACCGTGGTTCAATAGACTAATTGAACCACGATGCATCAATTTTATTGCATTAAGTTTGCACCACGGTTCAATAGTTTAACCGCCTAGCCTAATTGTATCGCAATACATTAATGTTTGCATCGTGATTCATCAATTTTATTGCATTAATTTTTGCACTGCGGTTCAATAGCTTAATTGTCTAGTTTAATTTTACCACGATACATTAATGTTTGCACCGCGGTGCAAAATCGTAATGAACCAGACCATGTCCTCGGTCTTCTTCTTGTTTCTCCTCTGTCGTAAGCCTTCTTATTCATCATCTTTCGTCTTCGTCCCTATTATGAAAATATTTTGAAAAATGGACTTTTGTGGTTAAAAAAAGAACAGTGGACTAGAGAGGTTACAAACTTTGGAAAAGGGACCGGCCTGAATTTTACCCTATAAATAAACCCTACTAGCTCATAGTAGGGGTCTCTCTCTCCTATACTATTTTTCACTCCACACATGGGGGCTACGCGTCCTCTTGTTTTATACACAGGACTGATAAACACGTCGGAGGGTTTTGGCAGGGATCCCTTCCCGCCGACTCACTGTGGATTCATTTGCAGACTTACACATAGCTAAATATTCGACTTAGACAACGATTCCACCACTGATTCGATCAACAAATGATTCACATATGACAACGACTTTCGGCACCCCGGTATGATAATTTTTATACCACATCAGTTTGGTTCCATTACTGGGAAGATGAGTCTTTAGCCACTCCCTTACCAGCCATAGTGGAGATACGTTTCACAGGTGCCGAAAAAACGAGCGACGCCATGAAAGACAACGGGCACGTACACTTTCCATACGGATTTGGCAGAGAAAAAATTCTCTAAACAGAAAATAGACACTGCCTTGAGATGCACCTTGACAAGACGTGTCTAGCGACATCAAAATTATCTCCATCGAAGCTCTCACGTGCCCCAATGCGCCATCTAAATCCACTGGAGGCGGTACTTCCTAACAACGTGTCGACAGTCTGATATGAAGCCTCCCTCATGCACTAAAGGGATCTGAACAAAAATCCAAAAATATCCAGTAGTTGTGTCTTGAAGACACAAGCTCCAACGCCTTAAAAAACGACTCCAATGGCTGCCAGATGTGTCCTCACACACTAATAAATAAAGTAATATTATCATACTTCACTCACATAAATGACATACATAATGAAAACAACACTTCTTCTTCCTTATTTCGTTTTTAAATATCTAATGTCATTTCTTTTCAAGCTTATCTACTGTTATTTCGTCTCACTCCATATGATTTATTTAAAATTCCAGCTGTTGATTATCATCAACTTTCTTTTCAAACTTTATGATTCTCGGATGCATACAAATATTAGATTAAAAAAAAAGTATCCCCTTCTTCCTTCATCTTTATGAACTTGATAATAAAGCTTGATAAGCAACTTGATGATAAACAACCACATGGAGCTTATCTATGGAGATTTCTCACAATAAAGATTTATCTGGGGCATACCCAGACTTCAATCTCTCCAAGCAGCCTTTTACTGATCACATCTTGAACGATATTCATAAATTTTCATTTTGATGTATTTCTTGGCAGAGTTCAATTATTAATTTCGATGTATTTTAATACAGAAATTGAAAGTAAAACATATATTTCGTATCGCGGTTAATATATGCATTTATCGCGGTTCATCAGTGTTAACATTCATAATTTTTTATATAGAAATTGAAGTAACACATGCATTTTGTATCGTGGTTCACATATTTATATATCACGATTTATCAGTGTTAATTAACATTCATAATTTTAAATACAGAAATTGAAGTAAATATGTATTTTGTATCGCGATACATATATTTATAATACCGTGATTAACGGTATATATTATATGCGTTTACATAATTTTCGAACAATTGATACCAAAATTGAAACAAACATGTATTTTGTATCGCAGTACATATATTTTATATACCGCGGTTCACATAATTTTCTGGCTATTGATACAGAAATTGAAGTAAACATGTATTTTGTATCACGATACATATATTTATATGCCGCAGTACAAAAATAAAATTTAAAAAATAAGTTTTGCACCGTAATGTACAAATTTATGCACCGCGATTCAAAAGGATACACACGTTTCATTCTCATTAAGGTTAACGTAGTTTATTCGCGTCCAAACGTGACTTTTTTTTTAGTTAAAAAAAACAAATGGTACTTAACCGATTAAATTCTTAAGAAAGTGGACCGGCCCACAAATTTTTCATTCTTTTTGTCCTTGCCATGCCTTTGGAATGAGAGAGAAGTCGTACGACTAGCTTGTGTTTGTTACTTTTCGGTTTGTTATTCCTTTGATATAGTACTCCCTCCGTCCCTAAATTATCGTCCTCATTTCCTTTTTCGTCCGTCTCAAAATAATTGTCCACTTTGAAACTTACTTTTTTAGAACATCACTTTTACCACTTTACCCTTACTTTTTCACCCTACCTTAATTATGAGCCACATATACATGGGCTTTAAAAAAAACTACATATTAAACCAATATTAATAATCCAATCAAATAGGTTTTCTTAAACGATGCGCTGGGTCAACCAGGACAATAAATTAGGGACGGAGGGAGTAGTAGTTATGGATTTGACTCGAGGATTGTTATGAAAGTTTTTAACCTATTTTTATAAGTGAAATTATCTTATTTTGAAGTAAGGGAGATTATGCAGTAATGATTTTGTATCAATTTAATCACGTGACCGTTCCAAAAATATTCATGTTTGATTTGTACTCTTATTATTGAAACGTGTTTATTGTTAGCGGTAAACTTTCAGTATTGATTTGGTTTTGAAATTATTTCATATTAATAATCAGTGTATTTTTTTGAGAAACAGTTGTTTTAAACTATCTCGTCGAGTAATTGATTATTTGAGATGATTTAGTATTACTAATAAGTAGAATGGCCGGAACAATCTGAATAATCGGAACAACTTGGATATTGTTATTGGGACTCATGTTATTGAGTGTCCGTGTGTGTTGTGCTCGTTGTGAATAGTCTCACCCTGGCGATTAGTATACTAAATTATTATTTGTGATCAGTTGATTATTTAGTAACATTCGGTATCGTTTTGGGGGTAATAATCTATGGTCCAGATTTTTATATTTATGGACTTTGGTACTTGAATCATATGTCTTATTATATTCTGTGGTGTTGTGTATGTCATTGCTTATTGGGCCACAAGCTCACCTCCTACGGTTTCATGTTTTACAGTTGATATTTGATCGAGGTTCGGATAGCAGCTGTGTGGATCGGGGTTTGTCGTAGTACTCGGTTTTGATATAAAATAATTATGTACTCCCTCCGTCCCTAAATTATCGTCCTCCTTTCCTTTTTCGTCCGTCCCAAAATAATTGTCCACTTTGAAACTTACCTTTTTAGAACATCACTTTTACCACTTTACCCTTATTTTTTCACTCTACTTTAATTATGGGCCACATATATATATGGACATTAAAGGAAACTACACATTAAACCAATATAAATAATCAAGTCAATTATTTTTTCTTAAACTATGTGCCGGGTCAACCAGGACGATTATTTAGGGACGGAGGGAGTATTATTTTTGGGTTTCATTAATATTGTAATAAAATTACGTTTGTATACCATTTTTATTTTGAGAAAAATATTATTTATTTATTTCATTCAATACGAGTTACGTACTTTATATTTGAGTGACTTTCAGTTGAGATTTGTGTGAGTTGGTTCATGCCTCGAGGTGGTTTTGGGACATGATAATTTTGGTATCAGAGCGGTCAATTCTCGGAAGTGGGTTGGGTTTCACTTTGTACCTTCTTTATAATTGCATTTTGGAGAGTAGAATTAAGTTTGAATTCCAAAACAAATTCTTTTTAAGGAAAAGCGGTTCCGATATTTTATCTATTTTGATTTTTAATATAAAGAATAACCGTACCACTTTTGAAATATATTTTGAGTAAATAATATTTGTTGTCTCACTTTAAATCTTTTATCTATTTTATCAATGTTTGCACCGCGATGCAAAATAGCTAAATAGTCTTTTTGTAATCATAATTAACTTTAATGCTACTTATACAATTTTGTAGAAGCCCTTTTGTTAAAAAAAAACTTTTAAAATCATTATTCAGTTTGAAACAATATGGGATTTTTGAAACAATATGAGATTTTTGTTTTCTATTTCTATTTTAGTAATAAAAAATTTAGTCTTTTATCGAAAGACTTTTAAATCCAACATCACTTTCTAACCATGTGGTATACATATTTTCTATTGGTAATAATATTATTTTAAAGATCAACACTAATTTCTAATAAATGTGGGATATCTCTCTTCCATTGGTAATAATAGTAGTTTTTTATTTAAAGACTTTTAAACTAATTCTCTTTCTAAACAATGTGAGATACATCTTTTCTATTGGTAATAATATAAAAATTCCTTTAATTAATGACTTTTTTAACAAATACTCATTTCTAAATAATATGTGACACCACTCTTTATAATCAATGTGAGATACATCTTCTAAAAACTTTTTAAACTAATATTTTTTTTCTAATCAATGTAAATCATTTCTATTCTATTGGTAATAATGGTAAACTTTTAAAACCAGCATCACTCTCTAACCAATGTGAGATACATCTCTTCATTTGGTAATAATAACATAATACATTTATCTTTAAAAAATTTAAACCAACATCTCTTTTCTAAACAACATATGATACATTTTTTCTTTTCTATTGGTGATAAAATTAAAAGTCTTTTATGTAAAAAAAAATTAAATCAAAATCATTTTTTAACTAATGTGTGATATATCTCTTTTATTGATAATAATAGTATTTTAAACCAACATATATTTCTAACAAATATGAGATATATTTTTTTCTATTGATAATAAAAGTAAAAAATCTTTAATATAAAATTAAAATCAAAACTACTTTTTAACCAATATAAAAAATAAATTGATCTTCTATTGATGAATCATGATAATAGAAATCTTTTAGTTAAAGTTTGAAAACCAACGTCATTTTAAAGTATTGAGTACGACATGACATAAGGGTCTCGTCTTGCTAATAAAAGGAAATGATTTTCTTTACTTTCATGATTCTCTCCCCCCTCCCCCACCGCCAATAGCTTTTCCTTTAACAAAGTAAGACTAAAACAAAGAGGATTTTGGTGTACCAGCCTACCACAAAAGTAGAATAAACAAAGACTCACTGGTTCGTCTGAGACGAATAACAGTGTTGAAAACATGAAATTTGGGCCATCATCAAACACTATGAATTATATTGAACAAGTCTGGATAGAGCATAATAAGCACCCTCAAGGAGAAGCTTTAGGAATTGCTCTTGGCTCTAGAGAATTTCGTTAACCATTTGCTGACAAATTGTTTCCACCAGATAACAGAGACTAGAGAAGATAAAATCCGCTTTCGCCACACCCTAATACTTGTTTTAACGGGGAGCATGTATGCTTACGCTACTTATAATACCCTAATCCTACATCGGATAGATGTGAGACATGTGAGTAATTTATAAGGTGGTCATACACTATTACACTTAACGGATAGGACTTTTGGGCTCGAGGCGTTACAGTAATACTCTACCAAGTAAAGTGGAATGAATACTCCCAATTATACAAACCATCCGATTTCCACTTATCATCATAGCTTTGAACATATAATAGCAACAAATAACATATCATATATGAACCACAACAGAAACATATATATAGGGCTCTTAACTGGGAAAATCAAGACTTTCTTAATAGCTACACAACCAAACATTAACGTACGATTCCTTATATCATTTCTTACGGAGGTTGCGAAAATGGGTCGCCGGGTCACGTGTAAAGTCATCCCTGTAAATGTAATCCCCCTTCCTCCCAGGAGCCTTCATCTTCTTTCTATCTTTGGTACTATTTTCTGAGGTAGTTGCCCATGAGAGAAGTCTAGAGATCCCCCATACCATTGCTATTCCAGCTACCGCTCCTACCACCGTCACTGCAGTTTTTACGTCCTCGTCCTCTTCCATTTGGCTAGACCTTTCAGTACTTTTCTCCCAACTTCCCATTATATATGAATTCTCCCTTTTGCTGCAGTTTTTATAACTCTTGCGAGTTTTATTGTGGAGATCAGTTTGGTTTATATAGTGAATTCTGTTGGAAACTTGTTTCCAATAGCTTGAATAAAGCTAAGTCATGTAAATGTAAAATGTGGGAATCCCACATTGGGAACAAAATGAAACAAGCTCTACCTTATAAGGTAGAGCTTTGAGGCTTTACTTCGAGGCCCTTGGGCCACTACACTTTGTGTAGGAGGGAAGACCTACCTAGGTGTAGGTCCAAACACAGCAGCGCCGCCATAGGCTCGAAGTTCGGCCGACTCAGGAGCATTAATCGGTTTTGCTTGTCGAAAGTTTGTGTCCCTTTCGGACAAACATAGCGCCAACAAGCGTCATCCCAAAGATTGTCTGCATTTGAACAATCACAAGCTGCTAACTGTTCCCCAAGCCGTTTAAATACGACTTTCAAAGCAGATTTTTGGTATTGAAAAAATTACGCTCTTTCTATACTACTCCCTTCGCCTACTGAGAGATTACAGCGGTTGCATTCGTTGGTGATTGAAGCATTGAGGATCGCCATCATTCAATCACGGTAAGGTCAATATCTGGGGAGACTCACTAGAATCACGCCGTGCGGATCTAGAACACGGCTTCTAGTTTTTGTCTTAAGACGCAGAGATATAATCTCGTTGATCTTAAAACAAAAAACCTACCCAACACCTGACGGGCCTTTATAACAATCTTAAGACAAAATCCCTTTTCGCTTTGGTTTTGTTTCGAGAACTGTTTTTGCATGATATTTCAAACACGCTTAGTAACCGGTTTATGCATGATAATCTGTTAAACTTATGTTACGTAGCAGAAAAATTTTGCTTAAGCGCTTACAAGGCAGTGCAGACTGATTTACGAACTTTGGTTAATGTACCATTCTTGCATTCTTGTTTCTACTTCTCTTAAGAATACGTCTTTAATTCTGAATCCTGAATCATTTCGACTTTGTAAACACGATTGCATTTGTTTCGGCTTTGCTAAGCAGCTTGATACTTAGATTTTGTTCCTATTTATGCATGCCTTACTACGTTTTGCAGAAAAATTGCAAGCGCATATTGCTTCATTACAGCATTCTGCATGTAGCAATAACCAAGCGATTGGAAAGGTTGATGCGTACAACTATCAAATTGTCACTAAAGCGTTCGTGCATATTGCATGATTAATACAAAAGATTCGCAAGATAGTCTAAAGTTTCATAGAAATTATAGAACTTCTGCCCGTATTTAAGCGTTTGTCACTGTTTATCCTACAAGTGCGTTTTTCCGTACGGCCAAACCTAATTACGCATACACAAAATCGGACATCGAGTTTACGCATGCATTTACGTTAAACAAATTCCGAAATTCTTTTGTTCTGCACATAAACTGGCGCATGTTACATTGATTTCGCCTGACGATTGAACCTATTCTTGCAAGCATTCTGAGGTTACAACTGTTTGTATTTTGCATGTTGTTTCAAACTGCTTGATTCTGAATCGATATTATAACAACTGTCATAACACGAACGGTTTGCATACTAGTCTGTGATCATTTGCTTCATCTTAGTTCACGCGAATGCTTTAAGCAAGCATTCTGTGCATGCAGATTATATGCTTAGTAAACTCTCGATTGCGCATGCTTAGTAACTTCCGGTTTACTGCATGTTAATCTGTTAAACTTATAGTCATGTAAGAAATTTTACTTAAAGCGCTTTAAGTAAAGCAGTGCTGATTATTTCTTAAACACTAATCCCTTCAATTACCATATTATGCATGATGTTCTTGCATTAAAGCGATTGTTTATCGACTTCTTGTATGAGATTACGCATTCGACTGCTGATTTTAAAGCGATTAGAACTGTTTTGTTTATATTACAAGTGTGTTTCAAGACAACCAAACCTCGATTCTCGCATATTCGGAACTCAACTTCAGTATACAACACAATCTCGCATGCTTAGAGAAACAAGTTTACAGTATGATAATCTGTAAACATATAGGACGTGGAACAAAATTTTGCTAAAATTCGATAGTACTTCATTTTTAGTTTACGTATTCTCGCTTTCATATCTGCTTTCGCTTTTGCTTTTAAGTTCTTGCCTTGTTGACTGCACTACACCGCCTCGTTGAGGTACAAATTCGGTGTAATATGTTTACAAATTGGTGTAACTGCATTTAAACCGAATATAATCGCTTATATAAACAAATTTATAAAAAGCGTTTTCGTTCACAAAACTACTGCTTTCGACACTTTCGCCCGATCCAAGTTTGTTCTCGACATCGCATTGAACTCAGATAATATACGTATTCGTAATACATAGTCTGTATTTCACATAATCTCGCATCGCCTAGATCCGAGCAGCCGCTTGAAATCGTTGCATAATTAATTCGATTCACTTTTGCGCAAAGAATGACTACTTTCGAAAGTGCAAAGGAAACCGTTGTTGTAGTCGAGCGCCATTGTTGTTGCAACTCCCGCCTACCGCCAACGATTCATAGCGAGCGACCGAAAAGTTCAATGGCAATTCAAGCGATGGCAACAACAAATGCTATTCTACTTGACCACCTTGAATCGTCCAAATGCTTGAAAGAAATGCCTCCCTAGACCCTAACGAGACTCGACAGACCACTTGGCCGCCGAGTCGTGGAAGCACTCGGATTTCTTATGTCGCAATTACATTCTAAATGGACTTATTAATTCCTTGTATAAAATTTATAGTCCATTTAAGAGTGCTAAGGCATTGTGGGAGTCCTTGGAGAAAAAGTACAAAACCGAGGGCCGGGCATAAGAAATTTGTGGTTGCTCGCTTTCTTGATTTTGCTATGGTAGATACTAAGCATGTTGTCTCTCGGGTTCACCGCTTCAAGTTTTGTTGCATGAGTTGGAAGCCGAGGGTATGCAACTCCCGAAGTCTTTCCAAGTTCTTTGCGATCGAGAAGCTCCCTCCCTGTTGGAAGGACTTCAAAAACTACCTTAAGCACAAGCGAAAAGACATGTCTCGAAGACTTGATCCTAAGGCTACGGATTGAACAAGACAACAAGGTAGCGGATAAAAGGAACAACCGCACTATGGGACGGGGCCAACGTTGTTGAGCAAGAACCGAGGGCAACAAGCGCAAGCTGCGCCGAAAGCTCCAAGAAGCACAAGCGGTCCTCGGTAGAAGAGCCCAAAAGCACAAGAACTACAAGTTCAAAGGGAAGTGCTTGAGCTGCGACAAGGTCGGCCACAAAGCCGCCGTGAATGCCGCGGAAGAAGCGGGTCAAGCGTGAAGCAAACATGGTTGATGAGGAGATCGGCGATGATATGTGTCGTCTCCGAGACAAACATGGTTGGCACGGCCGTGAGTGGTTCGTGGACACCGGCGGCACGCGTCATATTTCTTGGCGATGCCAAGATGTTCTCCGCTTACAACAAGGTGACGCCTTGGGGAGAAGCTTTTCATGGGCAACTCATCTACTTCGAGTGGAAGGCAAAGGCCAAGTGACCCTGAAAATGACGAGTGGGCGGGAATTGGTGCTAACCAATGTCCTTCATGTTCCCGACATTCGCAAAAATTTGATCTCGGGTTCTCTTTTGGTTAAACATGGGTTTAAGTTGGCTTTTGAGTCGGACAAGTTTATCCTAAGTAAGAGTGGGGTTTTTATTGGTAAAGGTTACCTCGATGAGGGCCTTTTTAAGTGTAATGTAATGGTGGTTAACACCGCATACAATGTTGATAATAAAAGTGCTACAAAGACCATCTTCTTCTTACTTGCTTGAGCATTTTGATCTTTGGCATTATCGATTAGGTCATGTTAACTATGACTCTATGAGACGATTAATGAAAATGGAATTAATTCCTCCAAGTCGCATTAATAAAAATAATAAATGCCATACTTGCGTTGAAGCTAAGCAAACAAGAACGTCGTTTAAGACAATCGAGCGTGACACAACACCATTAGCTTTGGTTCATAGTGATCTATGTGACTTAAAATCCATAGAATCTTATGGCGGAAACAAATACTTCATCACCTTTATTGATGATTGTACCCGGTTTTGTCATCTCTATCTCTTAAAAAGTAAAGTTGAAGCCTTCGAAGCTTTTAAACTTTACAAAAAACGAAGTCGAGAATCAACTTTCAAAGAAGATAAAAATTCTTAAGAATCGATCGAGGAGGTGAATATGTTTTTCCCTTCAAAGACTTACGTGATCACGGATTATTCACAAAGTTACACCCCATATAGCCCACGGGATTCCAAGTCCCTTAATGATGAAGAAGCATTATTGAATGGGTCTACCCAGAGCGAAATGTGGGGGAGGCGGTGCTCACTGCCAATTACTTGTTAAACAAGCTTCCCACAGAAATTGGACAAAACGCCCTATGAATTATGGCATGGTCGAAAACCATCCTGAAATACCTCAAAGTGTGGGGGTGCCTAGCTAAAGTAGGCGTCCCACCACCTAAAAGGTTAAAATCGGTTCCAAAACCGTGGATTGTACTTTTATTGGTTATGCAACCCATAGCGGCGCCTATCGGTTCTTAGTCCATAAATCGATAATCAGGAAATCGAGGTGAATACCGTTATGGAATCAAGAAATGCCACGTTTTTGAAGCTATCTTTCCTCTAAAAGATGATACTTGATAAAAGCGCTCATTTCCTTGGTCAATTGACGAACAAGATAACACCTCACAAGCAATAGTCCACATGGCTATTGATCAAGGTATTCATCAAGATGAAGACATTGATGAACCTCGTCGAAACAAGCGAGCTCGCCTGAGTAAGACCTTTGGACCGAGACTTTGTGACCACGTTTCTCGTGGATAATGAACCACGTGCGTTCAGGAAGCAATGTCTACTCGAGGCTCCACAATGGAAGGAAGCCGTCAAGCGGCGAAATATCTTCCATTATGCAAAACCACACACAGGGAGCTCGTCGACCTTCCCAGGTTGCAAACCCCAGGGTGTAAATGGGTCTTCAAGCGAAAATTGAAACTGATGGGTCCATTGATAAATCTGAGGCCGGTAGTCGCGAGGGTTTTAATCAAAAGGAGAGGTGTTGATTATTTTGACACCTATGCTCCGATTACTCGAATTACTTCAATTCGCCTACTCATTGCCTTCGCGGCACTACGGTCTCGAGATACATCAAATGGATGTCAAGACCGCTTTCCTCAACGGTGAACTTGAAGAAGAAATTTATATGAAAAGCTTGACGAAGGCTTTATTGCTCGAGCAATGAAACTAAGTCTGTCGGCCGACCGTCAAATCTTTATATGGTCTAAAGCAAGCACCAAAACAATGGCATAAGCGTTTTGATGGCGTTATACTTGCTAATGGCTTCAAGACTAATGAATGTGACAAGTGTGTATACGCTAAAAATACACAACAAGGTTACGTCATTATCTCTCTCTCGTTGATGACATGTTAATTATTGGTAGCAATAATAACATGATCAAAGACACCAAAAGATGTTGGCGGCCAGATTTGACATGAAAGATTTAGGGTTAGGCGATGTCATCCTAGGTATTAAAATATCTAGAACATCAGGAGATAGTTTTATCACAATCTCATTATATTGAGAACGCTAGAGAAATTTAGCAACGGTGATACAAGCATTGCTAAGACTCAATCGACCCTAACTTTCATCTCAAAAAGAACCTACGAGGCGTATCTCAAATTGAATACTCTCGAATCATTGGAAGTCTTATGTATCTTATTTAACGAGCGCACGCATGCTCGACCTCGCGCAAGCGGTTAACCGATTGAGTCGGTTTACAAGTAATCCGGCCCGATCAATGGAAAGCCATTGTAAGGACTCTTAGATATCTTCGATACACTAAGGACTACGGGTTGCATTACTCCAAGTATCGGCGGTTATTGAAGGATACTGGTGATGCTAATTGGATTTACGATACTAACGACTCCAAGTCAACAAGTGGATTTGTATTCACTCTTGGTGGCGGTGCCATTGCATGGAAATCTTCCAAAGCAGGACTTGCATTGCAAGGTCTCTTATGGAATCGGAATTTATCGCCTTAGATAAAGCGGTGAGGAAGGCGAATGGTTGCGTAACTTCCTTGAAAATATTCGGCATGGCCACGGCCGGTGCCGGCCATTTGCATCCATTGCGAGGTCAAGCCGCAATTGGAAGGGCACAAAATAACATGTATAATGGTAAGTCCCGCCATATAAAGGCGGCGACACAATAGGCCATTAGGCAACTACTCTCCAATGGCGTGATCACCATCGATTATATTCGATCTAAGGACAACCTAGCGGATCCATTAACTAAAGGATTGTCGAAGAGTTAGTATGCGGTTCATCGAAGGGAATGGGTCTCAAGCCTATGAAATAAAGAGAACCTTTAGCGGAAAACCCCACCTAGTTGATTAGCAACCCCATGGTCTAGGTTGAAAGGACAACCAAACTAATTGATCTCACTTTGTTAACACTAACGGACTCACACTCCTACTCATTCCTATGGTGAAAACACTAGTGTTACTGTCACGGTTTAGGATAAGACGCTTTTAATGATTCTTGTGACTTGATTTGATCAAGCGAGTCTTGACAGGATACACCCTTATAAGAAATCACCTATGTGAATGTAGGCGGCGATCTTATGGAAATTTCGAGGCAAAATTTTCTAACAACATTCACGAGAACCGAGGAAGCGTTCGGGGCCAAAATGAACACAAGCGTAGAATCAAGCGTTGTTTGAGGGCGCTATGTGAATACTATTGTCTTGGTTGACATCAAACACCCGGTCGGTTCAAGACACACCGATCAGCGATTAGTAAGTCTTCGATAGTAACTCATAAGGAAAGGTTCAAAGCCAAAAGCCACCTCTTCCACTCTAGCTACTCTCGGTTGTATCTACGTAAATATCAATATGTCATCAACTTACATGATATCTTATTCAATGTGGGGATTGTTGGAAACTTGTTTCCAATAGCTTGAATAAAGCTAAGTCATGTAAATGTAAAATGTGGGAATCCCACATTGGAAACAAAATGAAACAAGCTCTACCTTATAAGGTAGAGCTTTGAGCTTTACTTTCGGGCCCTTGGGCCTTACACTTTGTGTAGGAGGAGAGACCTACCTAGGTGTAGGTCCAAACACCTGTGGCCGCTTGCCCGAATCAGAGCCGGCTCGGCTCGTGGTTGGTTGGTCGGTCGGCACGGCTTGTTTACTACTGAACCTATCTTTTGCTAACGGTTCATTTGGTGTGTGACCCTTTCAGCGTGAACCTTTTGCATAGGTTCGAAGTTCGGCCGACTCGAGGACAGTTGTCGGTTTTGCATCGAGACAAACATAATCGCCAACAAGCTGTCATCCCAAAGATTGTAATCTGTTTGAGCGATCTAACTGTTTTTAGTTCGCAGCTAGTTGGTTTAAATCTGACTTTCAAAGCATTTTGGTATTGAAAAAAAATTGCGCTCTTTCTATACTACTCCGCTTACCCTACAGAGATTGCCAAGAACGGTTGCATTCGTTGGTGATTGAAGCATGAGGATCGCCTGCCATCATTTAATCACGGTAAGGTCAATATCTGGGAGACTCACTAGAATCACGCCGTGCAGATCTAGAACACGGCTTCTAGTTTTTGTCTTAAGGACAGAGATATAATCTCGTTGATCTTAAAACAAAAAAACCTACCCAACACTGCCAGGCCTTTATAACAAATTCTGGGATGATTTCCTGTGCATGCCTACTAAATGACCAAAATGTCCGTAGGTGACACTAGTTAATTAATATATATATATATAAATAATAAAATAAATAAATAAACAATATATTGGGTCGGTTCGGTCTGATTCTGTGTTTTTTTGGTTTGAGAACTGGGACCAACCCAAATGTCCAATTCTATGAAAATTCAGATTCAGTAACAAACCAAAGTATTGGTCTGATCCAGTTTTGATTGCTTGATCCGGTCCGATTCCGAAAAAAAATCCTACAAACTCCTATCCCTTAGTATATAAAGGGGTGAAATTCTGACCGGTCCATTTTTTTTAAGTTTCTAACCTCACCATCCCAGTTTTTTTTTAATTGGAAAAAACCACTTTTAAATACGAAAAGATTACAATACCCTTAATGTGCAAGAGTCACTCTATGAATAAAGACGGGATATACCGTGGTTCACATATTTATATACCGCGGTGCAAAACTATCAACAACCAGAAAATTATGTGAATTGTGGTTCTTCTTTTGATTTGAGTGACTTTCAGTTGAGATTTGTGTGAGTTGATTCACGCTTCGGGGTGGTTTTGGGGTATGACAATTTTGGTATCATAGGGGTCAATTCTCGACAGTGAGTTTCACTTTGTACCTTCTTTATAATTGCACTAGATCTTCATGCATGTGTTTATGACACGATACCAGTATATCTGATTTCGTCAATTGAAATAACAGTGCCTAAGGTGCAATTTTAAAAAATGTTACAGTTAAGGGGTACATTGCTTCATAGTTGAGGGTTTGATGTTTTATAAGCGGTGAGTGTTCAGAAGATTAATCGTAAGGTGTGACTTTGTAATATGAAGATAAAACATATGGAGAAGAAAAAAAGGTGAGTGCTCATAATATTAGTGTAGGGGGTAACTTGTAATAGGGAAAGAAAAAATAGAAAGTTAAAAATGGATAACTACCCACACATGTAAATATGAGGGTGAATTTCAATCGTTAAATTTTTAAAGATAATTTAATCTCAACCTTTGAATAGTCATAGTCAATTACCTAGTTGTTTTATAATATAGACTAGTATTTGTGCCCGTGCCCATGGCACGACGCGAGTAGGGGAGGAAGTTAATATTGGAGGGTGTCAATATTTAAATAAATAAAAATATGTTTTAATCATGTTTCAAAAAGAGTCTAAAATTTTTCTGTATGGTGACATACAGGTATTCCAGCCCAAAGTGTTTATGAATATGTTCAACAAAGAAAATTCAAACTTACAAAATAACCAATTTAAAATTAACACATTTCGGTAATCAATTAAAATAATATGATCATGCAACAGTAAAATAAAAAGTAAAAAATTACTTTTGTAAGCAAAATCAATCATCAAATATTGTTATTTAAGACAAAAAGAAAATTAACATGTAGAAATATATTGTTTTTTTTATCAATAACTATGTACACATTCCCTCCAATCCATCTTTACAAAATTGTCATACTTTTTTTTATTTGTCTTAACATAATATTTTAATTTCAAAAAATCAAGCTACATCCATTGAAATATCGAAAACTTTTACCGATAAGTAACAAAATGTAAATATAAATTTTTACACTTAATTAACTTTTACCAATTAATGTAAAAGTATATCATGTCCTAGTAATACTGTAGCGTTTCCTAATTAACTTTTACCAGTGAAAAATAGAGATTAATTTAAATAACAAAACATGTTATCGGGTGTAATTAACTTTTACCAACTATCAAGCATAATTAACTTTTACCTGTAATCAACAAAATGTAATAATGATTTTTTACCGGTAATTAACTTTTAACTAATTAATTTAAATAACATTAACTTTTACCAGTAATTAAATCTGTTTGGGAAAAATAAATCTGGCAAATAATTAACTTTTACCAATTAATTTAAATAACAAAATCAATTATTGACGTAATTAACTTTTAACGGTAATTAACTTTCTTGGTTGGTGATTGACCTTTTTTTTTCTTGTTGATTATTTTTGAATTGAAAACCAAGAAATCAGATTTGCTGCATACTCATTTTCCTAATAAAATGGATTTGTCTACTCCACCTTGAAAGACATTTTATTTTTTTCCCACTGTTCCTCTTCTCCAACAGTAAAATAAAAAGTAAAAAATTACTTTTGTAAGCAAAATCACAAAATTGTCATACTTTTTTTTATTTGTCTTAACGTAATATTTTCATTTCAAAAAATCAAACTACATCCATTGGAATATTTTTTTGAAATTAAAATATTATGTTTTTTTATCAATAACAATGTACACATTCCCTCCAATCCATCTTTACAAAATTGTCATACTTTTTTTTATTTGTCTTAACATAATATTTTAATTTAAAAAAATCAAGCTACATCCATTGAAATATCGAAAACTTTTACCGATAAGTAACAAAATGTAAATATAATTTTTTACACTTAATTAACTTTTACCAATTAATGTAAAAGTATATCATGTCCTAATATCAGTAAGCTTCCTAATTAACTTTTACCGGTGAAAAATAGAGATTAATTTAAATAACAAAACATGTTATCGGGTGTAATTAACTTTTACCAACTATCGAGCATAATTAACTTTTACCTGTAATTAACAAAATGTAATAATGATTTTTTACCCGTAATTAACTTTTAACTAATTAATTTAAATAACATTAACTTTTACCAGTAATTAAATCTGTTTGGGAAAAATAAATCTGGCAAATAATTAACTTTTACCAATTAATTTAGATAACAAAATCAATTATTGACGTAATTAACTTTTAACGGTAATTAACTTTCTTGGTTGGTGATTGACCTTTTTTTTTTTTCTTGTTGATTATTTTTGAATTGAAAACCAAGAAATCAGATTTGCTGCATACTCATTTTCCTAATAAAATGGATTTGTCTACTCCACCTTGAAAGGCATTTTGTTTTTTTCCCACTGTTCCTCTTCTCCAACAGTAAAATAAAAAGTAAAAAATTACTTTTGTAAGCAAAATCACAAAATTGTCATTTTTTTTTTATTTGTCTTAACGTAATATTTTAATTTCAAAAAATCAAACTACATCCATTGGAATATCGAAAACTTTTACCGATAAGTAACAAAATGTAAATATAAATTTTTACCATTAATTAACTTTTACCAATTAATGTAAAAGTATATCCTGTCCTAGTAATACTGTAACGTTTCCTAATTAATTTTTACCGGTGAAAAATAGAGATTAATTTAAATAACAAAACATGTTATCCGGTGTAATTCAACAAATAAAATGGATTTGTGGAGGATGAGAGAGAAAGAGATAGTGGATGAGAGATGAGAGGATGAGAGAGAGAGAGATAGTGGGAGAGATAAGAATCGTGTAAAAAAACGGTTTTCGATAAAAATGTAATCCTGATCGTTGAATGTGTTTCGTAAAAATCAATCCTGGCCGGTAAATAGCTTTTTCAAAAGATTTAATCCTGGCCGGTAAATAGCTTTGTGAAAACAGATCCTGGCCGGTTATTAGCTTTTAATAACCGACCGATCTGTTTTATATAATAGATTTTGGAGAGTAGAATTAAGTTTAAATTCGTAGACCAATTTTTTTTAAGGAAGAACAGGTTCCGATATTTTATTTATTTTGATTTTTATTATAAAGAATAGACGTACCACTTTTGAAATATATTTTGACTAAGTAATATTTGTTGACTCACCTTATATATATATATATATATATATATATATATATATATATATATATATATATATATATATAATGTATACATTCTTTATATTATATTATTATATAATAAGAGTATTTGTACACACATAAATGATTGTTGTCTTATGTATTAGGCGTCTTATTTTTCTTGTTTTCCGCAAGCCTTTAAAAAATTAGACTGACTCTAATAATGACTAATTGATGTAGCGGAAGGTAAATAAGAGTAACAATAACTATCAAAGCTGTTGAGATTGCGCACGACTATCAACGTTGATCTTCCAAACCTTGTTGAGGTTCACAAACCTACCACGATCTGGGCATCAATTCGTGTTGATTCAATGAATACCGGAATTGGGAAAAAGTGTCTTATTCATAAAACGGCAAAAATTGTCTCTCAAATAACCCTAAAAGTGTTTAAATATGCTCAAAACCCTAAAAGCAATAAATTGTTGAAATTACAAAAAAACCAGAAACTAATAAAAAAACTTCAATGACCCATAATCCTATCTAAATTAAGTTTTTTTTGCCTTAAAAATAGCTCATAACTGAGTTTCACTCATTTTATTTTGTCCGTCTTTCCGAGAGCTTCGATTTGATATGTGGCGGGCCCCGTAACTCCACCCGAGTCAAAGTTATGCCCTTTCCCGCGCACCCGATCCAAACGGTCAAGATAATCAAGTGCAAGACTGTCTGCATCACTAATCAACTCTCTTACATTTTTCTGAAATGTTCAAGATTATGTTTTTGTATGTAATACTATTGTTATGTGTAATAGGTATTTGTATATATGATTTAGTGTGTATTATAATTTTGTATCTGTAATTTATTTTGTAAGTACATTGTAAGTATATATTTGTATATTGACTTTGTATCCTACATAACTTCTTCGACTTTTGAGTTTTTATGAACATGATTAAAATTATTTTTAAGTATAAATAATATCATTTTTCTGAACTTGATTAATAGCAAGTTTTTGAGTGTTTTTAACGAAAACTAGATTATGTAATCGTGTCTATAGCACGATATCAGTATGAAGATGGCCAGTCTATGAAGTGAGTATGATGCGAATAAATTAATATATGTATACGATTTTGTAAGGGTCAAATCAATTTACACTACACAAAGCAAAAACGATATCCCAAAACCTAAAGAAAAACACATTTTATTGATTGTAAAATTTTGTTACTCATCAAAAAACAGTATAATTAAACATTTAAAAACATTCTCTCTCACACACACCAACCCAACACCTAGTAATTGAAATAAATTTAAAAATAAAAATCTCAGACAAAAACCATAAAATAAATTGAATTAAATGATATGAACTAACAAAAAACTATTCAAAATCGAAATCACAAAGATTTCATACCAATAAGGCAAAGTTAACACATTTTTTTAAAAAAAGAAAGAAATTAAAAATACAAATATTTAAAATTACAAAAAATAATTACAAAACTTACTAACATTAAAAAAAAAAAAACCTAAATCTAGGCTGGATAAAAATTAAATTGAGATTTCAGTTAATTACAATTTACAATAACAATAAATTACGAAACTACTAAACGAAATTATAATATAGATATTAGTTTGATTGAATTCCTGTGGGTATTCCCCGATTAACCATTACCCGTTGGGAATCGATATGGGGGGCAAATTGATTCCCCACTTAGAAATGAAACAGTTATGAGACACAAAATTAAATTGAAGAATGGGGTGATATGATGTATAAGTGCTTCAAATTGCATCATTGCCATTCCTAATTGAATGGTTTAATTGAGAAGAAACTTAGTTATTAAGTCTTGAGAGGGAGCTTGTCGTTTTGATTAATTAGGGGCGGTGGAGATGCCTTTATCCTTTTGGTGTGATTAAGGGTTCGTTTGTTGTGGCTGATGGCTTATGACTTATGATAGCTTAGTGAGTAATGAATGACTTTTCGATCGATTGCATGATAGATGCTTGTTTATTCACAATTTGTTGAAAACTTATGAGTCGTTATAATTATTTGTTAAAAAAAAACTTGAAAATTAGTATTCATATTTTTATGTATATTTCATAAAAGGATGAAATGAAGACAATTAAATATTTATTAATGAATAGTTGTCTTCATGTTTAAAAAAAAAACCAAAAAAGCTTAAAATTTTGGCTTTTTGGCTTTTGGCTTTTCAATGCATAAAGGGTGTTGTACCTTACTTATTGGCTTTTGACTTATAAGCTGAAACAAACACTTTAAATATGACTTTTCAAAAGCCAAAAACCAAAAGTCACTCCAAATAAGCTGCAACAAACGAACACTAAGCCGAATGACCCCTTTAGTATATAAAGCCACTTTCATTTCTTCTTTTTTGTTCTTCCCATAAAGACATGTTTTGAATGAGAGAGAAACCGTACGGCTAGGGTGTGTTTAATAACGTGACCATCCCTAAAATATCACCGCTTGATTCGTGCTCTTGGTAATGAGACGTGGTTATTGTTATTGACAAACTTGTGTTATTGATTTGACTTTAAAATTATTCAATGTTAATAATTAGAGTGTTTTTTTTTTCGTGAAATTATTGTTTTAAACTATCTGGTCAAGTAATTGATTATTTGAGTTGATTTAGGAATACTAATTAATGGAATGACTGGAACAATCTGAATAGTCCGAACAATTTGGATACAGTTATTGGGACTAGAAGTGCATATATTTAAGGGAAAAATTTGAGTCGGTCCACTTTTCTAATTATCTAATTGCTAAAGTATACCCTTTTTTAAAAATAAAAAAAAAATCGGAATAAGTCCATATTGGTCGTAAAAAGACTGCGATACCCTTAATGGGCAAGAGGCGCGCTACGTCAAGTTTATCTATTGCAGTGCAAAAATAGTTCCTTCATCAATTAAGCCCACATAATTTTGCACCACGATTCCTTTTTTTATATATATCGCGGTGCAATAAAAGTTCTTTCATCAATTAAGCTCATTTAATTTTGCACATCGATTCCTTTTTTTGTATTTATCGCGGTGCAAACAAAATTCTTTTTTCAAATAATCATTTGTTGTAAATCCAAAACAATGTTTTTGTACCGCGATTCCCTTTTTGATAAATCGCGTTGAACATATTTCTTTACCGTGTTGCGTATGTTTTTTTTTTTGAAATTAGAATATCAAGAGCCAGTATTTATACTATGGAACTGCAGTGTAAAAATTAATACATTAAAATTGATTACTCGCGGTTCAAAATAAACTAACAATTACACTATTGAACCCGCGGTATAAAAATTAATGCATTAAAATTAAGGAATCGCATTACAAAAATAGACTAGCAGTTACACTATTGAACCGCGGTGCAAAATTAATTCAATAAAAATTGATGAATTGCGGTTCAAAAATAGACTAGCAGTTACAATAATGAACTGCGATACAAAAAATAATAGAATAAAATTGATGACTCGTTGTGCAAAAATAATTACCTCCGTAGTGCACCTACGATTCATTAAGAGTATAGTAGTCATTTTGCCACCAAAAGTGACTTTTCCCGATTGAAAATAAAATTTGTGTACTTTAGCGATTAAAAGTTTCAAAAAGTGGACCAACCCACAATTTTTCTTTCTTATTTATACCTGAGTGATTAGGATTGGCTTATCACTTTCTTTTTAGGCAGATTAAATATAGAAATAATTTCGGGTTGGTCCACTTTCCAAAGTTTTTAATCGTTCCAGTCTCATATTTTTTTTTAAACCGAAAAAGGATATTTTTGAAGGCAAAAACACTACGATACTCTAAATGAGCATGAGGCACGCTACAAAAGTGCATCTCGGTGCATTGATTATTGAACCGCGATACATCAATTTTATTGCATTAATTTCTGAACCGCGGTTCAATAGTTTAATTGTGTAGTCTAATTGCACCACGATACATCAATGTTTGCATCGCGATTCATCAATTTTATTGCATTAATTTTTGCACTGTGGCTCAATAACTTAATTGTCTAGTTTAATTTCACCCCGATACATCAATGTTTGCACCGCAATGCAAAATCGTAATGAATGAGACCATATCCTTAGTCTTCTTCTTGTTTCTCCTCCGTCGTAAGTCTTCTTATTCATCATCTTTCGCCTTCGTCCCTACTGTGAAAATATTTTCAAAAATGGAATTTTGCGGTTTAAAAAAAAGAACGGTGAACTAGTGAGGTTACAAACTTTGGAAAAGGGACCGACCTGAATTTTACCCTATAAATAAACCCTACTAGCTCATAGTACGGGGCTCTCTCTCCTATACTATTTTTCACCCCACACACAGGACTACGCGCCCTCTTGTTTTATACACGGTACCAATAAACACGCCAGAGGGTTTTTGCGGGGATCCCTTCCCGCCAATTCACGGTGGATTCATTTGCAGACTTACACATGACCATATATTCGACTTAAACGACGATTCCACCACTGATTCGATCAACAAACGATTCACGTACGACAACGACTTTCGGCACCCCTGGTATTATGATTTTTATACCATATCAGTTTGGTTCCTGTAAGGGTAAAATAGGCAAGGCCTATTTTATCTTGTTTTCACCTTTCTTTGTCAAAGTAGGTTTTTAAAATTTGTTAATATTATTTTAGGACTTAGAATTTTATGATAGATTTAGTTTAGTTTATTTTTGGTAGCAAAATCTCTTTGTAGATTTCAGCTACACTTTTTTAGTAACTAAATTTTGGCATACATCTTAGACTCTTGACTTTCTTCATATTTGGTAAGGAAATCTTTCATGTTTGGAAAGTGGCTGATTTTACCTTTAAAGTTCTAATCCCTTTCCTTGTAGGAGTATGTCTCTTTTGCCGTGTGTTTGTAGGGTTTTTGGATATATATACGAGGTGGAATACGGTTTGTGGTAGAGCTTATAAGAGAATCAAGGCAAGACCCGGTGGGCGGAAAGTTCGACATAAATCAGTTCTTCGAGGAACAAAAGCTTCATTGTTGAAGAACGTCAATGTTGCAACATTGACAACAACAATAGTTTTCTAGAAAATCTTTTTTGTGCTTCTGTTTGTGTTTAAATTTGAATCATTATTTCCCACGTTTGGTTTAATTGTTTATGTGGGATTTTTGTTCTCAAGATACTTTATCTTGTGAGAATTTTGCTAAATATTTCACTAAAGTTTTTCATTGTAAAACATTATTATTTTTGAAATTTGTGTGGCCTTGAGGCTTGGTCTACAAGTATTAAACTTGTAGATTGTTTTTGTAAAAAAACATTTTTAATCCATACTTTTGAAGGCTGTGTTTTTTAAACAATCTTAGCAACTGTTGCTTTTATTCTTTGCATCTCATTGTGTACCATTGTTGCTACAATCACAACATTAATCAATCACATTGACATCTATTGAGATTCGGAGTTCTCACGTTCTTTCAATTAGTTATCGAGCCTTCTCTTGATATCACTAAGAGTCGATCGGTGAAAGACGTGATGGACTCTCAAGATGATGAACGTTGTTCGCCTCCTACTCTTATTAATGCTAATTACTCTATTTGGAAAGTCAAGATGCGCATCTTCATCATCAATTTGATGAGGCGTGGCTTGCTTGTTTTGAATAAATTTGAGTCCTCCAAACAATGGTTCGGATGGTGATGTCAAGGTCACCAGAATCTGAGTGGACCAATGATGATAGGAACACCTTCCTTCTTTTCAAAAGCCTTATGCTTGTTATAAAGCATAGAGATGCTAAAACTTTTAGGGTTGATAAAATTATGATCTGCTAAAGATGTGTGGGAGGCTCTTGAAACCTGTGTGAAGGACACTCGCCAATTCGAGCTTCAAGTTAAGAATGCTCACCCTCCAATTTGAGAATACTAGAATGCATGAGTCTCGAGGGATATCATGACATATTATGGTAGACTTCTTGACTTATCTAATTACTTGCTTTAGGAGATCCTATTACTAATGGCCGTCTTTATCGGTTAAGATGATGAGAACTTTTCTGCGAAGGTTCAATGTCAAGATATGTCGCAATTGAAGAAGCATAGTATTGAGAATGAGTTTTAAGCTGGGGAATTCTTTAAAACTTTGGCTGAACCAAATGATCAAATAAAACAAAAAGCGAAAGGCATCATCATCTTCTACGCCATTGTGAAAAACATTGTTATTATACGCACTCCACATTGATCTCATATGATTTGCTTGAAATTCAAAAGGATATTGATGAGTCTCGATTTTGGGGAAGAATCCATTGCTCTTTTAACAACCAAATTCAAATTTTTTTGAAAAATAAGTCAAAATAGAACTCCATCATCAAGCTCAAAAAACAATTTCAAACCTGATTACAGAAAATTTGTTCCCAAAGAAAATTCTTAAACACGGAAAAACCA
>CM028384.1:20028837-20065749 GCA_013146195.2 Codonopsis lanceolata | reverse complement strand
ACCCTTAATGAGCTTGAGATGCGCCACGATCACGCAATCAAATGCATCGCGCCGCATCAATGTTTGCAATCGGTGACGATCAATTTATATTGCATAATTTTTGCATCTTGATGCTTCAATTTTAAATACCTATCTAATTTTACATCGCACCGCATAAATTTTTGCACCACGATAATATCCCCAATCTCACATCGAGTAAATGTGAAATTGGAATGTATTTTATGAGGTGATCACACATTACTTCTAGGCACCAACATCATCCTCGATTCTTGAGCCTGGCTTGGTGGTAGGCTTGGTGTCACACCCAGAACCTCGCCTCTAACTTTAACCACTGGTTCAGATATGAACCCAACCGACAAACCAATACTAAGTAATCGAAATGATTAATAGAAAACATTTCCTCAAAATATACTCTAATACAAATTGAGTCATAAAAGACTCAAATCATTTTACAATATATTCCAACTAATACATCATGTTTCAAAAGGAATACATGCCTAAAGAAGACTACTTGCTCCATGCACTCGATCGTCCACCTGAAGTTGCCCTCCTGCCTTACCCGTAGAAATCGTTGATTGATCGGATGTGAACCCTCTTTTCACCCTTTTGCTCCTCCAAGTCTCCCTCTATAAAATGCCCTAGTTATTGCCAAATTATAGTCCATGGAGTTAAATGGAATTAACTTATCCCGAAGATCCGCTCTAAGCCCCTTCACGAATCCTGCGCCTTCCTTTCTTCGCCGATACAAGATGCTCGTTGTACCTCACTACCGTGGTAAACTTGGCCTTATATTGCGCCACCCTCAAAGTACCTTGTCTAAATTCATGAACTCCGCTCCGCTTGATGTCAGACTACCCTGCAGCCTTTGCGAACTCTGGCCAAGAAATTACCTCCTCAAATTTGTGGTATGCCATTCTCTGTCTCCACTTGTCTTTCAACGGCCTCCACCAATGTTCTCTCCGCCCCATCTAATTTGAAGGTTTAAAGGTTAACCTTCTCTTCGTTGATGCATCCCAAAGGTCTCGAATACCTTCTCCATGTGTTCTCAACCCAACTCTCACTTTAGTTGCTGAGAGGTCCTCTACCTCGATTACCTGCTGTATTTACTGCACTTCCTGGCATCGAAATATTTGGAACCCCCACGCGATGATTAGGCTGCTCCCCACATTCTCGTTACTCCTGCTTCGCCGCTGCCACGAAGGCAACTAATCTATCAACCATCTCCCTATGTTTAGCAATAGCCTACCGCATAGTCCATCATCATTCTCATGCATGTGTTCCACCTCGCAGTTTGTTGGGGAGGAAGGTTGTTGTGACTGCTGCGCTCGACCTCCCCGATCACTTACCACACCCACCTCAACCCTACGATGTCCACGCGGCACCGCCTCTCTGTTTTTGCCATCTCATAATCCTACACACAACAAACCCGAATTAGACCCTACTAACACAATAGATACAACCTCCTAAGCCATGGATCCTCTCATGTCTTATAGCTAAACAACTTTGATACCATAATTGTCACGCCTCAAACTCGCCGCTAACTTTAACGCCTAGTTAGGAAGTGAACCCAACCGACAAACCAACAAGAAGAAAGTGAAGTGACTTATATAAAACATTTCCCTCAAATATACTCTAAATATAAACTAAGTCATAAAAGACTCAAATCATTTTACAAAATATTCCAACTAATACATCATGTTTCAAAAGGAATACATCCCCAAAGAAGACTACATGTCTTCCTACATAAAAAAACTAATAGCTAAAACTACCCAAAAATGACAACCACCAGCACTCCATACTAATAATGCTGCAAAGCTACCCAAAAGTGACAACCACCACAAGCACTCCATAGATTCATTTATAGCTCACCATCTCACTTGGCTAGATCTAAAGAAAACAAATAAGAGGGGTGGGTGAGTCGAAACTCTAGGTTCAAGTGTACTTATGATCTGCTGGTGCATTGAAGCTTTCAAGTAGCAAAGGTGGATCAAGGAAAGAAGATTACTATGTTTGAAGAGAGTTTGGGCATAGAAGAAGCGCAGCCTTACTTATGGGAAGAAAGAGTCACAAAGCTCGCAAAATTTGCGAATGAAGTGGTCTAAAGCTGGGACCTGGCCTGCTTGAAAGGTGGACGGCTTGGGAAGGGGAGCCTGAGGGGATAACGAGTTTGTAGGGCTTGGGCACGCCTCCATGAAGTGGAAATACAAGCGGCTTAAGCAATTAGAATGCGCCATAGATTAGACTTTTATTTTGTTTCCTTATAAGAGTAGTTTCCTTTTGTTTTAATACCTAGAATAGGTTTTCTTGTCTTGCAAGTTTAGAAGTCTTTTTTCCATTAGAATTAGGACTCTTGTAAAGCCTTTATAAGGCGTTTCTTAATGAATAATAAAGGCAGATTGGGTTGAGAAAAACTTAGCAAAGAACGGTTGTTCTTTTCCGATTCCCTCAAACAAGGTGAGTGAAGCTTTGTTGTTGAATCAATCGGCATTCTTAAAACAAGCGAGTGAAACTTGTCGGTGAGGCTCGACCTATCCCTACTCAATTCTTCTTCTTCTTTTTATTCTCTTTTATATCTCAAATGCGCGGCTACTAGTCTATTAGCGAGTCAATTTGAGCGATTTGAGCAGAAGGACTTCAAGAACAATTGGAAGGTTTGGGGCAGCAATACGAACTGTTTGGCTGCATTTTGGTGGGAGATTTCGAGGGGCTTGGGAGGTATTTAGATAACCTAATCGCTGCTGTGATAGGGTGTGGAGTAAGGTAAGTTGTTGGGTAGTTATTTGCTGTTTAGATAATCCATTCAGGTTGGGTATTAGTTATTAATTCAGGCAGATTTGTACTCTTGTTTCCTATCCTAAATTGTTGGGAGTTTTGGTGTTTATTTTCTAAAAGAATAATTATAAGTGGGTAGATTGTGGGAGGGTTTGTGTCGGTTGGAGGCTGTTTTGGACGACGCATTTGTCCAAGGGCTGTCAAAAAGCCGGTTTTTTCGGGTTCACATCAACTTATATGTGTTATGCGTATATGCAATCATAATAACGTGCCATGAGGGTATTCACATATCATATAAAAATTCACATAAGTCAAGCATTTCACAAGAGTAGTATACTGTATTGAGATACATCTCCAATCAACCGCAAACCCCAAACTCCACTTGAATCTCAGACATAAACACCGGTGATGCTCACAATATTATCTTTGGAATTCAATCACAAGGCCAAGTCTCTACAACCCTAGCAGTCCTGATGTACAAAGCTACTACCCTAAAACGCAAGGTAGTCTTAAAAACCTTAGTCATGGTTGTAACTAAGGGGGTTGAGCCCAATCAAACTTCTAATCGGCTAATTCCACTACTCCTTCGTGCTCTTATTAGAGGTCGTTTGACGCTCAACCAAATCACAAGGTGTTGCTCACAATGTTATGGTTATTCTCAATCAAAATGGTTCTTAAATCACAAATTCTCGATTTGTTCCCAATATCCAATTATTCTCAGAATTCCCAAGTATTCACAACCCTCAAGTTCATTTAAATTACTCCTTCTCAACTTAAGGATACATTGATTTATAAAGTAAAACCATTGTTACCTACCAATATACTATTTACAAATACCACATTTTGTTCAACTAAAATTGTAAAGGGAACTCATTCACAATCACAAGTATCATCAAACATAACAATTTATCACAATTATTCTCAAATAATTATTCATCAAAACCCAACTTCACATGTACACAATTTAAACAACAAAGAGTATCATATAACTCAAAAATTTACTCCCAACAAATATTAATTCATGGAAACAAACATCTATAAGTAAGAAGTCCCTACCTTAAATGAAGAATCCAAAATGTTGATGCATACAAGTGAAATCTAGTTCAAAATATAGCATTTGATGAGGAGAACAACTTTGATGAAGAACAAATTGGCAAATAATGGACTCCAACACTTCAAATCCAAGCTAGAACTCAAGAAAACTCATTCTTACCTTCAATAGGTGTGTTTGTGTGTGTTCTAGTTTGAAAAATATAAACTATTCTCGTCCACTTGAAGACAAATTCACATATATACTTCAGTTGACCAAATGTAAAATGACTAAAAAGGACAACTTAAATCAAGAACAACGCGGTCGCTTCCACCCTTCAACGCGACCGCGTCCGAAAACAATACGGTCGCCTACGCCTATTCAACGGGACTGCCTAAATGACAGACCCAACCCCAATTTGAATGTCTCAGACACCGTCTCCTTGTCCATGGGATCGCGACCACCTTACCCCCTGTTCTGTAACACTTACCAAAAATTGATCAATTTGAACCAAAATGCAACCAAGCTCAAATAAACCACAACCAAATACAAACAAGCCAAATTAAAACTCATCAATACTTCCAACAACACAAGGAGAGTCCAAATGGTATGCAATTCCAACCAATTACCAATAACTCAATTGACACAATATCAGCATAACTAAAGTTGCACATGATGCTTCACCCTGTTTAGAGAATATGAATCTTTTTTTTATCAAATATATATATATATATATATATATATATATATATATATATATATATATATATATAAACCATGCAACTTCTTCACATCTTCAGTACATTGTCCTAAATAGCTACAAAAACAGGAAGGAAAGAATGCCGAAGCAACAGAAAATATAAATATGAGAATTTACCTCTAAGAATTCACCTTCCATCTCCTTAAGTTGTTGTTGTATCTGCAAAAAGACGCACACTAACAATTACGGTGGTTATGGAACCATTGCTCCTAGGATGAACTTTGTTAGTGATTTCTAGACAATCTTAACCACTTGCTTTCTTTGAATTCCATTTCCTTGACCAGGGTACAGGTCATCTAAAGCCATCATTAACCCATCAATTGTCTTTCGGACAATATATCAAGCAAACCATGAATAGAAGTGTATACTCTGTCTTAGTGGTGAGGACGATTATATTATATGGACTTATTGATACAGAAATAAGATTTGGAGCATATTCTTAAGCAGGGCCTCATATGATGGATTGTCATTCATCGATGAGCCAAACCCTATTATGTTGTCCAAACCCCTGTTATGTCTTTGTTTCACAACAATTATTAAAGGTACATCAGGATGCAAGCTCAAATGTCTATACAAAAAGACCTTGTTGGGTAACATATAAATCATGAAATCAGTCAAGTTAAGCCAAGTCAAGTTATAGAATGTGCTTGAACAATGATGCAAGCATGAAAAAACAAGTTGGGGAGCCATCTCATGCAAATGTAGATAATCTCAACCAACTTAGATAGGACAATTTGACGAGCACCAAACTTTTCCACCTCCCTGGAGAAACAAATGAATAGGGAATGAGAAAAAGGCAATATGATGGGGGACAACCCGAGAATTCTAAATTAATAATTTAACAATCTCTCTTACTATAAAAGGGAAGCTTGTTTCTTACAATTTAATAGATGGACAAAAATAACCCTTCACCAAATAAACCACCCACCATTTAATTAAGGACAAAACAAGTAAATTTACCATGACAACAAATAATGTTTGGACAAAAATAGCCTCAAATATAATAAATCATCTACCATTAATTAAGGTCAAACAAGTAAATTTATCAAGGACTAATTAATTCCATTAATAATCAAATAATAATTTCATCCCTTGACTTGTTTATGTTTTAAAGTTAGGTCCTACAGTTTTGAATTCTATTTATTTCGTCTTGTATTTTTACTTCTTTATCAGTTTCCCTCCTACCATCGTTACAAATCGTTACAAATGTCGCCCAATATTTTCTAAAATAACAAAAATACCCTTACTCGGTCGAGACTAAAAATTTATTTGAAACTAAAAAATAATATGATATTACATTCTTAAATAATATGATTTTACTCAGTAAAGACATTATAGAAGTAAATGAAAAAAAAATGTTACTATAATAATATATTTGTTAGTGAGTATCAAGATATTAAGCAAAAATATGTAGCGTCTTTAGCTATTATCCATGAATAAGCTAAGAGAAGTGGGTTAAGAAAATGTGTCATAATGTCAATAAGATGAAGAAAATGAAGAATCAATTGATGAATTCGTGCGTTTTGTTACAAAAGAAAGCCAAAATCTACAGTTTACTTATTTGAATTTTCAGACTACTACAAGCAACCTTAAAAACTATCATACTGCTTCTAACTTATAAATATTACAAACAAACCACTGTTAGTAAGCACAAATAACTAGGTTTAAAATATTTTACTCCTTCCCATAACGGGGTTCCAAACCTCTAACCTCTTTTGGTCTTAACTTGCTTGCTCCTCTTCATAGAACCCGAGTAGTTACGTGTGAGAATCTCTATTCCCTCCCGGCTATCAACTTTCTTTTCTTCTACCACAACTCTCCTTTAATTGAAAGAAATTGTCACCAATCAACATCCTTTCAAGTAGCTCCATCATAAATTAGATTCTCTCCTTACTTAGTAATTTGACACCGAAAGTGTATAGGACGTAAGAAATGAGAGACGTTCGAGAAAGAAGTCCGACTAATCAGAAGCTAAAGAGATTCTATGTTTCTATTTTAATAAGGCAAGGTGAATGTGTTTCTTGGTGATGGTGATGGCGGTGCTTACGCCCGCATGGATGATGGTGTTAGAGGTTGTGGTGATAGTAATTTTAGGGATGACAGTAGTGGATTAGATGAAATACATCGTTGTGAGATTTCCTAATCATCAAATTTTCAAATATCCATATGGGTTTCAGATTCAATTTGAAAGTTTGAAAATTCAAAAAAATTGAATTTGAGTTTGTAAAAAGTGAAATTTAAGGTTGTGGTGGTGGTGTGTCTATCATTGATGGGTTTTCCAAATTGGTTACTTCGAAGGAAAGAGTAAGAAATTAGAAAAGGAAATCAAATCAAATCAAAAAATTAAATTTTGGACTAATGGTAAAATTTAAGGTGTTGGTGGTGGTGGTGGTGAGTCTATAAATGATGGGGTTGACGAATGAAAGTGAGGGCTAAGAAATAAATTTTCATTTTCATTTTTTGGAGTAATGCATTTTTTTAACGTTGAATTTAAATATCACACAAAGTATAACTAATTTTACATTATTTAAATAATTTTTTTAATTTAAAAAATATTTTAAATATTAAATGGAAAACTAAATGATGAAATTATAACAAATCCCACTTTGCGCCACAAGCAAAAAGACCAAAATAATCCTCATGTACACGATTTTCCATCACTATTTTTAATGCCCATAGGCGGAGATGACAAATAGAAAAACATGTAGGAAAGTGAGACATCATATGTTGGGAATGACATTATTAGAGGTATATGAAAAATTGTAACTATAATAATACATTGGTTGGTGAGAATCGAGATATTAAGCAAATATATAGCGTGCTTAGTAATTGCGTATGAATAAGCTAAGAGAAACGTGTTAAAGAAAGGTGATATAATGTCAAGAAGATAAAGAAAAATAGAGAATTTAGTTGACAAATCTGTGCGTTTTGTTAGAGAAGAAATTATGTTAGAATCGATAGGAAAGTCGTTTGAAGAAAGTAGTTCCACTTAACGGAAGCTAAAGATATGTTATTTTTCCATTTTAGCAAGGCAAGGTGGACACGTTTCTTGGTGGTGGTGATAGCTATGGCGGCATTTGCAGGGATGATGGTAATGGTGGGGGCGATTTTAAGCATGAAAGTGGTGATTTATCACTACTAGAAACATGACATTTACTAACGGAATATTACTGACGGAATTTTTCCGTCAGCAATTACTGACGGAATTTGAAAAGTACTAACGGAGATCCGTGAGTCATTAATTAGTGACGGAATTTTTTCGACAGCCAATTACTTGACGGAATTTTAAAATTACTAACGAAGTCCGTCAAGAAAATCACTTTGAAATGGCGCCATATTTAATGACGTAGTTTCCGTTGGTAATTGTTTGTTTCCGCCACTAATTTATTTATTCCGTCATCGATCGCTGATCGGAATACAAATCAATGATCCGTTATCGATCGCGACTCGTTTCTCCGTCACTATTATAAAAAATTAATGATTTCTTTGTTAAATAAATTATAATTGTTTCATGTGAATCAGATTAGTGCGGAGATTCCTCGTCACCGATCTAAGTCGCCACCGATTTGATTGTCGGTGGCGGAATACGCCGCCCCGATCCGTCACTATCGGTGCGGACGGTTTTCTCCGTCACTATTATAAAAAATTAATGATTTTTTGTTGAATAAATTATAATTGTTTCCTTCAGATTGGTAGACGGAGATTAGTCACTAATTGATTAATTCCTCAACGATCGGTGATTAATACACCGCCCCGATCCGTTATCGATCGGTGGACGGTTTTCTCGTCACTATTATAAAAATTAATGATTTTTTGTTAAATAAATTATAATTGTTTCATTCCAGATTTAGTGACGAGATTCCGTCACTAATTGATTTATTCCACGATCAAGGACGGAATACGCCGCCCGATCCGCCATCGACGGTTTTTCTCCGTCACTATTATACAAAAGTAATGATTTTTTGGTAAATAAATTATAATTGTTTCTTAGTAGAAAAATATTATAATCATTTTAATGAATGATATTTTATCAATTTATAGTTCATCATTTAGTTGATATTTTGGATATTTTAAGTGAAAAATTGTTTTATAACAATCAAAATAATTTTTTGAAAAATTATATTATTTAAAAAAAATTAAAAACAATATAATAATAAGATTTGATTAATAATTAATTTTTATCATTAATTGAACTTGCATATATGGGATGAGTATACATTTAGTTAATCTTTTGATTTTTAAAATAATTTTGAATTATAATTTTTTAAAATAATTAAAATTATTTTTTAAAAATAATTGTATTCCATATGTCCAATTCACCTCCTCTGTTCCCTTCAACTCTATCCATCCAATCCATCTCCTTCGCTTGACCACTCACTTTGTGGCTTCTCCACCCCACCGTTCGGCCGAGATCCATCATCAACTAGCGCCACCGCGGTGCACCTTTCTTTCTTCGACTTCGGTCGCCACCTATCCAAGCAGCGACAACCCAATTCCAGCGCGAGCCCGCCCTAGTTCGACATTCACCCAATCGAGCTCCACAGTATCCACTACTGTGATTCTCAATCCCATTCAGCCATAGCTTTCTTCTCTTGCGTGCAATGTAGCCCTAGCCTCCTTTTGAATAAGTTTTGAATTCTGCTCCGTCTTCACTCAGATCCAACGAACCAAGAAGGCAATGAAATCGGCTGATCAGCTTCTTTCCACATAGGAGCATCAGCCTTTTCATCCTTCCTACCCCGAGAAGGCAATGAAATCGGCTGATCACTATCTTTCTTAGAAGCTAAAGCACCCCAATCCGAAGATCTTGAAACTTCTTGTCCCCAAACACTAGATTTTGGCCGTCTTTGTACTAGCCCGACATTTTGTTTTTTGTCTTAACTTAACTTATATTAACATAACAACTTAACAACTTAATGTAACTTAACTTAAGCTTAACTTAACGTAACGTTAACTTAACTTAACAACTTAATGCAACGCGTAACTTAACTTAATTTAACGTAACAACTTAACTTAACAACTTAACGTAACGTAACGTGGCAACGATCTAACTTAACTTAATTTAACTTAGCAACAACTTAACAGCAACAACTTAGCTTAACTTAACGACTTAACGTAACGTAACTTAATGTAACTTAACATGAAAACACTCTACGCCTATTGGCTTGGCGAAATGGTATAATGGACTATGATAGACCATTATAACATGAAAAACACTACGCCTATGACTAAATGTTATATTGGAATACGATGGACCATTATAACATGAAAACACGAACGTTATATTTATTAACTTACGTAACTTAATGTAACGTAAGTTAACTTAACTTAACGCAACGTAGCGTAACTTAACGCATTGACGCAACGTAGCACTTAGCGCGTAACATAGCGTAATGTAACCACTTGTCTTAACTTAACAACTTAATTTAATTTAACTTAACTTAACTTAACTTAACTTAGCTTAACGTAATGTAACTTAATCTAACGTAATGTAACTTAACTTAACACGCTACGCCTATTAGCGAAATGTTATAATGGACTACAATGGACCATTATAAAATGAAAGTAGGCTACGCCTATTGACGAAATGGTATAATGGAATACGGTTGATCGTTATAACATGAAAACACGCTATGCCTATTGGCGAAATGGTATAATGGAGTACGATGGACCATTATAACATGAAAACATGTTACGCCTATTGGCGAAATGTTATAACTTAACGTAACGTAACGTAACATAACTTTACTTAACGTAACATAACTTAACGTAACGTAACATTATATTTATTAACTTACATAACTTAACGTAACGTAACTTAATGTCGATTTTGAAACCGGTTATGTCTTTGGAGAGTAGGTTCTGCTACTCATTTGAATTTTGCGTGCTTGCTAAACCATTTTGGTGAATCCAGGATGGTTTTGATTAACGTAACGTAAATTAATGTAACGTAACGTAACTTAACTTACGTACCTTAATGTAACGTAACTTAACGTGACTTAACGTAGCGTAGCGTAATGTAACGTAACGTAACGTAATGTAACCACTTGTCTCAACCTCGGGCCTCCGGGTTTTACTGATGCTATGCTGGCTGGTCCGGATTTTTTTTTCGATTTGGCCGCAAATGCGCGTCAACCGCTGGTCGCTCACCAGGTTGGGTCAGTTATTAACAACTTTCTTCCCCAAGAAGTCTTACCGCATTATTAATCTCAAGTGGCGGTCACATTCACATAAGTTTTACGGGCTTACGGATGTTTATAAATTTAAAGAAACTATTTTTTCTATTTAATAAATTAAATTCAAGATAAACAATGACAATTTAAATTGTGATGTATTTATAAGCTAATAACTAGGGAAAAAAAAACCCTAGGTATAAATAGCAATTTAAAGAAACATTAATAATTAATAATTTAACTATCCCAAATAAATTATTATTTACTTTTTTCAAAGAAAATATAAATTAAAGAAAATATAAATTAAATACCATCAAAATACATATAAAAGAAAAACAAAAAAGCCCTAGCTATAAATACAAAAAAAAAACCTAGGTAACACGCCCCTCTCTCTCTCAAAATTCCCTAACATCGTATTCTCTCTGTATCTCTCGCCGCCGCCCCCTCCCTCTACTGCTACCTGCTCGCTGCCACCCTCGCCATCACCGACACCCACTCTTTCTCCGGGTCTCTCTCACTCACTCTCTCCTTCGTCTTCTACGAACGACTACACCCAAAAGGCGAAAATCCGAAAACGGAAGACGGCGGAAGGGAAGGGACCGGATCTCGGCGAATCTGACTAGGAGACTGCCGATTAGAGAGGCCGTCGTCTTCAGCTTCACTCTTCAATCGTGCATCGGGCTCACTTGTGTCTTCAATCGTGCTCGCCGTCGTCTTCAATTGGTAAGTTCATTCGCCGTCGTTACTGTCCCTGAAGTTGTAGAATCCAAGAGCTTATATGTTCGCTTGTGCAGGTAAGAACAGATGCTTATAAACAAGCTATTGTAGATAATCCTTCTCTTCTGAAAATCACTCCTTTCCCATGCTGATGTATGCCATTTTTGTCTGTTGGCGTTGCAGGGAATTGCGGATGATGTCGTGGATTACTCTCATGGTAAAGCTAATGCTTTGGCTACGCACAGAAGTGCCAGCAGAAGGCTGCAAGCTCACATGCTTCCACAAACAGTTACTTTTACTGGTAGTTTACATTAACTGACCTTTACAAAGTACTCATCTCATTTAACTTAGATAATAATAGTACAGGGCAATTCATTTAGAACAAGGCATATCACAAGCTAAAAGTTAGTTTACTCCCTCTTTATATCAAGATTGTTCACCTCAACGTCCAATTAAACTCAAATTAGTATAAAGTAGGATGTCACAAACCAGCAAGTTCCTTTCTTTCATTTTCTTTAGGGTTTTTTGTTGTTGTTGTTGTTGTTGTTGGTGGGGGGGATTATTTGGGAAACTGCCAGTATTCTCTAAACTAGGGCTTTAGCACTTGGGCAATGGGCACTTCATATATTTGCCAAACAAATCATTAAGATAAATGGTATAAATTGTTTCCCCCATGAGTCTTGCCATATACTCTACCCTTGCAATCTGCTTACTTTGTTGCAGTCATATTCAGCTTACTCTTACCTGGCTCATAATTTCTTTCTTTTTACTGCTTTTTAATAAAAAAAAGTTCATCCCAGTGCCCACTAGATAGATTATATAAGAATGCAAAATTTTCTTCTCTTGACTGTTGGAATAAATGGTGGCAGCATTGGAGATATGATGAGATCTGATGTATTGTGCAATATCAATTGTTTCAAGCCCACAGGAGCTGCTGGGGTCTGAGGATCACGAAGGTTAGTTCAGTAAGTTAGGTTGTCTAGTTTTTTTCTTCTATTCTTTCAATTGTTCGATTGGTATTGGTGAGAAGCAGAAAATGCCCTTTTCTTCTTCTTATTTTCTAGAGTTACAAAAGGAAATTAATTTAACTAGGCAGATTATGTATCTATAGATGCTGTCAAAACTAATAAATCTCTCTTTTCTTCTCTATCTGGATTAGATTTCATGGTGCATATTCATTACATCTGTCCAATCTATATCTAGTGGCAACATAGATTCATGTGTTTATTTGAGTGCTGTTTTCAGTTACCAAAGAACAGTATCACGGATCTAGATTTTCCGTGCACCAAGTTCAATTTGTATCAGAAAGTAATGGTCCAGAAATGTTACAGTATAATGTAAAAGGGCTCTGATTGCGTGTTCAGGTAATTGACTGCATGAAAACTTTCTTAGGAATGTGTTACTGGCCCAAGATGGTTTCCACCCTGCTGTAAACTTAGTTATTGTGGTGGTCTTTTTTGGCAGTTGGGAAAAGGCTTTTATAAATGTATCCACTTTTGATTAAGTTTCTGCACTGATGTCTTGTGTGTTTACTGCTACCATTGCAATTTCAGAATTTTCAGGGTTTGATTTGTTTGACTTACATTAGAGTTTTTGATTACTGCTTTAGGCTTGTGGAAGATATTTTGGAGTTCTGACAAGAACTATTTTTCTTGTGCTTAAGATGTGTCATGGAGGAAGTTAAATGCATATAACGTTGCCCTTTCTGCATTCCCGGCTACGGGATTTAAGAAAATGATAGGGTGATATTTTTAGTTGCTAGATCCTGAGGTTTTATGATCCTTGTTCTACTCTAGGCTTGATGATCCTATTCACTTTTTTGCTGTCTTATCAATTGCATTCTACTAGAGTTCTTATTGTTACTTCTTCGTCTCTCTTTTTCAAATCAGTTTGAAATGGTTTGAAATTCCCAGGAAACTTAAAGCTTTGACTAAACAACCTTATGTTCATAGAATAAACAAAAAATCAAAATTCTTAATGTAAGTATCAAAATTCTTAATGTATATCAAATTGGATCATATATCTATTATGTTTGATGTTTTATTAATTATTGTATTTTTTTAATGACAGAATGCCTTTAAGATGATTGAAAATGAAGAGGCCACCCATGGTCGCATGGAGAGTTCAGAGGGAACTCCCGTTCCCGCTTCGTCGAAAATAGAATTGTGGCAGAGAGTTGCGTAACAAGGACGAAAAAAAAAGGGGGAATAGACTTTACGGATTTGGGGTCTATGGTGCCACTCTTCTTTCATCCACAGTGTCTTCTCCGAGTTTGTCGTCAACGGGAGGATCAAATGCTCCGTTGGACGAAGCTTCGCAAGCCAAGATGTATGCATTGGAAGCTAGGGTGGCACAGCAGGATGAAGCTATGGTTCGACGAGATGAACAAATGGCTGAGCAGGCACGGGAAATAGCAGAGATGCGCGCCCAGATCGCAGCTTTTGACGGAATATTCAATACAATCCTAATTAACAATAGATTTGTGAAACGAATTTGATGTAATAACATTTTGTTCTATTTAATGTTTTAGTTTTGTAGTGCAATTAATTTTTGTCATGGGCCTATTATATATATTTATGATAAATCAGGCACCTAAAAAAATTAAATTATATAATTTTTTTTTTTAATTTTACTGACGGAAATTATGTTCGTAAAGCTAAAATTTTAAGCATGTTTTTTAGTATTACTAACGGACATTCCGTTAGTATTTTTGCAATTACTGACGGAATATTCCGTTGGGACTACTGATGGTATATTCCGTCGGCAATTACTGACGGAAATGGAAAATGCTAACGGATACGTTCGTCGGTATTCCTGACGGAAATATATATTACCGACGGAGTAATCCGTCAGGAATTGCTAACGGAAATGGAAATTGCTAACGGATATGTTCGTCAGTATTACTGACGGAAAAATATATTACCGACGGAGCAAGCTGTTGGGAATCACTAACGGATATGAAAATTACTAACGGAAATATTCGTCGGTATTTGTTGACGGAAATATAAATTACTGACGGAGTAATCCGTCGGAAATCACTAACGGAGATGAAAATTGCTAACGGAAACGTTCGTCGATATTACTGACGGAACTAACATTTACTGACGGAAATCTCTGACGGAAATTTCTGTTAGCAAAAACCGACGGAAACTCATTCCGTTAGTAATTACTAACGGAAACGAAATTCCGTCAGTGATTACTGACGGAATGAGTTCCGTTTGTGATCACCGACCAAATTTACCGACGGAATATCTTTAAGCGATTCCAGTTGGGAAAGCCAGACATCGACGAAATGTTAATTTATCGACGGAAATTTCCAAGAATCATGCTTAGTGTTCTAGTGGTGTATGTGGAATACGACATTAAATAAATGACTAAGAAATTAAACAAAGAAATAAGATAAAATAATTAAAAAAATGATTTCTAGGCTAATAGTGTTATTTGAGGTGGTAGTGGTGGTAATGGTGATGGGTGTATAAATTAAATAAATTCTAAATTTAATTATTAGACAAATTAAAATAACAACATTGCTAGCCTTACAACTAATTTTATAATTTTCCTTACTACTAAACCTTCAAGCGCAAAAATGTCTTTGTTCAAAACAACTTTACACTTCTTCAAAGCATAATTGTAAGGAATGTAGTATAATTAGTTTTAAGGTTAGCATTTTCCTTACCATTTCTCTGCATTCAAGCTCGTCTATCTTTCCGATGAATTCGTCGATAACGGTTATGTGTTTTTTGTTAATTGCATGTTTTTACTAGGGTTTTTGTAAGTATAATATATACCCTTTGATTTCTACTTTTAGGCGGGAGTTTTGCATGAGATAGAATGAGGAAGATCAGAGATGGAGTTTGGCTATAATCGAAGAAGGACGGCGCCAAAGTTGTGATAGGCGTGACCGAAGTGGGAAGGGTTTAGGCTGGAGATGGCGGCTATTTTGGTTGAGCGAGAGATGGGCACTTGCACCGGGAGAAGAGGGAAGGAGAGTGTGTGAGATTAGAGTTTTTTACTTTTAATACATTTATCCCTAAAGCAGATAATGAAAATGTCATTTGTACCCGCACGTGGAAGACCATGTGTTATTTAACGTGAATATTCTAGCGTCCATCACGAATAGGTTGGAAAATGGAAAAAAAAAAAAAAAAAAAAGTAAAGTCAGATATCATTATGGAACAAACCTTAGGTTGGGGTACATTATACGATTTGATAGATACCTTGGGGGAAATTGTAATTTGGTCATATAATTATTTTTGAATTATTGAAACAATTATTTATTATTATTTTTATTTAAAAACATCTTTTAAATACTAAATGGTTAATTATATAATAAAGTTATAACTAAATCTTATTTTCCACCCCCAGCAAAATGATCAAAATAATATTAATGTGACATGCACATATCATTTTCCGTACGTTACTATTTTTAACACCCATAGACGGGAGGGAGTAAAGTGGGACAAATAGAAAAATAAGGTATGAAAGTGGGACACTTCGTAGGTTGAGGTCAAATGTGAGATTTAGTGTGTAATTTTGGGGGCTAATCATATGTTTGCCCCATCAAAATTAGTCCAAAATACACATTGTCCCCTAAGATATCCACCAAATCCACTTTGGCTCTCAACGTAATTTTGTAGCATTTTCATATTTCATATCAAATTTGGTAATTGTGATGTAACGTGTGGTAATCGTAGTGATAAAAATGGTAGCGAATAATGTTTAAGATCGAGAATTTGCTCAATTCAAACCATACACCATATCAATGGTGCCAAGGAGAAATTTGTTGGAGTTTAAGCTAGGGACGATGAAGACGGATTGAATCATGATGTGCCTCATCATTGTCATATGCATCTGTGATGAATTCAAATATGAGTTTTGAAATTCATCGTGTATGCTTATGCATTGTGTTTGTGGCTTGGTCATTTAACATCGGCAGTTGCGACAACTTTAATTTTTTGTGGGTTTTTATTCATGGCGGCCTTGACACCTGAATATGATCATCTTCTTGTCTTTTATCTCTCTCTGATATGATTCTGCACTATTTTTATTTATTTTTCTATAAGAAAATTTGAATAAAAGATTTAGACACTCTTGAATTTTATCTCATTTAAAATTTAAATAAGATGTCATTGTTGGAGAAGAAGCAGAGAAAGCGTTGTCGGAGAATAAGAAAATGAAGTTTTTTTTTGGTAATAAAAGCACATAAAACATTGTTAAAAATGACCAAAATGTCCTTCACGTGAAATATCATGTGCACCTTAACGTCATATTGGTAACCTTAGTAGTGTCTAGGGGGCAAACTAGAAAAAACTTATACAATGACATATGAAAATAACACAAAAGTTAGGTTAGGTGGTAAAATGAGACTTTATAGATACTCTGGGTGAATTTTGTATTTTAGAGTGTAAGTATATACTTTGGGATTGTCAATTTGATTTCAATAAAACAATTTATTATTTTTTTCAAAGAGTCATAAATTTCACAAACGACATAAGCTAAGTCTCTAACAACAATGTGCTTATCTAAGAAAGTAAGCTTGAATTGTTTTCAATTCCAACACCGATAAAAGTGAATGAATTCATGTTTGGTATTAAAAAAAGATTTAAAAATAACCAATAAAAAAGACAAATGTGTAGAATAAGTTGCAATATAATGACTAAAAGCTTACATTATAAATGACCGAAAAACAAAATATCGAAAAAATCACTTTAAAAAACCATTAACACCACGTTAACCACGTGCAACGCACGTGAACCTTACTAGTATATTATAAATGGGAAATGGCATAAAGTACAAGAATTTACCTTCACAAACTCCCCTGCTTCAAACCCCAACAACAACATAGCCTGCAAGAAAAAGATATGCATACCAGATATTATTTGATTGAAATATCATTCTACATTCTTCATTCCAAAATAATATCATTCCAGCGTTAGAATGAAATTGAAAAGTTGGTTTATGCTTCATTTTCATTTTGGTCAGAATTGGTAGAATTGAGAACCTTAAGAGATTCTACGCCGTTGGTTAAACTTCACACATTGCCAAGGAAGAGTTTTGGTAACATATCGCATACGTAATAGATAATTCATCCCTTTTTGAAGCATCCCCCAGCCACAAGAGAAAATCAAGAATATATCCAATGGGACTTCTAGCAAAACTTGGCGTGCCGGTAGCAACAAAAGGCCATTTGCTTTGAACACATATAAGTATACTTCATTCTAGATTACATATTTTCTGATCTAAATAGTCTTTTATAGGTAGAACTTGAACATATCATTCATGTTAGAGCCGGGGCATTACAAGTAATGTAGTCAAGGAAAAGATTAAAAAAAACATCATAGAGATTGGTAAAGAACTAATCAGAACTTACAGGTGGACCAAATGTAGGGTCATCAGGATTCAGGAGAACAAACTTTGAATCTTCAATTAAATCAGTAGGAGCTCCTAGCATTATGGAAATAAATATAATACATAAGTTATGATTGGTGTTCCACACACGATCAAATGCGAAAGAAACAACAATATACTCTGTTTAGCCCCAAAAAGAAAAAGGAGTTACATTCGACAAATCAATCTTTAATATTGTATATTTGTTTCTCTATTTTCTCTTGAGCAGCACTAAATTAGTTATATTTGTTTTTGTTGGCTGCTTAGACTCCTGTTGTAGGTCGTCATTATGACCATAAAGTTTTATCTCGATTTTATCATTTATTTTCTAGTAATTTACTTATATGACTTCTTACAGGTCTGTTTCTTCACTTGTCTTTATCATCTCTATTCTTTTGTAGTGAGCCTAATTATTTGCAATTGTTGTAATCCTCAAAATTTCTGATTCATGATTCCGTGATCATGTCGTGGCATGAGTTTCTGACTGCCAGAACTTAATTAAGGGTGAAGTAAAAAATCAATAGAATTGTAAGAATGAAGGTCATTGTCTGAAATTTTTTGTTGTAGATGCTGCACTTTTTCTTGTAGGAATTGAATTTTTGGCCCTGTTTATGGTTTTGATTGTTATTCTCAATACTGTTTTCTATTTTTGTTTCTAAATTATAAGGAAATGTGGCCACTTTAAATGTGGAGGAGATCTTATTGTTGTTGAGAATGATCCACTGCAACCCGGGGGATATTCATGGTAAAGATTTTGAAGATGCAATTAAGGATAGGTATCAAAACTCGAGAATGGGAAATATGCTTGAGAATTCCATCATATGATAAAGACGGATTGAATGTATGTATGTATGTATGTATATTGTCACGAAATAGATATGTATGTATCTATATTGTCATGTAATTTATTTTCACCTGGTAAAGACGGAATGAAGACCACCTATTATGGATGACTTTCCTAAGTCAAATCCAAAAGTATTCAAAAAGATACTACCATGGGTTGAATGGTGTTTTTGTCTTTGGGCTGATGTCTTTCAAAATCTATAATCATTTCTACATGTATTAATGGCAGGCAGTAGTGCATCCCCAGCATCCAGTATGTGGAAGATAGTACTTAAGTTGATAAGAGCCTGACCTAGGAGCTACTACTAAACATGCTTTTGCGATGGCCTAAGATCGTTAAGAATGCTCTCTGGTCAATTGCTCTCTAGTCTCTAATAGTGAAACTCTAATAAAAAAAAATTAAAAAAATAGTGAAACTCTGATTAATTTGTTTGATTGCACCCTGTTGGTCAATCATAATTGCATGGGGTGTGAAGATTGTTTGATGTTTTTTTATATATATGCAACAGAGGCCCAGTGTTTGTGCATATCTTCCTTATGCTTTGCATACCCATAAATTCTTTGTTGGGAGCGTGTTTAGCGGCATGTGTACTGTATTACCTGGAGTAACCTGTTGCAGCCTATTGAGTAGTTACGAAAAACACAAACTTACGTGGGCAAGGAAAGCCATATCGATCTGATGGTGTTTAATGATGGCACATGAGGCATAGCTCTTGGTCTCCTCTCCGTAGACAAGTTCTGAATGATTCTTCCCCAAAGCAAAAGTAAAGTTGTAAAGAAATTTTTGAAACAAATGTATATATATATTTACAGAAGGCAATAGGTATACTTAAATATACCATACTTCTGAAAAAGAAAGAAAATTAAAAAGAAAGCTGTGGTTTATGAGAATCATGGCACCATGAACTTGTGTAGATATATCTCTTCGTGTGTGGAGAGAGTTGGTGGGGGGATGCCCGGAGATGTGAGTTTTTGGCCTATATATTGGATCTTATGGATCGGATTGTGACAAGTGGCTCATGGTAATGATTCAGGCCCTCTTTACTGAGCATCCGGAGTTTGTAGAGAATGATTTTTATATAACCGGAGAGTCTTATGCTGGACACTATATCCCTGCTTTTGCTGCTCGAGTCCACAAAGGAAACAAAGCTTAGGAAGGACTTCATATAAATCTCAAGGTATCTCCTCAGAGTAAATCTTTGGCTGTGATATTAGGCTTTCCTTTATTTAAGCCTATGAACTTAATTTGGGTGTTTTACAGGGATTTGCTATTGGAAATGGGCTTACCAATCCAGAAATTCAATACAAAGCTTACACAGATTATGCGCTAGACATGGGGCTAATTAAGGAGGCTGATTACAAACGCATCAACTTGATTTTGCCTGTGTGTGAAAGTGCAATAAAGCTTTGTGGTACTCTTATCTCTCTCTCTCTCTCTCTCTCTCAACTCATCTTCATATGGTTAAAGATTAAGAATTTGAGTTAGTTATTTCTTACAGTCATTTTGGCACAAGGAGCATAAATTTCTGTGAATGCTGCTTGATTGCATTATTAATTTTTCTTCTCTTTTTTGTCAGGCACTGATGGGACACTTGCTTGTATGGCTTCATATGTGGTTTGCAATACCATATTCAGTGGTATCCTGGCTTGTGCTGGTGATATTAATGTAAGAAGTTCAGTCTTTCCTACTTTTTAGTTGGCATCTTCTAACATTTTTGTAAAATTTGTACACAACTCTATGACAGAAATATAACATTTTGCAAACCATAGGAAAAAAAAGATTTTAGTTCTGTTGACCTCTCTAGATTAAATGATACAGATTGAAAATACTGTTAAACTGCTCCTTTTGAAGAATTAGGTTTATCTCTTTTCGGTAATTACGTGTAGAACTCTAGACGTAATATAGCACCTAATTATTGTGAGAAAATAAAGCCCATCGTTAAATCTGAAAAGCAATGACAATGTCTTTGACTGCAGTACTATGACATCAGAAAGAAGTGTGAGGGCAGCCTCTGCTATGACTTTTCAAACTTGGAGACACTCCTAAACAAGAGATCTGTTAGGGATGCTATTGGAGTTGGAGACATAGATTTTGTTTCGTGTAGCCCTACCGTGGACTGGATGAGGAATCTTGAAGTTGGCATCCCTGCTCTTCTTGAGGATGGAATCAAGTTGCTTGTATATGCTGGAGAATATGACCTTATTTGCAACTGGCTCGGTTAGCTTTCTGGGCTCTGTTTCAATTTTGCTCTACCCCAAGTTGTGAAAATAATTTCATTGTGAAAGTTTATTTATTATAATCTTGATCTTGTAATAGGTAACTCGAGATGGGTTCATGCGATGGAATGGAGTGACCAGAAGAAGTTTGTAGCATCCCCTGAAGTTCCTTTTGAAGTTGATGACTCTCAAGCAGGCTTGCTGAAAAGCTACGGGCCTCTCAGTTTTCTCAAGTTTTTTTTTCAGCTCTCTTTATCCCAGTCATTGTTTGGACTGTCTTTCAAACCTGTCTGCTCTCTCTTAAATTTCTTTATTGCAATTTCTGCTATCATTGTCGGAAACTGATACCCGGAAGATGTCACGAAAATCATTTTCATTTCAAGAAAGCTAAAGAGCTTACTTCTTGAGGCGCATGCAAGAAAACAGACTTGGAAAAACAAAATGAAATGCCAAGAGTTCCAGTGAAGATCATAGAATCTTTTCGACTTGCTTTAATGTTAGTATTGATATGGTTTTGTTATGGCTAACAGGTCCATGATGCTGGTCACATGGTTCCTATGGATCAACCTAAGGCTGCATTGGAGATGCTGAAGAGGTGGACACAGGGCTCACTTTCAGAACCCACAACCGAATCCGAAAACTTGGTTTCTTCTATGTGATGATGGCTGGATATGGGTTCATTGACTCGCATCTGTAAATAATGTGTACCCAAGTCTTATTTTGATATGATCCTTTACCAAGTAGAACAATGAGTACTATATCATTTTCATGAGCCCTTTTTTTTGTTTCAAAGTTTGGTGATCATCTTACAACTATGTAACATGATGGGGTTTTGTGCATAAAGTACTTAGGTCTCTACTTTGAATCTCCAAATTCTATCTATAAATTGAGGGTTTCCTGTTTTTGGTACATAATTGTGGGTTTTCATTATCCAACTCTATTCTAGTACCACAATTGGATCACTATCTTCCTCAAAAGGTGCAGAACAGGGAAGGATGCCTGATCACCAGGTGTAAATCTTGATGCCGGCTTCTGTCAATGAAGTTTGAATTACTCCATCTGTTCCTAAATTATTGTTTGGTTTCACTTTTGAGTCAAACTAAGTATTTTTCAAATGAAAATTTGATGGCATATTTTTCCATTTTTTAAAATCACAAAACGCATAATTTGTAATACTTAAAATACTACGAGTTACTCCATACGTTTCGGGCAAAGAGTCCATTTTAGGATGTGATGATGAAAAAATTAGCGTTGGGCCGTTAGTTTGTGTTTTAATGGATATCTGAGCTTATGTGTTGAGTTTGATCTTTATAGAATCTGCCAAATGCAAAGAAAAACACATTAGTGGCATTGCAAGGCAAGACCTTGCGAAATCACTCCGGCGTGAGAGTAAAAGTCAAGTTTCAAAGACAATTTGATAGTGTTTCAGTGTGTGTATGTGAGTGTACCTTTTAGGATTGGTGTAGGAGGATATTTATAGCCCTAATGAAGCCAAATCCAGATGGTACATGATTGCCGAAGCGATCACTTAGATTTTGGGCGAACACGCTTCTTTGTGAGCCTGCTTAGGTAGTTGTGTATATTTGGTCGGGTGGGCATGGCCCTGCCCGATCAAACGCTCGTATGCTCGCATCCTCCTGTCGATTATTCCCGGGTACAACCTCGGTCGAGGGGGCGTGGCCATCTCCGGCCAGACTGGAATGAAGACGAACTAGGAGGGATGAGTCTAATCAGTTATGTTCTCTACTCAGGGCTCAGCCACCGAGTTCGTTGCATCTTTTCTTTTTTGCTCGGTATTTAAGCTTGTGATCGGCACGTGGAGTCTCACATGCTTTGCTTGTGGTTTTGTGCCGAGCACATCAGGATGTTTCACTTAAAGAATCCACGTTAAAAAATGAAGGCATAAAAGAGTCATTTTTTTTACTAATGGACTACTAAGAGCGTAATTTATTTTTAAAAAAGTTTGACTTTCAAATAGGGATTTACCTGAAACAGAAAGAGTATGTGTTTTGTGATTATGAATTGAAAAAAAATGTCCATCAAATTTTCATTTGAAAAATATATAGTTTGTGTAAGACCCTGAAACTTTGCGTGTTTGACTTTCTTGTTTGGTAGACTTCTTGTGTGAGTCCTTATGTGTTAGGGTAGATTGGACTATAACCAATACCCTAGAGTTGCTGGAGTTACAAGGTGTAACTTGGCATGGTTGGAAACTCGACCTGGTAGAGCGTTATCTTCCTTTGTTCTTGTTTGCGATCTTTGAGATATCCTAGGTTTTCATGTACTTGCTTGGGTTCATTTGGTATCCTTACAATCATGTTTATAAAGTTTACATGTGATGATGACGTTCATGGTATGACCGTCGTCATAAGTTTAGTATCAGGATTCGCGTTTCGTTAACGTATCGCCTTTCGTATTTTCGTTGTACTTGGTTTTGGTTTAAACCGGGGTATCTGTTTAGGACCCTTCATTAGGTCTTTTAACATGTTTTAAATAAGTATGTATACTTGTTCGTTTGTTGTTTCGATCGTTGGTTTGTTCTGCATCGATCATTTCGTCATTCGTTTAGTAGTTACAGACTGATTTTTTTGTATGCAGTGGGATTGCTTGATTGAGATATCACCCAACGAGGTTTTAGTTTAGTTTGGGGCTTTTAAGGCTTTTAGTTTAAGTTATTATGGTCGGTCAAGAGAAGAGTTTGCATCGTTTCGACGAACGTAGTTCAAAGGGGAAGCCTAAAAAAAGCACGCGATGCGATCGCATTACTATTCACGACGTGCACTGTAGCAGCAGGCAACATTTTGCTGCTTTGATTTTTAATGTTTTCTCCATTTTTCGCTCAATGAAACCCTTCCAATTGGTCCCTAAGACTACATACAACAAGGATACTTATGAGGGTACTTATGGAATTAAGCGAGATTCTTCAAAACACCAACGGCTCCTATTTGTGCTTATTTAAGCATAAAGTCGTTCAAGGATCTAAAGAGGCTCCCCCACTTAACAAAAAAATTGACGCCAAAACGACGTAGTGTATTGAATTTGGTACACAAAACTCGGTCATTTTGGACAAAGCAGCACATACCCTCCTGCAAGAGCACTGTAGCCTCCATGTCCACTTCTTGCCAACTCCTTTCCAAATGGCATCATTCTAGTGGACAAAATGAATTTTCCACCATTGTTTTTTTGGCCAATTTTCAGCCAAAAAATTATTATTTTTTAATTTTTCCTGAATAAAAATACACATTTTTACCAATAAATAGAGACTTAGTTTGTTTCATTTTGATATCAGAAAAAAAATTCTATGATTTTTTTTTAAGTTTTTAGCCATTTTTCTATAAAAATATTAAATTAATGGAGATAAAGATTGAAATGTATGTAAAAGTGTTGGAGTTTGTGCATTGTTGGGCGCATTTTTTTGTTGGAGAGCTTAATTCAGGAGCTTAATGGTTTTTTTGTAATAAAATGGAGAAAAATGAGCTTAAGCTCCTCAAATTGGGAGCTTTGTTGTATATGCTCTAATCGACCCATATTGGTCTTTTATGTTGGGTATTAATCTTGATGAGTTTCTAGTGATTGATTAAGTGTGTTTAATAACTAATCTAATTGGGAATGGAACCACAAAAAATCGACAATACATCTACTTAAGCCTAGACCTTATGACTACTCCAAACTAAGGGTGACAATTGGGTGTTAATGGATAACTTTGAATTAGACCATTATCCATTGGCAAAGACTTGTATAGGACGGTCTTACGGATCCAAAATCCGTAAGACGGAGCCCCATTTAGAAATTCGCGGGTTAATAACTAAACCTGTTTATATAAATTATAAAAGATGGTTAGATGAGTTGGTGAAGGATGAACCTTAAAGGTTTTACCCATGTGTGGTGGCCTATGGTTTGAGTCCCTCTAGTAACAAAATTTATTTTTAATGTTCATTTGCTCTATTTGCTCCGGTGCCCCTCCACTTTCAATGTTTGTTAGCTCCGTTAGCCATCCGTTAGCATCAATTACCTTGGGATACTTGACAGATCCTAACGGACTTTGACGAAATGCTAAATGACACATTTAAAACCAAACGTGACACATTAAAAACACAAAAAAATGACATATTTTAATGTTAAAAATGACACTATAAATGAAAATTTATTATAATTTTTATTAAAATACAAAGTAACACTCTTAATACTAAAAAGTGAAACATTTAATACTAAAAAGTAACACTCTTAATACTAAAAAGTGATACTCTTAATACAAAAAGTGACACATTTAATACTAAAAAGTGACACTCTTAATACTAAAAAGTGACAGATTTAATACTAAAAAGTGACACTCTTAATACTAAAAAGTGTCACATTTAATACTAAAAAGTGACACTCTTAATACTAAAAAGTGACACGCTTAATACAAAAAGTGACACATTTAATACTAAAAAATAACACTCTTAATACTAAAAAGTGACACTCTTATTACTAAAAAGTGACACATTTAATACTAAAAAGTGACACTCTTCCTTAAATAATTTACCGGACCAAAATGAATCATCTTGTGTTTCAAGTTCGTCTTCTACATACCTAGATCCTGCTCGCTCTGTTACGAAGGGAAAGAGAAAAAGAATTAAGAGAAGTATTGAAAAGGGCAAGAAAAAGACTACTGATTTTTCTGATTCACATCAAGCCAAGGAATTTGGTTCCAAGACTCCTAATGCTCGGTTATTTTAGACATATTTTCAGTAAATTTTGTAAGTTTGAGTAAGAAATATATACTTTACCTTGAAAATATTATGGTTTTGTGTTTTTAACGATTGACACTTGGGATTATATACATTTCTATGAATGAGAAGATATATTTCAGTATTGTTCAATTGGTTATTGCTGTTAAAATCACTAGCTCAAAAGTGACACACTTTAGTCCTAAAAGTAACACATTTCAAGCCTAAAAGTGACACTCTTATTGATACAAATTGTATGATTATAAAAATGAGTTGTTTTACCAAAAGTGACACACCTAATGCCTAAAAGTGACACAATTAATACATAAAAGTGACATACTAAACGTGACACTTATGAATAAAAATTTAAAGATGAAAAATGATTTTTTTGCCAAAAGTGACACACGTAAAACTTAAAAGCGACACATTCTATGTTTAAAAGTGACACTCTGATTTAAAGTAACTAAGTAAAACTTAATCAGACCTAAGACAACAATTATCCAAAAGTGACACACTTTTGTTCTCAAAGTGACACACGTCAAGCCTAAAAGTAACACTCTGATTGATCGTAAATGTAAACAATGTCAAAATAACACATCTCTGATAATAAAACTTAAAAACTAACCTAAGAAGTTTCGAACCTTAGACCAAGCATGCTAATTTGAACAACTTATAAAATTCATTATGAACCATCTCACCATATTGGTTTTTTTGAATTTAAATAACGTATTATTAATTTATTATGACCCTCAAATTTATAATTCTCATTAAGAAGAATTAAAACCAATTTATGAAGCTTAGGGGGTTAGAACTTTGAACCACAGACCTCTTGTCGACCAAAACTTGGAGCAATTGTTCCGTCCATCTTACCAAACTCACAATTATGATTTTTATTAACATATTTATTTATTAACCCGTGAATTCCTAAATGGGGCTCCGTCTTACGGATGAGGATCCGTAAGATCATCTTACAGGAGACCACCTCTTATCCATTAAGACAATTGATAATGGACTAACCCAAACGTATCTATTAACACCCAATTGCCACCCCTACTCCTAACCCTTTGTATTCTCTTTTAATTGGTTGAAACACTCCCCTTTTATCATCCTTTTCCAGCCCTCTCTCCCTCATTTTTAGCCCTTAGTTCAAATATAAGAGAGAGAACTTTTGTGTGTGTTCTTGGTGAGATTACTATGTGTAATCTCACCCCCATTGATTCAACCATCAGATTTTCAATTGGAGACCACCGTTGCAAAGCCCTTGACGAATAGAGTCTTCTCCCCCGGTTTATTTTTGTTTTCAATGATGTTTGTTGGCCGAAATAGGTAAGTTATTAAATTTTCTACTTTCTCTCTCTAGCTAAAATTGATGTTAGGATGTTAGATATGTGTTCTACATGTTTTGTGGATCTATTTCTTGTCTATAAGATGAGTTTGAATGTGATTTTGATTTGTGAACATGTGGGTTTTATACTTGAAAGTATATGGGTTTGAATGTGCTTGTTGGATTTTTATGCTCTAAGAACATGTTAAATGAGTTTAAGAACCCGAATAATCAATAAATCACGAAATGAGTTTGTGACCTAACTTTTGAAGTTTAGTAATTAGACTCAGTGAAGTCAAATATGGTTTTAATGTGTTATTATGAGCCTTATGATGAAATCTTACGACGTTTGGAGATCGTTGAATCTCATTTCTGAAATCCCGACATTTTGTCATTTTGGGAGAATTTGGGTTTGGGTGACATTTGATGATTTAGGACTTAATTATAAGTCCCTATGAATGTATTAGAAATGTCTAAAAACCATATACGAAACTCTACAATAGCTAGAGTGTATAACCAGTGTTCTAAAAATCGGCTTGGGGGGCGTCTAAGTGCCACCCCGACGTCTAGAAATTTGGCAAATCGACGAAAAAATCGGCTAGATGGGCTAGGCGGTCGACTGCTGATTTTTCATATTTCTTAAGTTTTTTTTTAATTTTGACCCTAATTAATGTCATTTTGTGTTTTTAAAATAATAATAATAATAATAATAGTAATAATAATCATAATAATAATAAATATTAATTTCAAATTATTGTATTATTTTTGTAATTTGTAAATGTCAACGGACCTATGGATAATTGAACTGTTGACTATTTTTATAGTATTTTAAACCATATATTTTCTAGTTTTACTTTTAAAATTTAATATTATAATGTAATTATTATTTTTAAATTATTAGGTGATATTTAGTATTAGTATATTTAAAAAATTAATGTTTAATAATTAGGTTATAATAAAAAATATATTAAAAATCAGATATTATGTCTTATTTCTAGGCCCCGCCTATATCCCGCCTAGGCCTATTAATGTTTAAATTATTAGGTGATTTTTCTTATTTCTAGGCCTATTAATGTTTAAATTATTAGGTAATTTTTCTTATTTCTGGTCTGACACCTAGCACCCGCTTAGAGATTTTTAGAACCTTGAGTATAACTAATGAGAGTGTTGAATTTTGGGAAGTCATCTTTTGTGCACAAAAGTGTGTCGACTTGTTATAGAATCTAAGATGTGATTCTTGTGTGATTAATGGTGAAATGGTAATATGATTAGATGATTGATTCATATGTGATGGTTGAGAGTGTACTCTTGGGCACTCTATGATTAGAGACGATTTAGAAAGTATTGGGTTATGATTTCGATAGTAATTGTTATATGCTTGTGATACTGTAGACACCCCAATTTCGTACCCCTGATATGTGACTGACATAAAATATCAAGAACTGTTAAAACTTAACAAATGTCAAGTTACAGGAGTCAAAAATGCAAAAGGAAAAGCAGAATGCGCCAAAAGTTGAATCAAGGGGGTAAAAGTGCAAAAAGGAAAAGATGAACAATGTTGTTGTGCCGCACTGCTGCCCTTGGTGCCTGCACTGCAAGGGTTGCCTTGGCCGCACCATGCCATCCACTATTCACTTCTCTCAGATGAAAATTGTACAATCCTTGATGCTCTCGGTACAAGCTGTTGATGCATGGAGAACAAACCGAGGAATTCCGTGTCCTCTCCTTCCAATATAAATAGAACCCCTGGCTCCCATTTTCGCTCAATTCAGCGATAAAAATCGCAACGAAGCTCGCTCGCGATCTTCCGATACTATTAGTACGAGAAGTGCGAGATAGGTGAGTGGAAGCCTATAGAGTCTCCAAACCCCGTCCAAACTCTACCAAATCAAAAACCCATAGGTTATAAGTGATCCCTAGCCTAGTTGTTAGGTATCCACCTCACTTCCCCAGTCTAAAAATCCCAAAGTAAGCCGTTATTCTACCCGAGTAACGAGCTGAAAAGTCAAAAAACTAAGCCTAGGTTCCGCCCAACCAAAAAGGCCAAAACCTACCCAAATAAGTCATCACTCGCCTCGAGTTGACAAGCCCAAACTCTCATAAATAAAGCATTCTCGCTCAAATCAAACAACAACCACACAACAACAACAAAAGACTCCCTCTCCCCGAAGCGACAGAAGGAAGACATCGCCGCTCTAAAAGGATAAAATCTTTAAGAGCGCCTTATTTTTGTTTATTTATATTTTCTCTGCCTTTTATTTATTTTTAAAGTTATTATTTAAATCCAATGCAATGTAGCCAATATAAGCCGTTTGTTGTGCCGGATTAGAATAGGAAATATTATGTAAAAGAGCCGTTATAATGGCCAAATATTTTTAAATATGTCTGTAATTATTGGAAGGAGACGGTTGCGAGTCCGTAAATAATGTAGCCACGAATGTATTTGTTTAAATTTTCCTGTCTTTTTAATACCTTATTTATTTGTGAGATAAATATAACAATAAGCATACTTCAAAAAAGTTTTTGAGATCGAAAGGGCGAGTTGGGTGCCTAGCACCTTCCCAACTCGTAACTTAGCCTCCGAACCCGTTTTTTTTCTCGGTTTATTTTTCTTTTCTTTGGTTTTGCTTTATTTGCCTTAAAATAAAGATGGCGACTCTAAAATATTCAGATTCGGTGGGCCTCGCAACACTCCTTCTTTGCACTTTCCTGCTTCTCCCTAAAAAAGAAGAAATGGGAATGGAAGGGTGATGTATTCTCATATCATGGTATCCCCTAAACAAGGGATAACTTGATGCGGGAAACCCAAAGCTCCCATAGTAATCTGAATGGGCCATAAGGCTATTTTCAATAAATCCATAGTGGGGCGCCGCATGATATCCTTTTTGCACTTTTCCGTTTTCCCCTAAAAAATGGAAAATGGGAATGAAAGGGTAATGCATTCCCATATCCTGTATCCCCTAAACAAGGGATAACTTGATGCGGAAACCATCGGCCCATATTGGATACAAATTCAAGGCAACCGAGGCACATTCAAACGTGCTAACATAGACGACTCCTCTCGCACTTTTGATTTCGTCTTCCCCTAAATAAGGGAGGGTGGAACGAGAGCAGTGGTGTCCCCGCATCTCGCACGCACTGGCGCACCCCTATCCAAGGCGCGAGGCTGGGCGGGTCGCACCCCCTGAACCTCACAAAGGGCGACTGGCTGGGGAGTTGTTTTATTTTAAATAAAATGGAGGGCTAGACTCGTAAAATAAATCTTTTTATTTTTATTTGTTTCGTCAGCAGATGCTTGTTATATTAATTTACGCATTTGAATAAAGTATTCCCATACCTACCGTGGCTATATTTGTGGATATGATCCTCCATCTTGCGGCTAGCTTCGTTCGATAATCAAGTACCGTTGGCATGTGTGTTTAAGAGTATAAAAATATATATATATAAAATAAAAAAAAATCGAAAATTCAAAAAAAAAAAGAATATATATATATATATATAATATTACAATAAATTCAAGGCACATCAAAAGAGTGGGGCTTTACTTTTTCCGGCTCTATTTATTTTTTTCTTTTCGCATTTATTTTCTTTTTAATTTTATTCTCAGATATTTATACATATCCGCATTCATTCCGCCATATTTTATTTTGGGGACATAGGACCAAAATTTGTAATTAATAGGGATAGATAGTTTCCCCACTTTTCTTTCTATTTATTAAAATGGTGTGCTTGCTTGCTTGCGCTAAAAAATAAAAAGCCAAGAAAATCCACATATAACAGCAAGACAGGCCATATTTGCTTTATTTCTCTATATCTGTAAAATAAATAAAGACTTTACTGCTTTCTAGATACCGCACACACGTGCACGCATGTAAATATATTCCGAATCACCTACACCATGGCCACCTACCCGCATAAGCCAACGTTAGAATGCATATAGTTCTTCAGGACACTTCACAGACCGACCGGTTTTTGCATCTCTGGGTTATGTCAAAAAAAAGAAATATATATATATATATGTCAAAAAAAACGCAAGTTCAAAAATAAATAAATAAATAAATAAATAAATAAATATATATATATATATATATATATATATATATATATATATATATATATATATATATATATATATATATATATAATAAGTGCGCACAAAAAATATATATATAAATAACAAACAGGGGTTGACTTATAATTCTAAGATGCTCGACTTAGACCATTTCGGATGGTGGATCCTGGAAAGAGTATAGGCCCTTCGCCTGGGACCATCCGATCTGTGGGAGTCAAAAGGTGTGGAATACGTTGGTCCTATACTGAGAAAGAATCCACTGCTCCAGAAAAGTCCCGAGACTGTCAAAATAAAGTGTGCTTATCCGATCAATTGTAGGAACAAAAGAAATAATAATAAAATACTAATAAAAGGCACGTACTCCAAGCCCGAGACAGCCTCCAAATTTTCTCGATACCTACCAAACCCCATTTTCCTCGTGAGACCTGGGCTGGCCCGAATTTGAAAGGCAGAGATAGCACTAGCCGGTTGATTCGGGAAACTAGTGCGTGCGAAATCGATCGAGGGTATCGCCGTGATCGACGACAGGACACCGCCGCCACGACGCAGATCCGAGCAAGTATGGCAAAGAAAGAACAAACAAGCTATAACAGGATAGCGACAATTGAACGACTGGGAACTAGAAGGGGAAACTCTTGCGTATGCACCTCCTCCTGGGCTTGAGGCTTGGTTAAGAAAGGAACTGGATGACCATGCAAAAAGAAAAATGGATCAGGTGGTAGGTGACCTCTTGGCCAGTTTTTCAGAAGCTCTTGTCATTTTCTCACAAAAGGCCAAAATTCCAGAATATGCTCTTAATACGTCCCACTCTCCTGAAATAAACTCCACTGATACCACAGAAAATATCCTTTTCCAAGCCTCTAAAAAACCATCAAATGCCAGCTACCAACCCAGTAATGACCTCCTTGATCAAGGAAACATGATTTCCAATGCCCATGGCTCTAGCCCAAATTCTCCAGAAATCAACCTTGTTCCTCCCCACCTGAATGCCTATTACCACGACCCAGAAAATCATCCCCCTTTTGATCCTTCAGATACCTATTTCCACATGATCCCGGGGAACTTAAAAAGAATCATTTGCATACCAGAAAAAGAATCCCTACTGGGCCCGGGTCCAGGCAAGCCGATTCCACTCCAACTATATCCAAAAAAGAAAACCTCGCTCAGCTGCCTGACCAAAACTCGACCTAGCCATATATCAAAGCCCAGAAGCCGAAAAGAAAGACATTACGATGACTTGCCTGCCCCACGATCCGAAATACTCCAAACACTGAGTGCCCATGGGATACTGAAACCCATGGATAATTACCATCCACCCAAACCATTGCCCATCACCTGGAACCATGCCCAGTTTTGTGAGTACCATAAATGCAGTGGTCATCTTACCAATCAGTGCTACATGCTCAGAGACGCCATTCAGGACCTCATCGACAACAAAGAAATTACGGTGGCGGGTACAAAAATCTTTGAAACCAGCCAAGCCAAGGAGGTGTAAGAAAAACAAGTTAGTCTAAATAAAGTATGAATGAAGGTGCTGTAAAATACGTTGACTAATAAAGGAGTTTCCCAATAAGTGTTCAAAGGAGACAGCTTTCTGGGTATGATAGACAGAGGCACTGATTATGAAAGGCTCTCTGCTGAGTTCGAGTCTATTTCTAAAAAGCCTCTGCAGAATTGGTACACCACTACCGGTCCGCTCCTGACACCCGCAGACTTGGTAGACCGCTTCGGATATACTATCCCTGATCCTTTTCCTAGCTTTACGCACTGGTCATCTACCAATCCGCTACCTATAGTCGAGGATCTCAAACCCCGTGTCCTCAACAATGTAATAACCCCCGTGACAATGTGCTTTTAATAATAATATAAATGTCTTTGCTTATTCCTTAGTTGCACCTACTTTAAAAGACGATTAAATAATAATTATTATGATAATGAGTCATTTAATAAAATGGACCCAAAAGATAAAAATTATCTACTGAAGCTTGCAAAGTCGGCCGAGTACCGTGAACAGAGCCATTCATCACAGATATCAAGACCTCCGTCCACTATCAACCTGGCCGACAATAAAGTCAAAGAGATCGAATCCAGCTACCTCCAAGGTCCGTAAAGAAAGGCACTTATCGATCTCCTCAAAGAATTCATGACATCTTTGCCTCGGTCCTACGAAGATATGCCCGACCTAGATCCAATTTTACATACGAAAGCACCGATTCCCACATACCCTCGAAGCACCGGATTCCCACATATGCTCGCCTAGTCAAACAAAGCTCCGCCGCATCGCCGTCAAGCCGAATGGTCACTACAAGTCAAAGAAGAAATCATGAAACATCTGCCAACTTTATTCTGGGTAGTTCAATACCCAACTTGGTCGTCCAATATAGTGACCGCTCCTAAGCCCAACTGGAAAGTCGACTGTAGACTTCCGCGACCTCAACAAAGGCCACCCAAAGATGACTTCCCCCGCCCAACATTGATATTGTGGTAGATGCCGCAGAGCTCACAAAGTCCGATCCTTCGTCGACGCATGCCGGGCTACAACCAAATCAAAATGGCAGAAGACCGTGAGAAGACCTCATTCACTACTCCCCTGGGTATTTATCGTTATAATCGCCATGCCATTCGGATTAAAGAATGCCGAGCCACTTACCGTAGGGCTGCCACCACCCCTCTTCACGACATGATCCATAAACAAATGGAGGTCTATGTCGATGATATGATCGTGCATTCCAAATGACGCCTACGGTGCTCACATTAAAGATCTTCGAAAGTTCTTCGAAAGACTCGTAAAGCACCGTGATGAAGCTTAACCCCACCAAATGTACTCAAGGTTACCGAGGCAAAGTCCCGGGTTCCTAGTAACTGAACAAGGCATCGAGATCGAGCCAAGAAAGATCAAAGCCATTCTAGAAATGCCACGTACCAAAAACTCCTCCGAAGTCAAAGGCTTCCTAGGCCTGCTAAAGACATCACTGCTTTATCGACATACCGACCACCACCTATGAGCCCCTCTTAAACTCCTAAAAAGAATACCGACCAAGTCTGGGACGCAGTGCCGCCTAGCCTTCGAGAAAATAAAAGCCTACCTTACCAATCCCCTCAGGCTAGCTCCACCCCATACACATAAACCTTTCCTCATATACTTAACCTCATAGACATCAGCAGGAATATGCTCGCCAAGAGAAAGAAGATTCTATATTGAAAATGCCATATATTTCATAAGTAGAAGCTACAAGGAAGCGAGCTAAACTATTCTGGAAAAAGTCAAGACCTCCTACCGGGCCACTTGCAGAGGCTCAAAACCTATCTCAAAGGAAGGTCCATCAAGCTCATATCCGTGATGGACCCCATCAAATACATCTTCTGAAACCTCACTATCCAAATTCGACCGCAAGTGGTCCTTTTCTTCTCAATGAGTTTGACATAACTTATGTCACTCTCAAGTCTATCAAAGGAAGCATCATTGCACCACTTAGCCTATCTACCTCTCAAGGCCGAAGATGCAACCGAGCCCTGGCTTTCAAAATGAAGGTATCCTGAAATCATCGACCAGACACCGCTGGGCGATGTTCTTTGATGGAGCCGCAAACAAAAGAGGCTTTGCATAGAATCTTGTTAATCGATCCGCTGACTCTCATACTCCGTTGGCTATAAGGTTGAATTCGAATGTTCAAATAATACGCTGGAATATGAAGCCCCGTATTGACTCGGCTTGAAGAAGCTCTCAGTGGGAGCTAAAGATCTCGAAGTCTATGGAGACTCCCCCGATTATAAATCAAGTCGAAGGAAGATGGAGGACCTGTGATCCCCTACGCAACTCTATCATGCCACCATAATGCCGCCTCGTTTGGTTTTATCTCGCTCCATTACTTGCCACGAGATAGAATCAATTTGCCGATGCCCGGCCACTCAAGGCCACTAGTCCGTATTCCCGCCGAAACTAAAGTCCAGCCATTTATAGTCGGAAGAAGGTCACTCCCAAGATACTAAGCTGCTTCAAAATAAACGCACTCCGGCAGCATCATGAGCCCTGTATGCCGATATCTTAAATCGCTCCAGAAATCTTTATCCTCCCCGGCTTAGACAAAAGAGGAAGAGTCTCCCTCGCGAAGACGGGCCTCCCAATTGCGTGACTCAGCTGGGCACCAGATAAAAGGCACTATCAAGGCCTCAACCTACTATGTGTTAATCGTGCCAAAGCCGAGCAAATTATGGATCAACTACATGGTGGTACCCTGGCCCCACATGAATGGCCATATGCTATCAAAGAAAGTCATCCGACAGGGTACTATGGAGTACACTCGAGACCGACAGATCTCGGTGGTGCGGACATTGCGACAAATATGAACGCTGTTAATCTACAAAGATGTGCCCCACACGCCCTATACAACTCCATACCCCCTCGGCCCTTCTCAACATGGGGTATCGACGCCATAGGCCAAATTCACCCGGCGGATCCAATGGCCATGAATACGCCCCTAGTGAGCCGCCGACATTTCACAAAGTGGGTAGAAGCCTCTTCCTACAAGGTCTTAAATGCTCGAAAGGTGTCCGATTTTATCCGGCCAATATCATATACCGCTATGGGTACTTTCGAGATCATCTCCGACAATCCGGCTCTTATTTTGAAGTGGACGTGAACCGCCCGCCGGATGAGTTCAAGATCCAAAGACACAAATCCTCCCCTACCGCCACAAGCCAATGGTGCCGTTGAAGCGCCCAACAAAACTCGAGAACATTATCAAAAATGGCCGATATATGTGAAGAGATCGCCGTAAATTGCCACTAGCCCTCTCTGGGCTACCGTGACGCCGCCATTCAAGACACCCACCGGGCTACCCCCTACTCTCAGCATATGGCATGGAAGCGTAATACCAATAGGTGGAAATTCCATCATCGAGAGTGATGATGGCTAATATGTTAAGTTGATCGGGTCAAAGGGCTGCACGAAGAACTGCCCTAATTGACGAAGCCACTGTTAGCCTGGAGCATACCCGCATATCAAAGGCGACGCCCGAAGCCAACAAAAAAGTCAAAGGCCGGGATATCCAAGTTGGAGACCTTGTTCTGAGAAAACCCCCGTTATGTTGATACTAGGGGAAAATGGAAGTCTCGATGGGACCATACATCGTTATGAGATCCGATCGAGGTGCCGTGGCTTCACCAACCAAGATGGGAAGATCTTGTCCAAATTTCTTCAACCTCGACAAACTCAAAAGGTACTACGCCCGAGCCATCCTATCCACTGACAAGCCTCCTCTCCACCGGCTAGCCCGAAAACCCGAAAGGGCGCTAGCAAAAAATTAGGGCATAAAAAATATAATTAAAAAAAAGAGCTCGCTAGGTTGAAAACCAAAGGGCGGCCTAGGCAAAAATTAGAGCACAAAATAATAAAAATAATAAAATAATATAAAATAAAAGGAGAGGGAAGGCATTATTTGAAGCCCCCAAAGATCACTTCTAGCCTTCAAAGACATCGAGGCCTCTGACTAACGAAAAGAGAAAACCACCACAAAGCAGCCTCATGTTAAAACACTAAAATATAATTTTACAGTCCTAAGGTGCAACTTAGGAATATTTATTAAGACGCCTATATTATACATTATTTGCATGGTACATATCTATATACCTATACCCCTTTGTTTTTCCCTAAACAATCCTTTTTGCCTTTAGCCCCGAGCTGCCTATCGCTGCCTCAACGCCCACCGAGCCGGACTATATACTCCTTCTCAAGCAGTCGCAGAAGAAGCTCTAGACTCATCAAAGATGAGAGCCACTCGATGTGTCTCCTTCTTCATCATCTAAGATCTCCGGCTCTTTCCCAGCAGCTTGTATTGCTCGACCTCGCTTCATCATTTCTCAGACCAAAGACTTCATACAGTGGGGGAGGAGGAATAACTACCTGCCT
>CM028384.1:19995916-20028737 GCA_013146195.2 Codonopsis lanceolata | reverse complement strand
CGCCTTTAGCCACATCTTGATTGGTCGGCAACTCAAAATTATCCTCTAGCCAGGGTATCCCAACCTCTTCGTAGACCAGGGAGCCTTCCTCCTCGGCCACAGACTTCCCTTTGGCAAGGGAGAAGTTCGCCAACACATTCCACTTCATCCTCTTCATCGACGAGGGTCATCACCTTCTCTTTCACTTACCCGACTAGGTTTTCCGAGGAGAAGGGTCAACAACTGGAGCAACTATAGTACGCGGGGACTTGGAGGGCACAGCCACGGGAGGAGGGGTCGAAGACACGGTTATAGGAATGGTCTTTTTCGACCCGACCCCTCGAGAAGAAGTAGGAACCGCCTTCACAACTTTTGTCGCAGCGCCCACCCCCGGCCGTAGGCCGGGTCGGCAAACCATAGCTGCCCAGATGTCGAAGCAATAAGCTTCCAATACACTGACGATTCATTACCGATTTTTTCCTGGCTTTTCACAAATTCATCCGCGCGTCAAGATTCCTCATCGCTGAAAAACAAGAAAGGGTTGAATTAGAACAGATAACGGAAAAATGATAAATAAAGTGAAGAAAATAAAAGGGGAAAGTATTCACGATGGTCCGGCAAGGCTTTGCAAATTTCTGTAATAGATAGACAATTTTTCAAGACAAGGTCCCTGCACCAACCACTCCTGGTGTGTCGATCTCGTCTCAGACATCGAGGACGAGACCCCTAATGTCCTTGGCCGACATCCCGACCAACCTAAGTAGCTCCTCGGTATTGGAGACCGAACTCCAGCTAAATACGAGTGGATTCTCGCCGCGTAGACCCAAGTAATCCTCCACGCCTCTGGCTCCCTCTGGCCTGGGAAGGGTGGGGCAATGACTTCACCAACTCTACAGCATCGCGGGGAACGGGAAAATTCCATCCCCGCCGACTCTCTATAATAAGGACCTTATCGGCCCAATGCCCTGTCTTGCTGGGGGGCCGAGCGAACAGGTTGACCCCATTGTTGTGGTACTTGCACTGGAGGCGGCCCAAAGACATGGTGACAGCAAAATAATTTTTGAAGAGAGGAAGGGTGGGTTCGAAGCCAAGCACCCGTAAACAGGCAGTGAAGCTAATCAAATACCTCACTAAGTTGAGGGATAGGTCCAAGGGATGAGCCCCGACTTCGTCAAGCAGCTCACATATGAAAGGATCCAAGGGCAGTCGAAGCCCTACCTCGAAAAAGGATGTATAAAAACCGACTCCACTTCGGAGAAGTCTCAATTCAGAAGTGACAAAGCTCAACTGCAGCATCCCCAAATCCCTCGGGACTATGGTCAGGAACCGGGTTGCTCCAGGCCTCTACATCCTCGTGCCCAATATGATTACACCACCCCTTAACCACCTACCCCTGGTTATCACCTTCTGGCCGATAACATCCTCGCCACCTTAGATTTCCCCAAATGCTCAAGTTTCTGCTCACTCCTACCTTCTACCCTAAAAAAGCCGATGAAGAACCAACAGCATCTTTCTTCCTCTTCTTCTTCGCTAACTCCATGTTCTTCTTCATCATTCGTTGTGCCTCGAACTCGCTGTAAAAGGTTTGATAAAGATCAAAATAAGCTTGATCCCTCGACTTGCAAAGATACATCTGAGACCCGAGAGGTCGGTCCTCGACTTTCCAGGACTCATCCTTGCGCGAGGGAAGCCCATCCAGTTTGTAACCGGCAGCTAACAACAGCCTCTTTGCTTCACTGGGAAGAACGACTTCCCAGTTTCCATCAGTCTGCTTGTACACCTGGGAAAGGGTGGGAGACCGGGCATAAATTACCCTAGGATTTGCTTTTTTGGTCCTCATTGCCGAAAAAAGGACCGAGGGAGAGGGAATTCTTAGAGAGGATGACGAGGAAGACGAAGAAGGGGACTTATATGCTATATTTGAGGAAGAATGATCGGGAGTACGACGCGAGGACCCGGACCCGGAACTCATAAAAATGATAAGACAAATAAAACCTAAGAATGGAAGACAGATGAAAGGGAGAGAAAAACCTTAAATGAATAACGACAAGGCTAAAGCAGAAGAAAACGGAGCACAAAGGACTGGAACCTGAAAGGAAATGCACAAGGGAAAACCCACCGGCGTTAGTACGAAAGGCAGGAGCCGGTAACCGTTTGCCGAAAAAGAAGTACTACTGAACGGAACTCACCTAAACGGCGCAGGAAGAGGCTGCAAACAAGAAGAAAATGAGCAGGACAGGAAAACGAGCCTAAGACACTGCTTTTGGAAGAGAAACGGCGGCTGAAAAGGGGTTAAACGGCAGAAATCCGGCAAGAGGTGAGAGTCGCCTGGAAATCGCTTGAGCGGGAAAAACCAGAAAGTAGACGGAAATGTGAAGAAGAAGCCGAAATTTTGACTTTATACGACCCGCAAATTTCCGGGTCAACCCGACTCCGAACACGCGGACCCTGACCCACCAATGGCCGCTCGACACGTGGCAACAGTAATCGAAACGACGTCGCTAAAATTAAGAAGTAAAGGCGCCGCAATTCTGGATATTAAATGAAAAGTCGGCTTTATGACGCTTCGGGAAACGTGCAATTAATGAGACGTGACCCCAGCCGACGCCGCCACTCCGACCGCCAAAACGAGCTCGCCCCAAGAAAGCCATCCTCGGTATACTCCCGAAATTAAAACGAAGAAGTCGCGATCGATGAAGGGGATCCCAATCGAAGACCAGTCGAGTCATACTTTCCAAGCTTGGGATGAATCCTCGCACTTGGAAAGTCGGGGGCAACTGAAAGGCTCAACAACTCGCTTCCTACATGGCAAACACGTGGCAGCTAGAGCAATGACACATGGCAGCCAGGGCGACCTGGCCTAGCCGAGGATCATCTTTGAATCCGAGCGCAACCAAGCCAACCAGGCTCATACCGAGTAAGACCATTATCAATAAGCCGAGCATTGCTTAGCCGACTTTGCATAGTCGGTCCCCGACCTTTACCGATCATCGTAGGAGACGAGGATGCAATCCCAGCCGACCAAGCGACCACGAGAACTCAGGGTCGGCTGGAAGTCTAGGCCGACCTGAATGAAGTAACGTCATCATAGTACAGAGTACGCCAGGTGGCTCGGTTTAATTGGAAAGACACCAACGTGCTCTGCACCCGCCATTCCACCAACTGTTGACTTTCCTGGTACTCTGACATACCTGAAAAAGTGAAAGCCAATGAGAACCAGCCAGCTCGGCCGACCAACAGATTTGGTCTCCATCGTGATGTCCCACGCTGCCATGCAAACCAAGCCTGGAGAGGAGTATAAATTGAGGGTATGGCATTATTCACACTTAACAAGCTTCCTGCACAGAGCATACAAATTGTTTATGGTGACCACAGGGGACGCCTGTTCTCACCTACGTTATCCCTTCACTGACTCTCACGCTGGAGGGCTTTAGCTGGGATAACCTCCCAGCTCCCTAACCGGTGTTTTCTCTTGTTTCTCAGGTCACGAACACAGGGCTTAGGAAGAACCAAGGAAACTAGTAAGAAAACCAGCCAGATATCCACTCTGCAACACTCATACAAACACCTCACCACCTAGACCAGCTCCACGTAAGCTCAAAGCGTAGTCACCCCTTATTTGGCGTGATCAGGGAGAAAGTTGTGCCAATTGATTTCACATCTGACTTCTCAGAACAGGTATGACAACTATTAAAATGGACCCATATTTAATTGTGCATTGGATTCCCAATTTTAGATTTGCGATTGTCAAATTTTGAGGTGATTTTTGTATTGCAATACCGAAATTAGGGCGGGGAGGAGTTTATCATTGCGTCTTTTGTTTATTAATGATATTTTCGTTATTTTGTCACAAAAAGTGTAACTTAGCCATTAAAAAAATATATTCTTTCGTCCTAAAATTATTGTCGTGTTTTTTTTATTTGTTCCAAGATAATTATTTTGTTTGAAACTTTTTTTTTATGACAACTTTGTTATGACTTTATCGTTATTTTTTCATTATAGTTTAATTATAAGCCACATACACATGAATTTTAAAGTAAATTATACATCAAACTAATATCAATAATATATTAATATATGTGTTCTTCCAATTAGAAGAGGTATTTTAGTGATGATAACGGATAACTACGACCTCTCTTCAGCTTAATATTCATGAAAGCATGAAATTGATACCCCAATTTTACTAAATATCCATACATTTGAAATCAAATTACTATTATATCCTTCACCTTATATTACAAAATTAAATTACTATTCAACCCTTCTTCCTGTGTAAAATGTTTAATGAAGGATGGTCGGACGAGCCGGTCTTTACAAAGAGTGCCACCCGACCCACCCTTGTTTGTGATAGTCAGCTAACTAAAAATAAAATAAAATAAAAAATATGATGGATGGGTCATGTATCCAATCGGTCTTCACATAGCTTTAATTTTGGTTTTACAGCCAATACCCACTAGAGCTGAAATCGTAGGATTTATCAAATATGACCAATGATGTGTCTGGCCCAAGCTGGGTCATGAGTGAAGCACGAGCTAGCATCACATGCCAGTCACGAACATAATTAATATGGGGCTCGCCAGCCTAGCGGACAAATTAAGTAACTAAGATACCAAACAACGAACAGTGGAACTTCCGTCTAAACCTGGCAGGACATAGGCCGGAGTGGTTTCACGAGGCCTAGCCTTGCACTTCCACTAAGGTTTTCTGTATTTTTAATTAGGTTCAAGAAAGCAGATTAAAACTCAAATATCCAACTCATCATATGGACGACCCAAGCTGTAATTTTGCCACAACAACCATTTAACTCGACGAATAAACATATATGACCATATACCCTTTTTATCTTTGTAAGCCTAAACAAGTCAACTCAGTACTCTAGTTTAGATATCTCCAAGAATCCAACTTCACCATGCATTACACATGCTCTCAAAATCTGATAGTAAAATATATGCATATAGATAATAGATCAATGTTCAGTAATCACTAATCACAATGAAGACAAAAAAGTTGTATTAATAGCCGTCAAAAATGGACCAATGTTCAAATACAGTATGATAAAAAGTTGTAATGTCACAACTGCGGTAAAAAATGTAAGAGCAGACAAATCAAATCAAAACTCAAATACAATCTATTAAAAATCAATAAAATAATTTATTAGATATATATTTGATTCAAAACCAAATAATTTTTTCTAATGGTGACATAAAATTCAATATATTTACACACTCCACGATCTTTATCTCTGTTAATAATGACTAGAAACTTGCAAAAATTATAGAATTTTTTTTGATATCCAAATGAAACAAACCAAATCTCTATTTATAGGTAAAAATGTGTACTTTAATTCGGAAAAAAAATAATTAAAAAAATAAATTTTTTTTGGCTAAAAATTGGTCAAAAAAGGCGATGGAAGAAAATAAAATATTATCCACTCAAATGATGACACTTGAAAAAGGACTTAGGATTCGGGGACTTTGGGATTCGAAGGATGATTTTATTTTTATTTTTTTTGTTAAAATCATTGGTTGATTTGAGATGATTTTTTTAAATTCTCCATTGATGAGAAGATTTTTATTAGATTTGGGGAAAAAAAAAACCCTCATTGCACATGCTCTAAGAAGCAAAAAATTGGGAGAAATTCTTTAACCCACTTAGTCGACCGATTATCGACCAGTGATTTCTGATGTTGAGACGTGTATTTTTACTGGTTTACTGATAAACTAATCACGGTTTATCAATAGTTTATCAATAAATCAAATCATAAAAAAATATTTTTTTTAAAAGGCTACAAATGACTAATTCATCTTTGAGTTGACAATTTGTGTAAATACACCTACTTTAATTTTGTGGACTTAAACAATCAATCTACCTTTTTATCTTTGTAAGCCAAAAGGCAAGTAGGCAACTCTGTTCTCTAGTTCAGATATCTCCAAGACTCCAACTCCAACTCTCAAAAGGTGCTAGCTAGAATATTAGTTTTGTTTATGTTTACATAACCATTAGCAAGAAGTTGTAACCGTTAGTACAGAACTCTTAGGCTACTATACCAGAGATGGTTAGTATATATTGTATTTCTTCCAGTTTTTATATTTAAAATTAAGAATGTAATTATTTTTCTCCAGTTTATGATGGTTGAACAAACACTTTTTTGGTAGATTCTTTCCCTATTTAAGAAAAATATTAAAATAACCGATTTAAAACTTTGAAAAATAACTTGTCCACAATTTTTCTAAAATAAATGTGACTTCTGAGAACAGAACTATTGGGCCAAAAACACAGCTCAAGCCTTTAGTACCCTAACCTCTTTATAAAAAAAAGTAAAAATTTGGGTAAAACGGTTTTACTGATATTTTTTTTTAGATGGATTATTTTTATCCGACCTATTATGTGTTGGTGAGTTAAGCTGTAAGAGAAAGTGAATCTGTTTTACGAATTAAGATCCGTAAGACGACCTTTAATGAGACTTACTCTATAAAAGATTTGTCTAAAGTATAATATCTTAACATGGTACTCCTGTATTTCTTCTTTTCTTTTTCTTTTTTTCATAGAACGCTGCAAAAAACAACGTTATATGGAAATAAGATAAATCATACTGTATAAGAAGGAAAAATAAAATAAAATGTATTCTTTTCATTTTCAAATTATTGTCTTTTTTTTCGTCCGTTCTAAAATAATTATGCCCTTTAAAAACATTTATTTTTAAAAAAATATTTTTACCACTTTATCCTTACTTTTTCTACATACATTAATTATGATCATATTATCAAAAATACTAAAAAAACAATATATTACACTAATATTTATAATAAATAAAATAAATTGATTTGAAATACAAAGACAAAGCAATGTCATAATAAAGTGTTTTTAATTACCACACACCTACTCTCGTCCTTTTACATCTTCATTATCAGTCTCTTTCATCTACTAAACATGGCTGGAAATCCCCTCCTCATTTTCTCTTCTTATTAGGAAGATGAAATCAAGAAAAAGACAAGGAGATGCTATTTTTATTACATTTTTTACTTATTTACTTTATTCTTAATTATTACATTAAATAAATGTAAATTTAAATAAAACTATTCCTTTTTAAGTTGGGGTGATCTCCTATAAGACGGTCTTACAGATCCTTATTCGTAAAACGGAGCCTCATTTAGAAGTTCGCGGGTCATAATAAATTAATAATACGTTATAAAAAATCATAAAAACCAATTTGGTGAGATGATTTATAGCAAATCTTATAAGTTATCAAAATCAATGCGCTTGGTCTTAGGTTTAAAACCTCTTAGGACCGTTTATAAGTTTTATTGCCAGAGATGTGTCATTTTGGCATTATTTACATTTACGATCAATCAGAGTGTTACTTTTAGGCTTGACGTGTGTCACTTTGAGAACAAAAGTGTGTCACTTTTGGATAATTGTTGTCTTAGGTCTGATTAAGTTTTAATTAGTTACTTTAAATCAGAGTGTCACTTTTAAACATAGAATGTGTCGCTTTTAAGTTTTACATGTGTCACTTTTGGCAAAAAAAAATCACTTTTCATCTTTAAATTTTTATTCATAAGTGTTACGTTTAGTTTATCACTTTTAGGTATTAATTATGTCACTTTTAGGCATTAGGTGTGTCACTTTCGATAAAACAACTCATTTTTATAATCATACAATTTGTATCAATAAGAGTGTCACTTTTAGGCTTGGAGTGTGTTACTTTTAGGACTAAAGTGTGTCACTTTTGAGCTAGTGATTTTAACAGCAATAACCAGTTGAACACTACTGAAATATATCTTCTCATTCATAGAAGAGCAATTGAACACTTTTGATTTTGACATTGTTTACATTTACGATCAATCAGTGTGTTACTTTTAGGCTTGATGTGTGTCACTTTGAGAACAAAAGTGTGTCACTTTTGGATAATTGTTGCCTTAGGTCTGATTAAGTTTTACTTAGTTACTTTAAATAAGAGTGTCACTTTTAAACATAAAATGTGTCGCTTTTAAATTTTACGTGTGTCACTTTTGGCAAAAAAAAAATAAAATTACTTTTCATCTTTAAATTTTTATTCATAAGTGTCACGTTTAGTCTATCACTTTTAGGTATTAATTGTGTCAATTTAAGGCATTAGGTGTGTCACTTTTGGTAAAACAACTCATTTTTATAATCATACAATTTGTATCAATAAGAGTGTCACTTTTAGACTTTGAGTGTGTTACTTTTAGGACTAAAAGTGTGTAACTTTTGGGCTAATTATTTTAACAACAATAACCAATTGAACACTACTGAAATATATCTTCTCATTTATAGAAATGTATATAATCCTAAGTGTCAATCGTTAAAAACACAAAACCATAACTTTTTCAAGGTAAAGTATATGTTTCTTACTCAAACTTACAAAATTTACTGAAAATATGTCTAAAATAACCGAGCATAAGGAGTCTTGGAACCAAATTCTTTGACTTGATGGGAATCAGAAAAATCAGTAGTCTTTTTTTTTGCCCTTTTCAATACTTTCCTTAATTCTTTTTCTCCTTCCCTTTGTAATAGAGCGAGCAGGATCTAGGCATGTAGTAGATGAACTTGAAACACGAGATGATTCATTTTTGGTCTGGTAAATTTTTTAAGGAAAAGTGTCACTTTTTAGTATTAAGAGTGTCACTTTTTAGTATTAAAAGTGTTACTTTTAAGTATTAAATGTGTCAATTTTTAGTATTAAGAGTGTTACTTTGTATTTTAATAAAAATTATAATAAATTTTCATTTATAGTGTCACTTTTAACATTAAAATATGTTACTTTTGTGTTTTTAATATGTCACGTTTGGTTTTAAACTCCAAGGCGTGGGGCACCGGAGCAAATAGAGGAAATGAACATTAAAAATTAATTTTGTTGGGACACCTTGGACCACATCAGGCAAAACTGTTAAAGCTTGCTAGGATCCGTAAGACCGTCCTACACAAGTCTTTGTTGTTTAAGTTAACTAATCAAAACTACTTTCTTAATTACCTTGTATTCTAACATTATTTTTTTTTTTATCAAACATCACTAAACAACAAAATTATTTTATTTATATTTTTAACATTTTAATTCTCAACAAACAAGGTACATTATTTTTTTGGTAATAAATATATTTAATCAATTTTTGCAACCCCTCACGTTTCATATTCCATTATCATAAAAATAATATCATTAATACATTTTCTACCATTTTAGATTATATTGGATATTTTATTATCAAAAATTAATATTCTAATTTATTCTAAAAATATTATTTTAAAATATCAATTCAATTATTATGGTAAATATTAAACTGAATATTGGTTTCAATCAACTCAAGAATTAAATTTTCAAATCAATTATAAAGGTAGACAAAATAATTAAATATTATGATACTATTTTATATTATGATTTTACTATTCGATTATTTTACCGTTACATCATTTAAATTTCACTTTAAATTTTTTCCATAAACAATGAACATATATTTACTTAAAGTTTGGTATAAAAAATATCCTTACAATATTTTTTTATTATACAAAATAACTTTAGTTATAAGATTAATTAATAAAGTATTACAAAAACTAAAAATAATAATAAAATAACTATGTTATTCATAAATGTTTAAACTAAAAAATAATGTTAAAAGGTAATTAGGAAAGTAACTTGATTAGTGAACTTAAAATAAGCAAGTAATTAAGGGGTAATTTTGCTCAAACATATATTTATTTGATGTAATTATTAAAAATGTAGTGAAGAAATAAAAATTGTAGTGAAAATAATCTCCCAAAAATAAATCTTCTATAATAAATAACTACAATATAGTTACCCAGTTTTTCCAAATACTTTAACAATAACAAACCAAAACTATCAATTTCAAATAATTCAAAAAAACTTAGGGAAATAATTCAAAAAACATGGGAAAGAGATGGAACTAAAGTGGGCCAAGACATCCACCTTTGGTCATCCATAATCCCTGGAAAAACTAAAGTAAAATAAAAAGCAAAAGGATAATGCTAGGGTCACTCTAATAGCACTTAATTTTAGTTACTAAATGATGTGACATCTTACGTGTCATATTGTTAACATAACTTTTTAATTTATAGTGGAGCCCATAAATATGAATCCGTTTATGCATTTTATCCTGTAAAAAAAATGGGTTCTCCACATTATGGGAGTTCTTCATTTTGGGTAAATAATTTGTTTTTTATACTTGTTTGAAAAGTTTTTTTTTCTTAGTAATTATCTATGTTAGTTTTATGTAATATTTCTTATTTTATATTTGAAGAAGTGTTTGTTTGTAATAAAATATTTGTTATTTGTCCCAAATATTTAAAAAATTAAAACTATAATTAAATTAGGCAATATATTAATTAAAGTACATTTGTGTATTTACATGTATTTACACAAACAAAACTTTCATAATCAGATAAATGTTTACCTCAGTGAAGTATCCCTTTGAGACACATTATATTAATGATATATTTTAGATCATAGCATAGTGATAAATACTAGTGAAATATACATATTCTATTGATAATAATGATAGAAGTCTTATATATAAAGTCTTTAAAAACATACATTAACCTCTACCAAATGCATGATACATCTATTCTATTGGTAATAATAATATTTTTAAAACCAACATTAATTTATAACCAATATGTGATACATCTTTTCTATTGATAATAATAATAGAATACTTTGTAACCAATGTGAAATACATGCATCTATTCTAATATTTGTAACAAAAAGTCTTTAATCTAAAGACTTTGTAAACCAACATTTATTTTAAAACAATATGAAATACATATTTTTTATTGGTAATAAGAGTAAAAGTATTTATTATAAGACTTTAAAACTAACATCTTTTTCTAAACAATTTAAGATACACCTTTTTCATATTCTAACAATGTGAGATATATATTTTTTATTTATATTGGTAATAAAAGTTTAAGACTTTTATCTAAATACTTTTAAAACAAACATCTCTTTCTAACCATGTGATATACATCTTTTCTATTGGTATTAATAGTATTTTTAAAACCAACATTAATTTCTAACAAATGTGAGATACATTCTTCTATAGGAATAATAACAGTCTTTTATATAAAAACTTTTGAAATCAACATCTCTTTCTAAACAATATGAGATACATCTCTTTTATTGGTTATAACATAAAAATAATAATATTAGTAGTCTTTTATCTAAATAGTTTTGAAACTAACATCTCTTTGTAAACAATGTGTGATACATCTAATAACATAAAAATTCGTTTATCTATGAATTTTATAACCAATATATGTTTCTAAATAATGTGTATCTCTTTGTAACCAATGCAATGTATATTATCTAAAAACATTTTAACTCCATATCACTTTCCTAACTAATATGAAATACATATTTTTTTTCTATTGGTATTAAGTCTTTTATAAAAAAAGACTTTTAATACCTATATCACTCTTTAACCAATATATAATATATCTCATCAAAAGTATTAAAGGAAACAATATATTTCACCAATATTTATAATACAGTTAATAATTTATTCTTAAATAATATATTGAGTTAAAGTGAATAATAATTTGAAAACGAAAATAGTAAATTGATTTGAAATACAAAGACAAAACAATGTAATAATAAAGTGTTTTTAATTACCACACACCTACTCTTGTCCTTTTTCATGTTCATCATCAATTCCTGGCCGGTCTCTTTCATCCTCCTCTCTTTATTTTAGGGTATCTCCATTTTTGAGAAATCCACTCTTCTCTCTTTCTCTTCTTATGAGGAAGATGAAATCAAGAAAAAAATATAATATTAACAACCCAAAACTATCAATTTCAAATAATTCAAAAAACTTGGGAAATAATTCAAAAAACTTGGGAAAAGACATCCCTAATCTAAGCCCCACGTTATTTAACGTGCAAGCTTTCCCTGAAAAACTAAATAAAATAAAAGACAAAAAGAGCACTCAAATTCTCCGATCAGCTCAATTCTTAGGAAATTATGCATTTTATCTTGTCTAAAAATGGGTTCTCCATATTCTGTGAGTTCTTCATTTTGGGTAAATAATTTGTTTTTTTATACTTTTTTGAAATTTTTTTTTATTTTTAACAATTATCTATGTTAGTTTTATATAATATTTCTTATTTTATATTTGAAGAAATGTTTGTTTGTAACAAAGTATTTGTTATTTCTCCAAAATATTTAAAAAAAATTAAAACTATAATTAAATTATGCAATATATTAATTAAAGTACATTTGTGTATTTACATGTATATGATTAATGCTATTCCAATATATACAAAGATTATCCTAATAATATTGACTATTGTTTTTTTTTTAGCAGTGATGAAATATCATTAATTAAGTCAAAGAAAGTTTACATTAGCGTTAGAACGAGCTACGCACCATGCAAGAGAATGAGTAACAACATTAGCTCATCTATTAAGATCTTAACTAATATTTGACAAACACAAACAAAACTTTCAGAATCAGATAAATGTTTTTTTTATTTGTTTTAAAATAATTATTTTATTTAAGTTTTTTAAAAAAATAATATTTTTACCACTTTATTCGTATTTTTTAATCATATTTTAATTATGTGCTACGTATAAATAAAATTTAAAATAAATTATAAATTAAATTAATATTAATAATCAAATTATATGTGTTTTTTTAACTGTGCGCAAATAAGGGAGGGAGTACTAAAAAATTTCGATTATAATTCATCACGTGACCGGTCCAAATTTAACCCTATAAAAAATTCACCCAAGCCGACACAGGGTCCCACCATACACACACGAGGAGAAATGATGAAAAAGTTGTCCCAATTGATGTCAAACATCATCAATGTTATGCAACCACAAAGAAGACAAAAGAGTTGTACAAATTGAAAAAAGTTGTAATCTTAAATTTTTTTTGGAGAAATTCATTAATTATTACCACATTTTCAGAGATATTAAAAAAAATATTACTCCATAAATTATTATCCTGGTTGATTCGGCGCACAGATTAAGAAAAAACAATTGATTTGATTATTTATATTGGTTTAATATATAGTTTCATTTAAAGCTCATGTGTATATGACTCATAATTAAAGTAAAGTGAAAAAATAAAGGTAAAGTGGTAAAAATGATGTTCTAAAAAGGTAAGTTTCAAAGTGAAAAATTATTTTAGGACGGACGAAAAAGGAAAGAAGGACGATAATTTATGGACAAATGGAGTATATTTTATTAATATTAATAATACAGTTAATTTTTTTTATTAAATAATATATCAAATAAAAAAGAACAATAATTGAAAAATAAAGAGAGTAAATTAATTTGAAATACAAAGACAAAACACTGTCGTGATAAAATGTTTTTTAATTACCACACCTACCCTTGTCCTTTTTCATCTTCATCATCAATTCTCGATCGCTCTCTTTCATCCTCCTCTCTTTATTTTAGGGTATCTCCATTTTTGAGAAATCCTCACTTCTCTCTTCTTAATAAAATAAAATAAAAACAAAAAAATCAAATCAAATTACCGCTAAATTATTCATTTCTTATAATTTTTTTAAATAACTGAGCCGCTCATAATTATCTAAAGGGGTAAAAATGTCATTACAACACGACCACTTATAACAAGGAGGCACTGGGGGCGGACCAAGCCCAACATACCATTGCCAGCAGCTGTAGGGCGGATCATGCGGCCCTAAGAATTGTAAGTGTCCACATGTTGATGCCAACTAATCCAGGCCATATGTTCATTAATTGTCCACTTCGGCAGGACAGATATGCCTTCTAGAAGCCGTCGTGGCATAACAAACTTTGCTCCGTACAACCCTATATAAAGGCCCTGACCCTTTTACAGGAAAGGTACGCTCTCTTTCCTACGTCCATATGCTGTCAAATTTCATTCTCTCTAATTATCACTCATACTGATTCTCACGCCGGAGGTTTGCGCCACCCTCGCCGGGTGACGTTCTTGTCTATTTCTGCGTCCGATCCGTTGAGTAGATTCCCAATCATATCCTTGACGTAAAAAACAGCATCATCAAGTGATTCCGTTGCCGGAAATCAATCTGAACACCAGATACGTAACAATTAACTCAATTAGATCTGAAATTTGCTTAATACCAATGACCGGAGAAAGAGTGATAATGGGCACCGGTCCTGAGCCTGTGACGCTTCAAACACAGGGTCCCACCCTATACACACGAGGAGAAATGATGAAAAAGTTGTGCCAATTAAAATCAAACATCATCAATGTTCTGCAACCACAAAGAAGACAAAAGAGTTGTACCAATACAGTGTGAAAAAAGTTGTAATCTTAAATTTTTTTTGGAGAAATTCATTTACCCACGTTTTCCTATCGACATTAATTATTACCACATTTTCAGGGATATTAAAAAAATATTATATTTTATTAATATTAATAATATAATTAATTATTTTTTATTAAACAATGTATCAAATAAAAAAGAATAATGATTGAAAAATGAAGAGAGTAAATTAATTTGAAATACAAAGACAAAACACTGTCATGATAAAATGTTGTTTAATTACCGCACACCAACTCTTGTCCTTTTTCATCTTCATCACCAATTCTCGATCGGTCTCTTTCATCCTCCTCTTTTTATTTTAGGTTATTGATAAATCCCCGCTTCTCTCTTCTTAATGAAATAAAATAAAAAACAAAAAATAAAATCAAACTACCCCTAAATTATTCATTTCTTATAATTTTTTTTAAATAACGTTGACTTTTTCTTTGTGCACCAGGTGCACTGCCAAGAGCATTCCCAATCTTAAGAAAATTAACTTCTTAAGCTTAGATAATTGTGCTAGTGGCTATCTAGTAGTCTACATAAGAGAGAGATATATCACTTAGGGCATGTACAATGGCGTGGGAAAATCAAACCCAAAATCAAACTCAATCTATTAAAAACCAATAAATTAATTCATTAAATACTTATTTAATTTAAAATAAAAAAATCCTTCCAATGATGGTATAAAATTCAACACATTTACATATCCCATCATCTTTATCTCCAACAATTTTACATATATCACCATCTTTATCTCTATTAATTTAATATATTCTTTCAATTTATATTAACAAATAAATTTTATATTGCATAAATAAATAATTTCGAAATTATATAAATAGTCATTATTAAAATAATATTTATTATAATTCGTTATTATTTATTTATAATATTATTACTTTATTTGTCTTTTTAAAAATAAATTTAAATTTTGTAAAAAATTCATTTGGTATCCAAATGAGACAAACCAAGTCTCTATTTATAGATAAAAATGTGTACTGTTTTTTTAAAAAATAAAAATAAAAAAAAAGTTTTTTTGAATACCCAAACTACCCTTAAACAGCAAATAAAGAAAAAATTCCCTCAACCACCACATTAATGACACATGGAAAACATTGTCAGGAGAGATGTCGGCTGATTGTATTTTTTTTCAAAATTGGTCCATCTAAACGACGTCGTTTTGATGGGCTTTGGCCCAAAACTCATCGTTCCTGCAAGGGCTATTGCGAAAAATCCGTGAAATCAGGAGGTTCATCTGCCGAACCTTTTGGGTTTAAATCATCGGCTGATTTCGTTTTGATTTTTTAAAAACTTCCATTGTTCGCCAAAAATCTTGGAAGATTTGGAGGAAAACCTCCATTGGCCTTACTCTTACTAACCAAGAAGTTACTATTTGGCAGAAAAAGGAGGGGAGGCGGGTGGTTGTAGGGGGTTGTGTGTGGGGAAAAGGGGAAGAGTTTTTTATTTTATTTAAAATGTTGTTAAATTTAATATTTTTTTGTGTAAGAATAATATATAATAGAAAGATTTATTATTAAGTATGTAAGAAAAGAAGAATTTATAGATAACAATAAGACCCAATTAAAAAGTTATATTAAGAACATGCGAATGCTCTAAATATGATGAAATATTCTGTCTTAGACCGGCAAGTAAAAGGGCAACACCCCAATCCGTATCACATAAAGCTTGTACATCAAAAGGTTTTTGTGAATTGTTGAACTTACCTATTTCTTTATTTACATCAAGTGAGAATTTTAGAGCAATCTTGGACTGCATTGATCAATTTAAGAACAAGAAGAAATCTTGGAGTATTATTATATCTCTGTTAGTTGATCTACAAGCCCTGGACAAGCAGCTATATATACAGAATAGGGTGAGGGAGTAGGAGAAACAGCATAACTAACTAAACAGACTCTAAACACCCGCTACCATTTATTAATGGAGAAATGACACTCGCTACCCCTCTGGTTTATAAACCTGTTTCAGACATGACACTGAGACCCCCTGAGCTTCAGTTTGTGATACTCGATGATCCTGTTTGCTGCTAGCTTTAGCTGTATCCATAATGTTAACATCCCCCCTCAAGTTACTAGTCTGAGTAAAGAGATTGAGGACTGGTAACTTGGCCAGAAGATGATAGAAGTGAGGAGATGGTAGGGCCTTGGTGAACAGATCTGCAGGTTGATCAGTAGAGGATATGTATCTAGTTGAAACCAAGCCTCTTTGAATCATTTCTCTGACTAAGTGACAGTCTATGTCAATGTGTTTCGTTCTTTCATGAATCACAGGATTGACTGAAATGTGAATGGCAGATTGATTGTCACAGTATAGAGACACTGGAAGATCAGAGTTGATGTGGAAGTCCTTAAGCAGGGATATCAACCATTTTAGTTCACAACATGTGTCAGCCATACGTATTCGACGGTGAGGACCTACTAGCGTGGGTTGCTTTTTGCATCTCGGGATATAAGTGAATGCCTGCAAGCTTTGAGAGGATTTTACGGTAATGGGCGGGCGACAGTCTGAATCCTGAGTAGATGAGGAGTTGGGAAAGAATAGGCCCTGACCAGGGGTGCCTTTGACATATTTGACTAGTCTTAATGCAGCATTCCACTGATGATCCATGGGATTAGACATGAATTGGCTGATAACCTGAACACTGTAGGAGATGTCAGGTCTGGTGACAGAGAGATAGATGAGTCTGCCTATCAGTCTTCTGTAGGCTGTGGGATCTGGCAGACAAGTAGAGGATGTAATGTCAAGTTTGTGATCCTTCTCAATTGGTGTAAGGGCAGGTTTGGCATTCACCAGTCCACTGTCTGTGATGATTTCCATGGCATACTTCTTCTGATGTAGACATATTCCACTTTTATTTCTTGCCACTTCAAGACCAAGAAAATACTTTAAGGGGCCAAGATCTTTCACAGGAAAGGCAAATTTCAGATAGTCTTTAACTTGGTTGATTAGGCTTTCACTTGTACCTGTTATAAGAAGGTCATCTACGTAGACAAGTAGGGTTATTAAGTGAGAGTTAGAGTTAAGGTAAAAGAGAGTGTGATCATTCTGAGATTGTTTGAATCCATAGTTGATGAGAGTGGTAGACAGTTTGTCAAACCATTGTCTAGGGGCCTGTTTTAGGCCATAGAGGGATTTGGATAGCTTGCATACAGTGGAGGAGTTTCCTTGAGTTTGAGTGGGGAGATACCCAGGGGGAGGATCCATGTACACTTCTTCATGAAAGTCTCCATGAAGAAATGCATTGGATACATCCAACTGGGATATGGTCCATTGTTTAGTGGCAGCTATGGCAAGAAGAACTTTGACAGAGGTCATTTTGGCAACTGGTGAGAATGTCTCAAAATAGTCAGTGCCTTCAATTTGGGTGTACCCTTTGGCTACTAGTCTGGCTTTGTATTTGTTGATGATACCATCAGCATTGTGCTTGATTCTGAATGTCCATTTACAGCCTACAGTTTTCTTGTTGGCTGGAAGATCTTGAAGGGTCCAAGTGTTGTTGCTTTCCAAGGCTTGAAGCTCCTCATTTATGGCTTGGCACCATAGAGGGTCCTTGATGGCCTGTTGATAGGTTTTAGGCTCATGAATAGTGGAGATATTGCAGGAGAAGTCTCTGTATGAGGAAGACACATTTGCATAGTTGCAGAACTTAGTGATAGGATAGGGTGTGGTGCAGTTGGTGGATGGTTGAGTAAATGAGGGAGGCAGGTTAGTATAGTCTTTGAATTTGATAGGGATGGTCTTGTGTCTTTGGGGCCTGGGTTGTAGAGATGAAGAAGTTGTGTTGAGATCATTGGTGATAGGTATGTGATGACCATCCTGAACCCCTTCTGCATGAAGGTTAGTGTCCTGATTCTGAGTGGAACTGATGTTCTCAGTTGGTATTTGGTTTTCTTCTTCAAGGATGAGGTTGGTGATGTAAGAGGGGAATAGGTTGTCATGAGGTGATTGTGTAGTGTCTTCTTTGAAAGGGAATATTGACTCATAGAATACTACATCTCTGCTATAGAAGACTTGATGAGTGTTGATATTGTAAACCTTGTAGGCTTTCTTATTGCTGGGATAGCCTATGAAGATGCATTTTTGGGCTCTAGGGGATAGTTTGTCCCTATTGTGAGATAAGGTTGAGGCATAACACAGGCAGCCAAGGGTTCTAAGGTGATTGTAGTTAGGAGGAGATCCAAATATAGTCTCAAAAGGACTCTTAAGTTTTAGAACGTAAGCTGGAAGCGTTTATAAGGTAAGTAGGCTGTGAGAAGCGTCACCCAGGAATCTTTTTGGAAGGTTTGCTTGGAACCTTAGGGCTCGGCAAGTTCAAGGAGGTGTGCATGCTTCCTCTCAGCTCTTCCATTTTGCTGAGGAGTGTCAACACAGGTACACTGATGTAGAAGCCCTAGGGAGGCCAGCAGGTTGCCAACACCATCATTAAGGAATTCAGTACCATTGTCAGTTCTAAGATGTTTAACACTTGTTTTGAATTGGTTTTTGATCATATTGAAGAAGAATTGGAGATTTTGATGTACCTGACTTTTGGCTTTTAGAAGGAAGGTCCATGTTACCCTAGAGTAGTCATCTACTATAGTGAGGAAGGATGTGCAGCCATCATAGGTGGCTTTCCTGTAAGGGCCCCATATATCACAGTGTATGAGATCAAAGGGATTGGAGCTATGAGAGTCACTTAAGGGAAAGGGCTTTCTGGTTTGTCTAGACAAGTGACAGATTTCACAGTGAACATTGGGAATAGAATCAGATTGCATGTTAAGAGAGCTAATATGTTTTATAGATTGTACAGGAGCATGTCCTAATCTAGTATGCCACAAGTATAGTTTGTTGATAGGTTTAGTGATAGAAAAAGTATTGATGTGTTTACAAAGGTTTGGATCAAAGAGTTTCATGCATTCAGAGTATGCAGTTTGTCTATGATTGCTGGATTCTGTGGAGAGTAGTTTGTAAAGGCCTCCATCAATTCTACCAATCCTCCTGGATGTTTTTTGAGAGAGGTCCTGAATAAAGCATGATGAAGCAGAGAAGATTAGGCATATATTGTTGTCAGTTATAAGTTTGCTTCCAGAAATAAGGTTGCATTGGAATTCAGGAGCTAAGTAGACATCTTTAAGGACAATGTTACCTGCTAGGATGACAGTGCCCTTATGGGTGATAGAGGAGGACTTGCCATTGGGTAAATGTATCATGGTATTGACACTTGTAGGGTTGGTGAGGCATTCAAATGAAGTGGTGATGTGGTGGCTTGCACCAGTGTCAATGATCCAGTCAGGATGTGATGGTTTTGTGTAGGCAAGGCAGGAGAACATAGAATTATGGTTAAGGTTACCTGACATGTGTTCTTCAGGAGTGTCCATCTGAGCAGCTGCAGAGTTGGTATTCTTGGTGCTGTTCAGAATCAACATGAGCTGTTGGAGTTGGCCAGGAGTGAAGCAGTCTGCATTGCTGTTTTGATCATCTTTTCTTTTGTTTCCAGAAGTTTCTTTGACTGGCTGAGTGACAGCATTGTTGATGGAGGAGTTGACCTTGGTCTTTCCCTTGTTTCTTGGCATCTTGCTTGGGTCAGGCTTTGTGCCAAATAGAGGATGCCACTCAGGAAAGCCATGTATGAAGAAGCATTTGTCTTTCTGGTGAGAGTCACCATGGCAGTGGTCACAGAATAGTTTTCCCTTGTTTGAGGGGGTTTGTGATGATGCTGCAGTTCTTGGTTTGTTGAATCTGTTGGTGACAACTTTTCCCATAAGGGCAGATGATATGTTTTCAAAGTTTATGGAATTGCTTTGCAGTCTTTGTCCTTCTTCTTGAATGAGCATAGAGACAGCCTTGACTACAGTAGGGAGAGGGTGCATTCTGAGAATTTGCCCCCTGAATCTGTATATCTCTCAGACAGCCCCATAAGGAATTGGGTTAATTTGGTGACATGATCATGTTCTTCTTGAACATTGATGGCACCACAAGTGCAATTACATGTGCACTTTGGTTTCTGTAGAAGGTTTGCAAATTCATCCCATAAACCTTTAAATTTGGTGTAGTAGGCATTGATGGTTATGTCTCCTTGTGTGCAGAGTATGATGTTTTTCTGGACTTGAAAGATCTTTGGGGCATCACTTTGTGTGAATCTGGTCATAATATCATCCCATATTTCGGTTGCAGTTGAGAGATACACAATGCTTTGTCTGATCTCTGAATTTACAGAGTTCAGTAGCCAAGAAATTACCATGTTGTTACATCTCTCCCATGCACTGATGTATTTAGATGGAGAGACAGGTTTCTTGTTTAGCCCTTTTACCATGTCAAGCTTATTCTTGGCAGAAAGGGTTGTTGTAATGGAGATCTTCCATTGGTTGAAATTGGTGTTGGTTAGGGTTTCAGTCACAAGGGTCATCCCTGGGTGATCATTGGGATGGAGATAAAGGGGGTGACCAGAATTTAATTGAAGGGTGGATTCAGGAAGGTCATAGTCATCGGTGAAAGTGTTGGAACTGCCATCTTTCACGATCTTGGTGGGATATTTGGCGGTAGGATCAGTCATTGTGAGATGTGGGGAACGAGATTTAAGTTACAAGAGAAGGGATTGAGAGATTTACCAGTATGGCACTTAATCGGATGGGAGTTGTAGAGAGTGATTGAGATCGATTGTAGGCTCTGATACCATGAGAATTTTAGAGCAATCTTGGACTGCATTGATCAATTTAAGAACAAGAAGAAATCTTGGAGTATTATTATATCTCTGTTAGTTGATCTACAAGCCCTGGACAAGCAGCTATATATACAGAATAGGGTGAGGGAGTAGGAGAAACAGCATAACTAACTAAACAAACTCTAAACACCCGCTACCCTTTATTAATGGAGAAATGACACTCGCTACCCTACGGTTTATAAACTGTTTTGAGACATGACACTGAGACCCCCTGAGCTTCAGTTTGTGATACTCGATGATCCTGTTTGCTGCTAGCTTTGGCTGTATCCATACTGTTAACATCAAGAGTAGATTATATCCTAATATAATGTACGTTGTGCAACACAAGTATAAATAGATCGACATGGTACACAAAAACATACTCCCTTCGACTCTAAATTATTGTTTTGGTAGACTTGATGTACGGTTTAAGAAAATATATTTGACTAGATTATTAATATTAATTTGATATGTATGTGTATACGGCTCATAATTAAAGTAGGATGAAAAAGTAACGGTAAAGTGGTAAAAATGATGTCATAAAAAGGAAAGTTTCAAACAAGATAATTATTTTTGAACGGACGAAAAAAGATAGGAGGACAATAATTTAGGGAAGGAGGGAGTACATTTTGGAACATTCAAAATCCAAGTGTATATATATATATATATATATATATATATATATATATTAAATATACCTTCCGTTTTTAAATTATCGTCATCCTTTCCTTCTTCGTCCGTTCTAAAATAATTGTAATATTTTAAAAACTTATCTTTTAAGAAAACACTATTATCACTTTGCTTTTACTTTTTCTACCTACTTTAATTATAACCACATATTCAATGTCATTAGAAGAAATAACATATTTTCACTAATATTTATAATACAGTAAATTATTTTTTCTTAAATGACGTATCACATTAAAAATGAAAATAATTTGAAACTGGAGGGAGTAATAAATAATAGACCAAAAAATTGAAATATTAAATGAAGGCTCTAACCATGGCGACTTGGTGACTCTGTTGAAGGAGAATGCTTGCACTCAATTCAACCTGTCGATATGGACCAATTCTTTGTTAAGGCAATGAAGGATCACATGCAAGCATCATAACTAGAGGAGCTTGAAATCCATTCTGCAACAACCGTTTACTAATAACTATGTATATTATTCAATTTGCTTATAATGGGTGAGTTTTAGGTGAGGACTATCATTCAATTTGTAATTTCATTTTCTATAACCCTATTAAATAGGTTGTTATCATTTAACGGGTTAAATATATATAAAATTTTAATTAAAATATAAAAAATAAACTAAATTTCAGTAAGCTTATAAACAATTGTTAAAATTTAATTTATAATACCGAAATTTTTTTTTATGCAGTTGTCCCATATAGATCCATTTACAAGGGAGAAAAAGTTGTGCACCTAAGGGGTGATTCAGTGATAGATATAAGGCTTCACAAAATGTGAAGTTCGTTCTATTCCTATTTCCTTCAAAAAAACGAGAAAAAGTTGTGCCAATTGTTGTCTCATCATTGATATTCAGTAATTACAAAAGAAGACAATAAAATAAAATAAAATACTATTGACTTGAGTAGTTACAAATGGACCAATGTTCAAAAACATCGTAAATAAGACATGTGACTTCTCAGAGCAGGTACGACAACATGTTGTCAAAATGGACCCATGTTCAAAAATCTCAAAAGATAAAAATTAGAAACAGACACATCATATAATGCCATACATAAAATAAAATATTTTTATTTATTATGATGTACTCTCACTATTTTTTAAAATATTATCTATTTTGACTTGTTTAAATACTCTGTTTTTTCATTTCAATCATATAAGTCTATTTTTATTTTAATCTTTAAATGCCCGTCATCAACGAAAAGCTGTTATGGTAGATTTTCACCTGTTCCCATTCTCTAGTGAATAAAATTATATAATCCCAAAAATAATTGAAATCATTCATATGCGAGGCGGTATATTTAGTGTATTTGAATTGCCATGTATGTTTTTATTCAAATGTATCATTTTTGCATTACGATGCTAAATTGTGGTAGATTTTAATTGTGTATTGCGATGCGCAATTTTAAATTTACAATTGTTAAATTTGAATAGACTTCAATTGTGACTTTCGATGTCGAAATTGGGTCGGGGGATTTTGACATTGCGATGCCCAAAATTAGACAGACTTCAATAGCCCATTGCAATGTCCTATTTTGGCATTACGATGCCCAAATTTGAGGAGATTTCAATTGTACATTGTGATGCCCAATTTTGAGTTTGCGAATGTCAAATTTATAGACTTCAATTGTGGCTTGAGATTTGAAATTGGAGGTGATTTTTCTATTGCAATACCCAAATTAGGGCGGAGTTTTATCTACACGTCTTTTGTTCATTGATGATATTTTCATCATTTTCGCACAAAAAGTGTAACTTAACTTTTTTATAAAATATACTCTCTCGATTTCAAAATTATTATCCTACTTTTCCATTGTATTTGTTTTAAAATAATTATCAAATATATATATTCCCTCCGTCCCTAAATAATCGTCTGGATTGACCCGGCGCACAGTTTAAGAAAAAGTAATTGATTTGATTATTAATGTTGGTTTAATGTGTAGTTTCCTTTAATCTCTATGTATATGTGGCCCATAATTAAAGTAGAATGAAAAAGTAAGGTTAAAGTGGTAAAAGTGATGTTCTAAAAAAGTAAGTTTCAAAGTGGACAATTATTTTGAGACGAACGAAAAAAGAAAGAAGGACGATAATTTAAGGACGGAGAGAATATATTTTCAGCGGTACTTAATACAGCACCTATAAAATACTTAATACAGCACTTTTGAAAATACTTTTCCTAAAATACCCTTAACGTAAATTCATTTTTTGTTTTTTTATTAAATTTAAATTAACGTTTTGTTTTTTAATTAAATTTAAATTAATGTTAATTTTTTATTTTAATTTAATAATTAATTTAAAATCAAATTGAGATTTTAAAAAATGCTTAATAGGGATTGGGTTGAAACCAGTCCAAATTGGGTAAAGTTAGTTTGGGACTGCTTGGGTAGCAGTCCAAAAGAGGGTTGGGTTGGGGCTGGGCGAGTAGGACTGGGCTGGTGGCAGTCCAAAAGCCGGCTGGGTTGGGGAGAATAGGACTGGGCTGGTGGCAGTCCAAAAGGCAGTTGGGTTGGGGCTGGGTGAAGGGACTGGGCTGGTGGCAGTTGTGGGGTTGGGGCTGGGCGAAGGGACTGGGCTTGTGGCAGTTGTTGGGTTGGGGCTGGGCGAAGGGACTGGGTTGGTGGCAGTTGCTGGGTTGGGGCTGGGCGAAGGGACTGGGCTGGTGGCAGTTGCTGGGTTGGGGCTGGGCGAAGGGACTGGGCTGGTGACAGTCCCAAACCCAACACTCTCATTTAGACTGGTTTTAACCCAATCCCTATTAAGCATTTTTTTAATCCCAATTTAATTTTAAATTAATTATTAAATTATAATAAAAAATTAACAATAATTTAAATTTAATAAAAAAACAAAACATTAATTTAAATTTAACAAAAAAGTAAAAAAATGAATTTACGTAAAGGGTATTTTGGGAAAAGCATTTTTAAAAGTGCTGTATTAAGCATTTTATATGTGCTGTATTAAGTATACCCCTATATTTTTTAATCGTACATCAAGTCGATCTATAGACCATAATTTAATTTGGGAGGAAGGGAGTAATAAACTTTGTCGGTTATAATTTATCATAATTGATGAAAAAGTTGTGCCCAATCGATGTCAAACATCATAAATGTTCAGTGCCAATAACTGTGAAAAATGTCAGTACCAATAGCTGTGAAAAATGGACCAATGCACCAATAGTATATCATAAAGACAAATAAATGTGACTTCTGAGAATAGGTACGAAAAAAGATGTAATGTCAGGTCAAAATGGAACCATGTTACTTCCTTTCTAAATTATCCTACTCTTTTTCTTTTTAAGCTGTAATTGTTAAGTTTAAAACTTATTTTTTAAAAACATTAATTTTATCACCTTATCATTATTTTTTTTATTCTATTTTAATTATGGATCATATACACATGAGTTTTTAAAAAAACTACATATTAAAAAAATAATATAAATAATCAAGTCAATTATTTTTTCTTAAACTGTGCGTCGAGTCAACCAAGACAATTACACATGTCATTTAATACAAGAAATGATAATGACTGATACGATACAATAACACAAATTAATACAACTTGATTACAAAATATTACTCCCTCCGTCCCTAAATTATCGTCCTTCTTTCCTTTTTCGTCCATCCCAAAATAATTATCCACTTTGAAACTTACTTTTTTATAACATCACTTTTATCACTTTACCCTTACTTTTTCACCTTATTTTAATTATAGGCCACATACACCTTGGCTTTAAAGGAAACTACACATTAAACCAATATTAATAATTCAATCAAATATGTTTTCTTAAACAGTGCGCTGGATCAACCAGGACAATAAATTAGGGACAAAAGGAGTAATATATTTAAAATATATAATATAATTAAATAAGATAGATAAAATGAAAATACTATAATGAAGTTCAAACACGACACAATAATACCAATTATCACAATACATATTTTATCTTTCCCTATTTAAGAAAAAATATTAAAATAATCGATTAAAAAATTACTTGTCCGCAATTTTTCTAAAATAAATGTGACTCGTGAGAAGAGAACTATTGGGCCAAAAAGACAGTTCAAGCCGTAGTACCCCAACCTTATTATAAAAAAAGATACTCTTGTAATTCTTCTTTCTTTTTCTTTTTTTTCATGGAACGCTGCAAAAAAACAATGTTATATGGAAATAAAATAAATCATACTGTGTAAGAAGGAAGAATAAAATAAAATATACTCCCTCCATTTTTAAATTATCGTCTTTTTTTCGTCCATTTTAAAATAATTTTTTTGTTTTGAGTAAAGAGTCCACGTTTAAAATAGACGTCATCTAATGTGATACACAACCCTCATTTTTTCTACCTATATTAATTATGAGCGCATTCTAAGGGTATTAAAGAAAAATCACACATTTCACAAATATTAATAATACAATTAATTATTTTTTCTTAAACATTGTACAAAATAATTTTTTTAATACCTACATCACTCTCTAACCAATGTGTAATACATCTCATCAAGAGTATTACAGAAAACAATACATTTCATCAATATTTATAATACAATTAATATTTTTTTCTTAAATAATGTATTAAGTTAAAGAGAATAATAATTTGAAAACAAATAAATTGATTTGAAACAGAAAGACAAAGCAATGTAATAATAAAGTGTTTTTAATTACCACACACCTACTCTTGTCCTTTTACATCTTCATCTATAAAAAATAACTACAATATAACTACCCACTTTTTCCAAATACTTTAACAATAACAACCCAAAACTATCAATTTCAAACAATTCAACCCAAATACTACAAATAACTCTTGCGAAAGAGATGGAACTAAAGAGGGGCAAGACATCCACCTTTACTCATCCCTAATCTGACTAAGCCCCACCCTAATTATGAATCCTTTTCTGCATTTTATCCTGTCCAAAAATGGGTTCTCCACGTTGGGAGATCTTCATTTTTGGGTAAATAATTTGTTTTTTTATACTTTTTTGAAAAGTTTTTTTTTTATTTTTAACAATTATCTATGTTAGTTTTATATAATATTTCTTATTTTATATTTGAAGAAGTGTTTGTTTGTAACAAAATATTTTTTATTTGTTCGAAATATTAAAAAAATTAAAACTATAATTAAATTATGTAATATATTAATTAAAATACATTTGTGTATTTACATGTATATGATTAATGCTATTCCAATATATACAAAGATTACCCTAATAATATTGACTATTGTTTTTTTTTTAGCAATGATGAAATATCATTAATTAAGTCAAAGATAGTTTATATCATAAGTAAGCAAATCCTCCACAAAATGCAATACATAAAGGTCAGCATCACAACAATAAGATTTTGACAAGCACAAACAAAACTTTTAGAATCAGATAAATGTTTGCCATAGTGCAATATTAATGATATATTTTAGCTCATAGCATAGTGATAAATACTAGTAAAAGGTTTGTTACGCCGATGATAAATATGAGGTTTTACAAAACTTGCTGCTCAGTTTTCAATTTCCTCTTTAGGAGATAAATCTCTAAGGGGTGGTCCACTTGGGTATCCATGACCTCATGAATTCCGTCATTTCTCTGATTTCTTTCTTATCATAAACTTAGAGAGATCAATTAAGCAAAACACACAAATGGGTCACCCAATTTTAGACCTTCTTGTAATTCGGTCATCGAAACTTTGGTTCATCTAATTTGGTCACCCTACTTTCATTTTGTTGCAAGCGAACCCATTTTTTGGATAGCCGTTAGATTTTGCCGTTAAGTCATGCCAAATATCTATTTTACCCCTGAAGAAACAATTATATTTAAAAAGGGGTCAAACTGTAAATAATAAAAACTGGGGGTGTTACAGATCTATTCATATTCATTTTCATCTCTCTCTCTTTCTCTCTCTCTCTCTCACACACACAGAGATCTGGCAAAATGGAGGTGAAGCCGGCATCCTCTTCCTCTCTTTCACCCCTCTGCTTCAGATCCAGCCGAGCCCTTCCTCCATGTCTCCATTGGTTTTGATTCCGGCCCCCACCAAGCTCCATGGTTGACCCAAAAGTCATTTTCCTTCCTTCGCCGGTGAGAAGTAGCTGATTTCGGCCTCACGCCAGCCTCCATATCCGCCCCCTTCATCTTCCCCGGTGAATTCTTTCACCCATCTCCATATCCCTCTGTCACAAAATGATTGATACCAAATGGGTAAAGTTGGGGGCATTGATGGAGATAATCGCGAGTGCGTGTATGAGTCTGGGAGAGTGCAACGCTTAGTTTCCCTCTGGTTCCGCTTTGTGAGTTCTATTGGGTTAACATTTTTCGAGTTTGAAACCATGGGTTAAGACAGGTGACCCAAATTAAGTCGAGAATATTAACACGTGGTGTTGGGTAATTACAGGTCGGGTGGGCTTGTGGATTCCTTCCCTAATCATGGTATTCAAAGCGATCAAAGCTTTCCACCACACATTTCTCCAGCTCTCTCCATTCGTCAACACTGATGGCTTCCTTTGGTATCAATCATTTTGTGACAGCTCTCTCTTCCGTTCAAACTCGCCACCGGCGTCCTTCGTCTTCCTCCGGCACCAGCCATCACCCGACCCCTCGGCTCAACATCTCCCAGTTGAGTCTTCATCTCCGTCGCAAACCTCCACATCGCCATCTGCACAGCCGGACTGTTGAATCTTGCATAAATAGATTTGCTTAAAATCATTCCACTTGATTGTCAGCCAAGAAACTCAAGTAATCTTTGGTCAGCCCGAAATTATTTTGTCAGCTATTCACTTGGTGACCTTAATGTTATATGTCGGTTTACCTTTCCTTATTTGATTAATCATATACCGTCGACACTTTCCTACTTTGTGTTTTTGGTAGATATTCTGCTAGATAATATTTCACATGATCTTTTTAAGATCTTGCATCTGCCAAACACATTTTCAATTTCAAAATGTGTTCCTAACGGGTTGCTTTTGAAGACTATCTATAAATGCCCACTGGAAGCATTTTTGAAGACAACAATTCTTACAGAAGTCAAGAGTCTATTTACTTTCAATTTCTCTGTGACTTTGTCTTCCAAGAAAACATTAGCTAGATACTCTCCTTTGAATATTTCTTCCTAGTTATTGTTTAGGCAAACACTGAGTGATTTATTTCAAAATATTTAGAATTCAGTCTGTCTGTCTCACGAGTTTGATTGTTTCTCAATCATTCTCCACAAACACCGGTCTTTTGTTGTACACTGATCCATTAGAGATCAATTAGATTTTTAATAAAATTAGTGCACTTCAAAAATCCAAGTCGACCAACTTGGTAGTGGGCCCAGCGGCAGGTTTATCGTGAACCACTTCAACTGATTTGTCAGTCACTTCTCATACTCTTGCAAACTGACTAAACACTTACGAAGTTTTTCAACTGATTAAGTGTCAGTCAGTTAACAACAATTGTTTCCTTATTTGTTCAGTTAATTTGTATTTCAAATTCCTCTCTATCTTCAGTGATCAACATTAAAAACAACTTCTTTTGAAAAACAACTGTGTCAGCCAGCTGACCAACATTTATCAGCTCAAGCATTTTCAAAAGTGTCAGCCAGCTGACCAATTCTTCAGATGACTGATAAAATTAAGTTTTCCGCTGCCAACATTTTAAGTTTTATAAACCAACCCTCAAATTTTTTAAAAGGCTATTCACCCCCCCCTCTAGCCTTAACTGTTGCCATCTGGACTTACAATTGGTATCAGAGCCCAGCTTTTTGAAAAACTATTTTCCAAGCCTAACAGCTTGAAAGCTCGATCATGGCAACTCTAAAAGCTTTTCAATCGAACAATGTGACTCAAGTACCCATTTTTTATGAAGATCACTTTGATATTTGGAAGGAAAGAATTACAAGATATATGAACAATATATATAAACGATTGATGGAATGTGTAAGAGGTGGCCCTATGCAACCTATGAAAATCAATACTAAAGTTGGTAAATCTTACTGCGAGATGATGACAACTGTAAACCCTCTTGCTCTGTAGAAGAAGAATATGTCCTCAAACCTCAATCGAGAATGGGTGAGGAAGACAAAATTCTTGATAGGCGGATGCGGGCGTACATATCTGTCAAGAGGCGTACACGATGAAAACTTCAAGCGTATATATGATTGTGTAAGCCAAGAAATTTGGGATGTTCTTGTGGAATATGTAGAAGGAGATCAAAACACCAAGGACAACAAACTTTATGATTGCATACAAGAGTTTGATGCCTTCAAGAAGGATCCAAAAGAATCTTTAAAGAATGCCTATGACAGATTTTTCGATGTAAGTAATAGATGTTCTTCTCTTGGTAAAATTTATAGTATGAAAGATTTAAATATGCGCTTTCTTAGTAGTTTGGGAAGTAGATGACATGTCAAAGTCACTGCCATTAAGGAAGCTAGAGACCTGAACAAAACTCATATACGTAGTCTTGCTGCAAGTCTAAAAATTTATGAAAAAGAAGTTCTCAAAACTCAAGAAATTGAGAAAATGAAATTTTAAAGGTATATCTCTTCAAGTTGAAGAAGAAACTTCAAAACTTCTACATCAATGTCGATGATGACTTTGATGAAGATGAATTCTTTGCTTTGCTGACAATTTAGAAAGTTTAAATCTTTTTAAAGGACTTTCAAAAACCAACAAACTTTCAAAGTCTTCATCAAACATTAAAACCTTCTTCAAGCTTCCAAAACCATCATTCAAACTTTCAAAAGCCTTACTTCAAATCAAATGAAGACAAGGTTGAGAAAGAAAAAGCTGATGATAACTTTAATAGAAAGCACGGTCACTTTGCTTAATTGTCCTTTTACAAAAATGAGTATTACAAAAGAGCTCCAAATTTTGAAAAACAAAAAGTTTATTTGCTGAAGATCAAAATCTTGCAACTTGGATGAAATAGATTCAAGATGAATCTGCTGATTTTGAGCAAGAAGCAAATATGTGTCTTGTTGCGAGAATCGGCAATATATGATTCGAGAAAATGAGTTTCCAAGTCAAAATATTCAAAAGGAAAATGGTATCAAGCTCACATCTAAACTCCAAAGCGACCAAGGTCATCAAACTTGATCAGGTTTGTGGTTAAAAATAGGAAATGGATTTTATGGACAAGGAATCATAAGTCGCCCGAGAAAAAAGTCAAGTCAACTTCTCAAGGACGCTAAAGTAAGTCATGATTCAAGGAGGAAGGACTTGACTCAAGTGTTGATGATTCTTACTGGAACAAATGCAAGAAATGTATTCCAAGTTTGAAACACTTAAAAGAATCAATGTTTCTTTATCCGGTGATTTTAAAAAATTTAGAAGAAAGCGTGAGCTTTAAAGATCAATGAGCTTTACAAAGTTCGACAAAAAAGAATTGCAACAAACGAAAAGTCTCAATGAAAAATATGAGATTCAAGCAAAAAATCTCGGATGCCCAGTTACTGACCTTGTGGAAAGAAATCCTCGTTGACCAATGTTGTTGATACTTACCCAAAGTCAAAAACTGCTGTAGAAACCATCATCAATTAACAGAAAAATCATGAAGACCAACATGGTCTTGGATACTCAAAGGATGATAAAGGCGTGAGATCGAGGCAGTCAAAAGTGAACCTAAGATTCGAAAAAGGACAAGGGATCAGTCTATAATGTTCTTATCCAGAAATATGAATCGGCACAAGAGGTACATTAACAAAGGGATAAATTTGAACAATAATGGGTTGTCGGTCTTGAGTCATCTATCGTAACTCAACAATGACAAGCAAACAATGACTGATGTCAGCTAGGCGACAAAGAGGAGGATTCGGAAGAAAGGCAACTGACAAGTTCAAACCAATAAATTTTATTCTTTGCTAAAACCTCTAGTTGAATCAAAGAATCAAAGAATTCATCTCAAATAGAGATAAACTGGTTATCACAAGTGTAATATTTTCTCTACTTTTGGTCATCATCACATGAATGCTTTATAGTTTTAAACTCTGACGGAACTAAGAAGCCTAATTTCAGGCAAGTTTGGATACCTAAGAAAACTAACCCTTTGAACCCAAAGTATAAAGGGTACCATGATTTAAATATTCATATTTCGTATGCTTAATGGCGGATGATCATTCAACCGACATATGGATATTAGGCTTGATGGATGCTCGGACATATGGTGGATCAGTGAACTCCTTACTAACATTACTGCAGCAAAAGGACCTTACATTATTTTTGGGGACAACTCAAAAGGAAAACTATTGGCTATGGATCCATTATCGGATCTATAATAATTAAAATGTCTTTTTGGTACAAGGTTTGAAACCACAATCTTCTAAGCATCTCACAATGCGTGATAAAGGTATGAGTGTTCTTTCTCCTCCACACTGTTTTATCAAAAATAGCATCAAAATGAAATTTTGCTCTGGTTCAAGAAAAAGAAATGTTTTGCTATAGATTTACTTTCTTTAGATAACAATACTCAAATTTGTTTGGTAGCAAATAATATTTCCAAAAATTCATGGCTTTGGCACAAAGACTTTCACACTTGAACTTTAAGGTATCTTCAAAACTTTCAAAAGGAGATTTGGTAAAAGGTCTGCCATCCATAAATTTTCCTGAGACAAAAAATGTGATGCTTGTATTTTGGGAAAAATAACAAAAACCTCTTTCAAGCCAAAACCATGTCTTTCAACAAAAGATGAACTTCTTCATATGGATTTATTTGGACCTGTAACAACTTCAAGTCTAGGAGGAAACAAGTATACTTTGGTTGTTGTAGATGATTATTCAGGTACATGGGTTGAAATGATGCAATCCAAGGATGAAACTTATAGCACTCTCACTTCCTGTTCAGAAATCTTCAAACTCAAAAGAATGTGAGATTATAAGTGTTAGATCGACAATGGTGCAGAATTCAAAAATCTTGGGATGGACACATACTGTGATGATCATGGAATTGATCATAACTTTTCGGCGATTAGAACACCTCTGACAAAATGGTATAGTAGAAAGGAAGAACGGACTCTGATTGAAGCGAGGTAAAACAATGATATGGCTCACAAAATTACCAAAATATTTTTTTAGCGAAGCTGTCAACGACATGCTTTACACAAAATAGATCTCTCATAAACAAGTTTCATGGTAGACTCCTATGAAATATGGAAGGTAGAACCCTAGCATTGCTTTCTTTAAGATCTTTGGGTGCAAATGCTTCA
>CM028384.1:19951233-19995816 GCA_013146195.2 Codonopsis lanceolata | reverse complement strand
AGCGGTAGCTCTCTTACAGCAGTCTTGACAGTGAATCTATGTAGATTTGAATACCTACGGTAAGGCTGCTAATCTATGTCTTGTGGCAAACTACTGCTCAAGACAAAAACTTTGTGGCATAAAGACTTCGATCATTTGAACTTCAAATATCTAGCCAAGCTATCTAAAGAAGGTCTAGTCAAGGATTGCCTAAGGTCTCTGTGACCATGATGGATTAGTGCTTAGCGTGCCAACTTGGAAAGCTCTCAAGCGTCATTCAAAGCAAACCGGGACTCCAGCGACAAGACCTCTACAAGCACACATGGATCTCTTCGGACCCGATCACTACTATTAGCTATGGTGGTTTCGGATACAGCTAGTGGTAGTGGATGATTATACAAATACACTTGGGCAGAGATGATGTCTTCTAAGATCACACATACGATCTTCTTCTGCACTATTGAGGAAGATTGCAAGCCAAAGCTTCGATGAAATCGGTGGCGTTCGATCGGACGATGCGAGTTCACCACAATGGTATAGCAAAGAATTGTGATGATCACGGTATTGGTCACAACTTCTCTGGCGTAAGGACACCGACAAAAGCGGCGTTCTTGAAAGGAAGAAACAGAACACTTATCGAAGGCTGCTAAAACTATGCTTCTTTGAAGCAAAGTTGCCCAAACATACAGGCGGAAGCGGTCAATACGCTGCTTCACTTCGAGAGCATCATTGATCAACAAATTTCACGGTAAAACACCACATGAACTTTGGAGAGGTAAAACCCCAAACATTGGATTTTCAAAATCTTGGTAAATGTTTTGTAGTCTACAATGGTAATGATTACGAGAGGCAAATTTGATCATAAAGCCGATGAAGGTGTATTTTTGGGTTATGCCATACACTCCAAGCTTGAGGGGTTTTCAACAAGCGATCATTAAAAATAGTTGAATACATTCATGTCTCATTTGATGAATTTGATTTATTAGAGCCACATGTGGCTCCAAATGTTCTTGATGACTTTGTTGATGTTGAGGCAGTTTTCACAACCATCAAACTCCGGCATACCTAATCCTTCTCCAACGCTCAATCAAATATTCACGATCATCATTTCTTATCAAGCGGGTCACGAGAAGACTTCAACTTTGCTCAAACCACAAAACTCAATTCCAGAACCCCTTGTTTCTCATCACGAAAATCTTATCCCTCAACTCACTATGAACCGGCCGCTTACGAACTCATCACTCATCAAGGCGGTGATCTTCCCTCTAGCCCTCCTTGAACCTTGTCATGAAGAAGCAGCGACAAATCATCACATTCTGTTTGTCTCAAGAACATGTAAAGACCATCCAATCTCTCAAATCATTGGTGACATTCATGTTGGAGTTCGCACTTCGAAGATCCTCAAGAATGAATGTATGTTACTGTCTTTGCATTAGTCTCGAGAAGAAGAGCCAAAGAAGATTGAAGAAGCTCTTCAAGATCAAGTTAATTTGGAAGCCATGCAAGAAGAACTTGACAATTTGAGCGATGCCAAGTTTGGAAGCTAGTCCCAAAGCACTGCGCTTGATCATCTTGTCATTGGCACAAAATGGGTGTTCGAAACAAGAAGGATGAGGATGGGAACATAGTGAGAAACAAAGCAAGACTTGTTGCTCAAGGATATCGCCAAGAAGAAGGTATCGACTATGATGAAACATTACGCTCTGTAGCAAGATTGGAAGCTATCGAGAATCTTCTTAGCCTATGCTACATACAAGGACTTTGTCTTTGTACCAAATGGATGTCAGAGCGCATTTCTTAACGGTGATCTTCAAGAAGCGGTCTCACGTTGCTCAACCTCCGGGCTTTGTGGAGAAAGGGAAAGAAACTCATGTTTACAAGCTTAAGAAGGCTCTCTATGGTCTTAAGCAAGCTCCTCGGGCCTGGTATGAAACTCTATCCAAATTTTTGGTGGAACAAGGATTCGTGCGAGGAAAGATAGACACTACTCTCTTCATTCTCAAGCATAAAGGACATTCTCTGTTGGTACAAATTCACGTTGTTGATGATATCATTTTGGATCCACCAATGAGAAGGCGTAATAGCGATTTGAAAGCGCTTATGGCTGGCAAGTTTCAAATGAGTATGATGGGAGAACTCACATTCTTCTTGGGTCTTCAAATTCAACAATCCAACAAAGGAATATTCATCGACCAATCCAAGTATGCTAAAGATCTTGTCAAAAAGTTCGGATTGGAAACAGCAAACTCCTTTGATACTCCAATGGCTGCTAGATGCAAACTTACAAAAGACCTACAAGGAAAGAAAGTTGATATCACCCACTATAGGGGATAATCGGATCTACGCTTTACCTCACCGCCGGACGATATAGTGTATCTTTGTTGGAGTGTGTGCTAGATTTCAAGCGGATCCTCGTGAGTCACATCTTCTTGCGACCAAAAGAATCATTAAATACGTATCGGACACCACGAACTTAGGTATCGGTATCGAGGGAATCCTCTTTCAACTTGGTAGGATACTCGAGGCCTTGACTATCTTTGGTTGCCAAATTGAGAAAAAGCACTAGTGGAACTTGTCAATTTTTAGGAGGCAGACTTGTCTCTTGGGCTAGCAAGAAACAAGCATCGTTTCAAATTCCACCAGGCGAGTACATAGGCTGGTAGGCTGCTTGTCAGCGCTTTGGATCAAACAACGGTTGGTGGACTACAACATCAAAGTAGGCGGCCCGAATCATGTGTGATAACACCTCGGCAATCTCTATCACCTACAATCCGTGATGCACTTTCGAAGACAAAGCATATCGATGTTCGATATCACTTTCTAAGGGACAATGTTGAAAAAGAAACATTAGCATGAAGTATATTTCAAGCGACCATCAAGCGCGGACATCTTCACCAAAGCTCTAGAAGCAGACAGGTTTGCTTATCTAAGGGGAGAGCTTGGTATGCTTGACCCGACTGCTTAAATTTAATCTAAAATTAATTTTTCATTATAATATTTTAGAAATTTCAAAATTATTTTTTTAAGCAGACCAGAAAATTTTTCTAAGCAGACTTGAAATTTTTTTAAGCAGACTTGAAAATTTCTCTTAAGCAGACTTATTATTTTAAAATCTAGCTTTTATAAAGTCACTAGGAGAAAAATGTAAGCTTTCTAAACTTTAAAGTTTTAGAGGGCGTTTATGAAAATTGTGAGGACTAATTTCAAATTTGGTTGAGTTAAATTATGAAAAGGCATTTTTTTTTCAACCGTCATTCTTTAAGTCTTGTCATCAAAAGGCGTCTGACTTAATGACTTTTCACAAATATCTATGACTGACAGCACGTCCTTTCACTTATAAACCCTCAACCGCCAAAAATTTCATTTCACAAGACTGTCTCTTGCTATTCTCTCTCTCTAAAAACTTTCTTCTCTCCAAAAATTTACGCTTCCTTCGCCTGTTCGTTAGTTGATTACTGATTCGCTTCACTTTCGTCTTCTTCTTACGCAAATCTTCGCAAATGGTAAGAAATTTCGAACCCTAACTCGATAATCTCGGTGTAAGTTAATGTTATGCTCTCTCATACGTATCTACACCATTATTGATTGTTCATGTGACTGTTAGCTTCATATCTTTCAAATCTTCAAATTATGATGTTCATTACTGATAATATCTTCTTATGAATGCTTTTAAACAGTCAATTTTAGTATTTCAAGTTATATTTGGCCTGGATGTGGTACTTCATGTATTATTTGGAAATTTCTAGGGCTTAATGCTTCGTTTTGCTTTCGAGTTCTTGAGTTCTTGCCTAATTTTACGCAAAACTTTTAATTTGGAACCTCCTACGCCTGTTCTGAGCAGTGCAAGTCCTCTGTTGACTTTCCAAATCGCTGACCATGTATCACCCGAGGGATGTGCATCGGCGAACCATCATTCGTGCTTATGCCTCTGGAGTCAAGATTGTGGGCGACTGAACGATCGGCATTACGCCCTTGTTTATCTTTGGAGGATGAGGACTTGACTATATGCTAGGCGAAGAATTCTATCGAGAAGGCTCGTAAATGACTCTCGGTCTTCTATCACGGTTTGTTGTCGAGCTGTCACCATTACTATCACGCCTCCCGAATTGCCAAGATTATTGGCGTGGAGTTCGATGGCCTACCTCTCTTAAAGACTTCGAGAAAAGGCCCTTTGCACGGTCCTATATGCGTGGCGCGAATACTCCCAAGGAAGGCTGGCTTGCTAAAATGAAGAGAACTTTGTTTGAAGGCGGCGTCTACTTCATCGACCACTTATTTGACAAAAGTCGATCTTCAAAAGCGGCACCACGACATTATGACCTCGGACCGGTGGAGTATACATCTGGCTGTCGTTCTCACATCGAACTCAAGCGGGCTCGAGATCCTCTTTGAGCTGGCGTGTGATCTTGTCGAAGCGATCAAGGCTTCTCGAGCGAAGCGGCCTTTTGTCGAGCTTATCAACACTCTTCTTGGCGCAAACACCAAACTTCATACCCACATATTCGCCTTTGAGAAGAAGAAGGTTCAGAAATCAATCCAGTTTACCAGCACCTTCATCATCAACTATCGAGCGAAGAGCAGCTTGAGTTCGGCGGGGTCTTCACCGCTAGTCATTGTACATGCTCTGAAGCCTCCTCCACTTAAAGTCATCAGGATCAATCCTGAGACAACCGTGGACTCCTTCATAGCCAAGCAGCTGAGCAAGAAGCTCTCTAAAGAAGCTGCTGCTGAAGGCTGCTCAAGCAAGGCTGGCGATCTGCTCTCTCCACTCACAAAAAGAAAAAAGCTCTCATCTGGCGAGGAGGCCGGCCCCAAGAGGAAAGTTGCTTCCTCTTCCCTTCTTCTTCTTCTTCTGCTCATTCTGTTGGCCCACAATCTAAAAAGAGAAAGAAGACTGCTGTTCCATCTGCTCCTACTCCTGTGACTGAAGAGGCTGCTGAACCAGACGCTGCTTCCCTTCGTCCCATAAGCGTAAAACCAAGCGCTTGAACCTTCGAACCTTTCATCCCATTCATTCCACCTTCCTCTCCAATTACTTCTTCCTCCCCTTCCCTTTCATCTTCAACGGCCATTTCTTTGTTGGGGAGCCCACTTTGAGCCATCTTACGCGCCCTTCTTCTCCCATATCCTCTTCAACCCCTGGCATTTGTTGAGGAGGAGCCTTCTTCCTGCTCTAAGAAGAAGACACGCGGACTTCGTAAGAAGTGCGTGGCTCCAACATCCTCTCCACCTCAAGACTCTATCCCTTCTCCAGCACCTTCACCTGAACCCATCTCCACCATTCATACAGACCACTCCTAGCCATTGTACGGTTCTTTCCAACTCTGCTCCCTCTACTTCTTCCCCTTCCTTCTCTATGCGACCACTTCTCTCATCTTGCCCCTCACATCTCTACTCTTCTTTATCAAACCGCTTTTCTAGAGATCTTCCCTCCTATTTCTCAATACCTTACCCCTATCTCTATCTCTTGACCTTTACAGATTCTCTTTCCTTCCATCTCTTACGCTACCCATTCCTTTACGTTTGACTTCTCTTCTATTTCGACCTCCTCTACCCTTCTACTTCCCTCTAACTTTGTCCTTCTACCCGACTATCCCTTTCCTTCTTACCTCTTAGAAGCATCCTCTTCCTCTTACGCTTCTCACTTCTGTCGGCGGCTTAGCCAGCGACATTGAAGTTGATTCCAAACCCTCTTCTCCTCCACCTACAACCTCTCGCTAACAACCACCTACGCCTCTTCTCCAAATCCTGCTCATCATCCCTCCACAAGCCATATTTCCATTAACCTTAACCCTTCTCTACCTACCAACACTGCTGCGATCACGCCATTACGGATCTTCTTCGAGCAAACAACGACCCGGCGGCTCAACCAGGACGGTCTCCTCTATGGCCCGGCGATTGATGTGCTCGGCTATGGCTAAATGCTACTCACGCCACCATTTTTGACATCGGGAAGATTGTTGATCAACTAGTGAGCGACCTTTGCTCGGGCCTTCACCACTCGCGGGTTCTGGTTCAAGATCAACAAGGCTGCTCGATAGGAATCTTTGCACTCTCGGCAGATAAGTATTCGTGGCCTATTCGATGAACTCAAAAGCGAGGGATGGCTCGCGCAATTCTTAGCCGACGGGAGGTTCTTGACTTGATTTCACAAATCTTCGCCTTGTCGAGCGGCCCGTCTGAGGCTGGCTGGCTGTAGGGTTGGTGCCATCGGTGCCATCGGGGAGAGAGCTACTCACTTCTTGAATCAAGCCACGATTGAGGAGCGAACCGGCTCATGACGCCTAAATGAGAATCGAGTGCGGGTTGGAGATTACTTAGAACGAGCCTCAGCCCAACCTCTTACGAATGTTGGTATTTTGTTACGTATCTACGTTGTTAAACTATCTTTGTTTTGCCAAAACCTGGCTGTTTAAGCGACTTGTTTAATCACAGAGATGTCTTTAGTATCTTTCGAAGTTTAAATTGTTTTATCTTGATATTATGCGCTCTATTTAAACTTCGTGTTTAAATCTTTACATGTTGCATGTGTACTTATCTCTTAGATTTAAACACTGCTTTACTCAGTACTTGATCTTAATGTTTCTCTCTTGTAAGTACTTAGTATAGCTATCTCTCTGCTGCGACTTCTGTTCTGAGAGACATGTCTGCTCTTAATAAAAATCTTTTAGACATGTTATTATCTCAGTGCATGATTCAAAGTGCGCTAGAGATGATGACATCAACCAAATAGGAGGAGATTGTTGATTCCTATTTCTAGATTTGGTTGAGTCATCCTCGATTCTATTGTGCAGTGGCTAAAAGGTGCGTGCCGATTAGTGTGGCTGCGTCTTAGAATCAATTTATTTTAGAAGCGTGTGTTAGTGTTAGTCTAGGCGCGGTTTTGCAAAGCCTACCTTGAAGGACCAGCAGACTTTGAAGTTCGCTCAATGCCGAACAGTCAAGTTAAGCCATTTCACAAGATAATGACACGTGGACACCTAGTTGATATATTCGAAAATATCTAGTCATTATGTCTTCAATCAGACTTCACTTTCAAGAAGTCAACTCGCATCTTGACAAGCTCGATTGTTTCTGGCGAAGGCGAAGACATTACCGTTTTGGCTAAGAAGACTTTCCAAGGCTGCGAGCAGCATGAAACATTACTCAATTTGGGAATGTCTTCTCTCGCACTGCATCTCGATGGTGTGGGCATTACATCTTCAAAGCGCCGAATTGCATTCAATGCAATTAAGCGTTGGAACACAATTCACCATGTTTCGATCCAACGGTCAAAAGATCTCTTCCTAGTATTTATTCAAGTCTTGAAGATCGAAGAACAACTCTTGCGCAATTAACTCTCAAGCTTCATCTTCAATACTCAAGCATTCAAGAGATCAAAGGACAAGGACTAACACTTCACCAAACTTTGCGCAGATCTGCCATCTTAAATTAGTTTTTCGGCTTCATTTAGTTTGTCTTTAAAGCTGTTCTTTAATTACGCACGTGAAGAGAACAATTATTCATTGATTGTCTCTCTCACCTTTATACACTTGGTTAAAAACTCATTTTGTACACGATCCATTAGAGATCTAAATCATAAACCTAGTGGATAAACAAGTGCACTTTTAAAATCCAAAGCTAACCACTTTGGTAGTGGATGTAGTACTATTCACGATGCGAACCACTTCAAATCTCGGTGTCTTCGAATCGTTCTTATTACTCCACTTAGCGCTTGTGTTTAACGATTCACGCACTACCTTAATGCTAGCCGATCTGCTAATTCTTAATATATTTTGTTTCATTGCCTAAACTCTTCTATTTAATCCTCTCTAAGAAATCTTTAAGAAGAGTTTACGAAAAAGTTTTATAAAAGCATATCTAGGCTATTCAACCCCCCCCCCTTCTAGCCTAGATTGAGCCTACTTTGGGACCAACAGTAGTGCTAGTCAAACAGTCGAGCAAACTCGCTCTAAACATGAACATAACGCCACACTAAAATACAGTATTTCAAAAATCGAATCAACGGAAGCAATATAAGAAAGAAGTCCTAAGCTATGAAGCTCGAAACCAACGACAATGAAACCAAGAGAGACATTATCTTTCAAAGGAGGAAAAACAAAACTCATGTGCCGCAACATTGCAGACGCTAATCAAACCATCGGCACTCCAGGCCGGTGTTTCAACAAAGAACCAACCTGATATAACAAATACCCAACGGCTAAAGCATACCGGGGTCAACCAACAACTATAAAAATTAGAATAAGGAAATTTCCCAAAGCTACTGCGTGCCCGGGAGAAAACTGAAATAAATACTAAAACCACAAACAAGGCACGACACAACACGTCGGCCCAAGAAAAAACCAATACAAATACCCAAGTATTCTACCCAACTGTAAAGTCTAAATAACTTTACAAAATGTCGATCTCACATGAATAGCAAAGTACATGAAATCAATGACAATGCTAAAAAGGAACAAGACTCCACCAGCTGCTACTCGGAAAAGTCGGCTGCTACAAACACGAACCACACGCTCTAACCTCGATCTATCGACCAGCTGCGCCCTGCTACAGCCACGATCTACTCGAACTCGGTGCAGCTATCAATTACTGCAACTAAAAACAAGTACGGGATGAGTCATAATGACCCAGTACACTACTACAATATACATGCAATATATAATTATGTAACATAAACATAACCATGGTGTCATTTTATATATGACAGAAAAACCCGTGAAGAGACGTCGTATCGTTTCGATACACCTCAAGATATCCATTTCTTCTTACTTACTAAACGTCCAAATGAACCAGGGTGTAATTCCCTGTTCAAACACATATTAAACAAAAGACTCTTTTCTATGTTCTCGTTTGAGGCATGGCAAGGTTCTCGTTCCATTTAGGAATTTTAGTTCAAAGTCCCAAGTCAATTATATAAGGGAAGCCTAAGTTGATTATTGTGAAATCAAGCTTAGTTCAATTTTTTGATTCATAATTCCACTTAATAGTAGAATCCAAGTTCACCACAATTCATTAACTGTAGAACAGCTCAGGCACGAAGGCAAATACATTCAATATGCTCATAAGTCATATCATAGAAACACGTAGAAGAATCAATTCTTGACAATGTAGGAAATCATGCATTTAGTCATAATATAAAATATACACAGTATTCCATATTCACTTATGAAATTCAGCAGATTCACAACTTAACCATCAGTCCATTAAGTACTATCCAAGACTACTTCGTTAGCCTAGGATCACGAAGCCATTTACTAAACTCTTCCTAGAGTAGTAACTCATTCAATAACGCAAAAGTCGATAGTAGTCAAAGACTTAAGCAACACTAGAGCGGTAATAACCCGTAAGGTCAAACCATACCGGTGAGTCTTAGATAACAACATGGTCATCCTAGCGGCTTATACAAGTAGACTCCATGTATAGAGTACTAAAGATAGCCCCAATCCAAATCATCTCATAGAATAGTCCTCAAATTCATTATTTCAACAAGTAGGTGTTTTTACTCAATAAGGAATCAAGTAGGAATTCGACAAGAGCGAATTCAACATGTCAAGTAGATACATCATTCTACAACATGCCCTCAATTATGCATTTCTTTCACACAATCACATAAACCGCATAAGAACTCGATTGAGTCTTATAAGACCACATATCAACCATGCATTTCAATTCATTCCAAAGTCTCGTAAACTAATACATTAGTCTAACGAACTACAAACGTCTTATGGATCGAATGTGGAGTCGGTATTATTCAACAACTCCCTAATCTCAACTCCGGTGAGTCATTTCTAAAATTCAACCAAGTGGAGCATAGATACTAAATGCATCCTATTGCTAAATTCTATGTTCTCCATTCATTTAGAACTTGATAACTAAGCCGTTCATGACCTTAAACTAGCCATAAACATATTCCCGAGTTTCAAACCCTAGATTCGGTGATTTCATTGAACTTAGAATTGAAACATATTTTTTCACAAGAGTTGTTCCTAAGCTCATTATAAACAACATTCATGCTTTGCATAAAGTCAAAATCACAACTTCAATAAGAATTCATAAAATCCTACACATATTTCAAAGGTTGAATTGGAGGATTTCTCTTCACAAAAAGTGTTCACAATCATTAATAGAACAACTATAATAAAGGGGTCATGTTATTTTATTGAACATGAAAATTTCTAGGAATTGTCAACGTACCTTAAACCTATGAATAATGGTTAGAAGGAAGAATAAACCAAGGATTGTTGTAGAGGAGAGCAAGGCCTTCGATTTGGCGGTCTCGGATCACCGGAACTCCGGCAAATGGTCCCTCAAGTTGGTGTTCTTGCTATGGACGAAAATGGAGGTTCAAACTCTGAATCTCTGAAGCTTTGGTGATCTCCCATGGCTGAATAGGCTGAAAAATGCTTATATACTTACCAACAAGACCTTAATCCATGTGAAGGGGGGTTATCTTGCTTCTTATTGGCTAAGGAATGATGGCCATTGATAAGGGTTCATCCAAGGGCTCAAGAGGCTTGTTCTAAGGTCAACAAGGGAGGCTTGACTCACTAAAGACATCCAAGGGCCAAGGGCATGGTGGTCATCAACCAAAACCAACCAAAAATCCCATAAGTGTGAATTCAGGGACCAATTTCCAGATTGTAGTTACTGGACAGTCGATATTCTAAAATCTACCATAAATAGTTCACAACTCCAAATGATGTGATTTTTTATTTTTCTGAACGTTTACTCATTAAAATATATTTTAGCATTTTAAATTACTCAATTTGGACTTATATTCATCAAAATAAAGTTACAACAAAATCAAGTACAGAAGCTGATTTCCTGAAAATAGAATTCTGGCACAGCCGTAATTCAAGACCTAAATGAGGTACTTAGACACCTTGGAAAATTACCAAAGTTTACAGGGAGTAACCTAACATATGAAGGTAAAAAATAATACATTTTTAGAAAATTCTCTTTAGTAGATTGGTACCAGAATTTTCCCGAAGTTCGCCTAAAAACCGGACTGAATCTGTGAAGTAATATGTTGGTCATCTTATTTCCAAATGCAACAAATCTATGAACATTGATTGTGCAAGTATGAGAAATAATAGTACACTTGGTCTAGAACTTAAATCAACTTATTGCAAGTTGAAAGCACAAACAATACAAGCAACGAAGGCAAATACGAGAAACCCTAAGACTCAAACGATGCAACTAAGCTTACAAACATTCAACCAAGCATACTATGATCAAGATGAACATTATAAATCTCATATACAAGGTACTAAGACTCCAATGAGACCTATTTAAGTGCTAACATGCTATGACGAACACTCAACGCATTAACAACAAAGCATGCAACGCATGGAAGGCAATCACTCTATTATGATCATAACCAACTTAATGCAAGCAAAACGAGAAAGTCAAATACACGAAGGTTCGGGGTCTTACAGGGAAAGTTAAAGAAACCCAACTTTGAAGCAGTTTCATTGGCTCTATTAGATAATCTATTTTTAAGGTAAAATTTTCGTCATCCAAACCTATAATTTAGGGTTTTACAGTGATATGAACAGAAAAAATTGTTTAACTGTGCTTGCTATTATAATGTTCTAGGTTTTTGATTTACTTATAGTTCAAATTATTTAATTAGGGCTCAATTGTATGGATTGATTTGTTGTTATGCTTCAATCTATAAATCGTTTATTGTTATTGGGTGTTTGCAATTTTTTAGTTAATCTGATTATATTGATCCTGTTATTCTATCTATAAGTCCTTTCATATTGTTTGAAATTCATAACTTGTTTCAATTAAAGATGCTAGTAAGAACTAAGAACTGCAAAATTTTCCACATACGAGCTATTTGAAATATACCAATGAACTGCAAAATATTTCATATTGTGGGATATTTGGGTTTGGTGTATTTGAACAAAGAGGAATGCGAGAATTTTCATCATAAGGCTTTGTCTTTCCCTTTTCTTAAGGAGAGGATCCAGTTTCTCACTTCGTTAGGAGCTTTCAGAGGTTTGGATGTCCGATTTGAGCAGGGATTGGAGAGCAGGCCTCCACTAGCTTTTGTCTCGCTACGAATTTTGCAACACGCTTTGCGTTTTGTTTGCATTTCCTTTTGTTTATTTTATTCTTCTCTTAGTGGACAGCTTGTCTTCCTGCTTACATCTTCCCTCTTATCTAATAAGTTCATCTTTTATCAAAAAAAAAAAAAAGCTGCCTCAGTTTGGTTCTTTGTACATGTTGATATATTGCCACTATTTCGCGTCTGAAAGTACTTGTGAAGTATATGTTTGAGATCTCTTTTGAAAGAATACATCAAAGTTAACTAACTATAATTACTTAAAAGAGATGATGAGTTTTGTTTATAAGAAGAGCACTACCAAAGCATGTGGAAGAGGGACATGGAATCGACAATCATATATTGTTTGTTGACAGTGTGGGAGATATGGGATACCTTTTTGTGCTTTTTGTTATGAATCGGGGTGATGCCAAAGACTTTTGCAGCTTTGTTTCATGCGAGGCCAGGGGCTACCTTTATCTTGCATTTACAAACAGAGATGGCTAGCAGCTTTTCTTTACTTTTTCTGGAGCATTTGAATGGAGAGAATCTTGCTTTGCTTGAAGGATAGTTTTCAATAGCGCTCGACTCATTTGATGGTGGACTACTTATATTCTGCAAACTAGGCATCGTGTGTAAAGGAAAATCCCACAGGGGGATTATGTTCTGCTTTGTCAAACTTATTACCTCCCAACCTTTATATGATGATGAGGCACAGTAGATCAAAGTATGCCAAAATACATCATCGGATAATAAAGGAAAGCCATAAGAGATGATATCTATTTCAGTAGCTTACCATAGGTTGTAAATAGTTTGAAATTGTTTTGGAATAATGCCACCAAAGTTATTATCTTGAATATTCCTGCCATAAGATATAAGTGAGATAGAAGAGAAGATAATTATTAGCAAAAGTTACAATTAAGTGATAGACTTACAGATCAGTAACCCAAGGTCGGCCAAGTACATTACCGATCCAAGAAATTATTACTCGTAAGTACCGCAAGTATTCACCCCACAGTTTATTAACCAACACCTTCTTATAACTCCAGATGAGAAGTATGAATCAATCAGGGAGAAGTTAGACTGACAATCTTGTAAGATTTTTCAAAGTTCCAAATGAAGGTGGCAGATATACAGTGAAATTGTTGTATGACAAGTCCGTGTGCAAACATAAAGGATAAAAGAAATGTAATTTGTTATATTACTGAACTAATAATAGAATTAAAGTTTTATATTTCTATGATAGTGAGTCTTGGTCTAAGGATTCCTAATTGTGTGCTGGAGATAATGGACCCTTTACTTTTGACATGCTTGAACAGTTTAACTTAGTTGGTGAATGCTATCACTCTTTAATGTTTTGTACATGGACTCTTTATTTTTGGCATGCTTGAAACTAGTTACTGAATTATATCACTTATGTGATACACCGTTACATCACAACAGACTGCCTAAAGAAACAGGAATGTGTTCCTGCAAGATATGTTAATTGATTTATGTGAATGAGATGAAACGTGTGGTATACATTTTGCTAACCAGATTTTCACGTCAAATACAGGGGAAACATAGACTAGAGTTAGATACAGCTTCTATCCTTGTAAAGTTTTACATTTGTACTTGTAAGGTACTACTAAATGAAGCTTTAATTGAAAGGAAATAGTAATAGACCTGTCTTTGCATTGACCTGTATCATTGAATTTAGGAATGAGTCAAGAGCCAGCTCTACACGCATGCAAAGTGTTGGTTTTCAACTTCTCATACTCGTTCCCAAGTTCACTCTCGCATAACTTTTATCAATATTGGATAATTAAAGTTTATACTTATTTTATACATTGCACCACAGTAAATCAGATATGTGTTAATTGTGTCTCTATCTTTGGAGCATTCTTAGATGGGAACTGACAATCATAAGCCTATAACTTTGTTACCTGTGTGTTGGAAGCCACATGAATGAACATATGTAGTTATCTTTGTACGACTAGCTCTGTAGAAAGGTAAATATATTCTCTATGGAACATGTCTTCGAGGTGTTGACAACTGCTGCATGTATTTCTTCGGACTCCAAGAAGATGAGCTCTATTAGCTTTTCTTTTATCATGTATTCTGAGTTAGGTGTTCTGTTTACCATTACTAGTAAAATCTATTTTTCCCTAATTAGTATTAGCTTCTGCTTATGATTTTTGTTGCTGCCCTCCAGTTTAACCCTTCACAAAGACTTCAGAACCTGTCCATTCAATATATTCTCATATATTCTTAATTCTTACTGCTAGACACCTAATTTTCAGCTGTCATTGGACAGATAAATCTTTTTCGATGGAAAACCTTGCACTTGGCTCAAGTAATGTTATATTTTTGTGTGTCTAGCTTAAGGATTTTTTTCCCTCTAAAACAAAGGGCGATGTCACTCATGCAAAGACTTTGAGGTCCTTGGTTCCAATCCCATGCCAACAAGGTGTCACACTTACCTATATAAAAAAAACATTTGAATTCTTTAAGTTTCAAGATTTAGATCACTAATAACAGAACTGGCTTGACTTATCAAAAAATAATAATAACAGAACTGGCTTGTGGTTCTATGTGGTTTCTCTGGATTTTAGATTGCCATATTTTCCTCCTGTCAAAACTACATTACATTGCTTGATTTTGTTTTCTTCATTGATTGGCACCAAGGCTGAATGCAATTTTTATGTTTACCACTTTTCTTGAATTGCTTCCAGGAAGAAAACTATATTTTGGACAATTGAATGGCGCTTTCATTCAACAGATATAACATTGTTTGACCACGGGTGAGCTTCATTTCTATTCAGACCTTGTTAAGAACTTTCATGCCATGGCATTGCTCTTGCTTCTCAAACAATTTCTTTATCTCTTTTTTTTTTATTGATCTTCATAGCGTCCGTTTCTGTTTATCACCAACTGAATATCTTGCAATCATTTACTTTTTCCAGAGTTCCTGAATCCTCAAGTTTCTGCTCAGTGATTGAAAAACATCTAAAACCGGCCCCGGAGTCACTGTTTGAAGCAATTCTGCTTGCAGCCTTTGGAATCACTCAAATTTTTCATTCGTAAATCTCCTAAGGTCTTTGCATTTACCTTTCTGTATATAATGTTTAGTTTCCATTCTAAAGATTAAGGTTGCAAGAAAAGTTAGCCAGACAGCTTCAGACTATAGCATGTGTTTCTCACACTGGTGCAAGACCCACCCACTTTAATGGCGCAACCTCTGCTACTCCATTTAATCTCTTGCAAATAAATGTGCATCTCAACAATAGATGCTTTTACCTAAACATCTCGTATATCTAGAATGTTTTGGACTTAAGAATTTTGTGTTGGAACCATAGTTGTCAAAGGCGCTCGTCTTTGGTGCCTGAGGCAAGAGGCGACGTGAGGCAACACTCCATTGCCCCTCTCATCTGTCCTGGGCAAGTCGATGAAAGGCGGTCGCCTTTCTCGCTTCTTCAACTCTCTCTAACTCTATGACTCTACTCTGTTCTATATTACTTCCTTTATTCAACTCTATTGTATTTTTCATTTTTTCTTTCTATTTTTGAAACAAATTTAACAATGTTCTTTTCAATTTCATTGCTTAACTTTGTACTAGAGGAAGGAGAAATACTTGGATTCTGAATATTTGACTCTTGGATACTAAATTACATTATGTGTCTCTAAAGTGGGAGCTGACTTAAATTTATCATATTTCTGATATTAAACTTTGTTGGGGGACATTAAGCTCAGGTGGGGGTAGGAAATTATATGCTAGTTTGTTCGAGGTTTGAGGGGCAAGCAGATATTATCTTGGGAGCAAGTTTGCTTATGGTTATGAAATTGTTACCTAAGTCTTCACTGTGTATGGGGCTGTGAGTTCTTTTCCATTGCAAGTCAGGCACGACAGGGATCCTGAACTTGGTTTTGCATGCAGAAGATGATGATGAAGATTGAAAAGCAAGCACTCTGAAATTCTTTTGGGTCTGTGACGGAGTATGAATTACAGTGGAGTGGAGATGTGTAGATTGTCTTTTGTAAGAGGTGAACACTATATTGTTAATTATTGCATTAAATAATTTGAAGTTTAGATATAATTATCTTTTACATATTTTCCATTTGAAGTAGAGTATATGATTTATTTAAAATTATTTTTTAATTCTCAACAAATAAGATAGTTATTCTTTTGCTATTTTCATATTTTCCAAAGTACTTTTTAATTCTCAGTAAATAAGGAAGTTATTATTTTTTATTTTTTATTTTCTGTAATAAATATGTTAAAAAAATTCGTTTATGACTCCTCTCTCATATTATCTTATTATCATAAAAATAATATAATAAAGACATTTGTCTATGAAATTTTAAAAAAATATTGGATATTTTGTTATCACATGAATAATTTAATTGAATTCAAATAAATTGTTTTTTAAATTGTTTTTTAGATGGTGAATTCTGAATATTGGTTTTATTCAACTCAAGAACTAAATTGTTAAATCATTTGTATAGTCACGTTACTATTTCACACTATGATTTTAATTTTAGTAACCAAAGACCACACATTTCTCGAAATTGTTCTCTTCTTGCTTATGTGTGTGAAAACATGATTGGTGTGATTCATCAATCTATTGACCTAATATTATATAGTGACTGCACCTCTTTGCAGGTAGAGTGGGAAGAAGCAAGCATGATCCAAGGAGAGCGTATTTTGCTTCAAAATGCTCTCATGGATCCTTTTAATGAATGATTTGTTTTCCTGTCAGACAGGTGAGGTTTGATCTCCTCAGGGCTAGTTGGTTATAAAACATGAATGCATTTTGCATAATTTCTATTCTAAATCATTTCACTCAATTAGATGGGAAGGACTTTAATCATTAAGAGATGTTTCATGGAACACAATGTATCATGGACCCTTTTAAAAATGTGATAGTCTCATGGACACAAATTGAAAACCAATCACATAAAGTTGTGAGAACTACCTGTTTTGGCCCAATTTTATCTAAAAGTTTTGGATTGCACCAATGCCATTTTCCATAAGGAAAAAAGACTTTCTTATCATGACCCTCTTTACCAAATGGTTGGTTTCAGCTAAAAGAAGGGACTCGATTGATTTATCTATTTGAGTCCACAAATTCAATGCAGACCCAAGATATTGTTTTTATGGAGCCTGTCAAAAAATTATATTTTCTAAATACTACTCACAGACTAAAATTAATATTTTCTCATCAACAGTAATGAACAAAATAAAAAAAAAATTCAGAAATGGTTAAGTATACCAAACTACACAGTTGCAAATACCTCTATCAGTTCACTAGTTTAAGTACTGTGCAATCTAGTTAGAAGTAATTTTTAAAAATATGCTTCTTAATTAGTTAATTATGAAAAAGAGTTCATACGATTCATACATTTACTTTGTTGCATCATATAAGCATTGGAACTTTAATGTCTAATCAAATTATAAATGCATATGGAGAAAATTTGAATTGTGTATAGGAAAACATTTCTTCCTAAACTACTATGCTCTTGGACACTGATTATATATATCAGTACCTGTACATAATAAAGATTTTGCAAAACGTTGTGGGCATGTTCTTCCCTTGTTCATGCAGTTTCTTCATATACTAGTACAATGGATACCATTTCATGATATACACTGCTTAAAATATATATTTGTATAAGGAAAAAAAAGAATAAGGAGCCAGCGAATATGTAGCCATTTCTTGGCATTGATTTATTCCTAATTCCTGAAGTACTTTTATGGGTGTTTGCGTAACTTTGTTGCTCATTGTTGTTTTTGTAATCGAATGTGATTCATTTTTAGTTTTATTATAATTTACCCTCTTGCTTTTGAATTGTGTGGTTCAGTTAGTTTTCCTTGTGCAATTTTTTTTTACTCTCAGACAAATCCAAGATAAAGTCTTTACTGGATATAAGTAAGGAAGCTTCAAAAGATGGAGGATCCTGTCACATTGCGGCACACACATTTATATTTCGTAAATTGGCAACTGTAACCAAGAACTTTAGAGCAAATTATCTCCTAGGCGAAGGAGGTTTCGGCAGAGTATACCAGGGTCAATTGGAAAGTACTAATCAAGTTTGTCACGATTTCAATCACTAAAATACCAAAACATTCGTGGGGCAAATATCTTCCTAATTGAAAGCAAAGTTGTAAGTATATGCTTGTTTTTCTTGGTATATTAAGCACAACGTTATATGAATGGAATTAATTTTTTTTGATAAGTAATATGAATTGAATTAATAGAAGATGCTTCTTGTGCAAGTAGCAATTGAGGCAGTTCTAGTCTGGGATCGACTCGTTTGCAGCACTAGCTGCAATTATAAGAATTCTACTTCTGCAACAGAGTATAAAGTATCCAAAATGCATGTATTGGTTTCAGTTCAATAAAAACCTTTCCTTGCATGTCTTGATCCATTAACTAATTACTTTTCCTGTATCTTTAATGCTTCTTTTTAGGAAAAAGGATCTGTTGATGCTAAGGAGCAAGTGGGTAAGGCTCATGCACAAACTGGTGAACTTGAGAAGCGGGTGATATGATTGATTGTCTTTTGTTGATAATTCCTTGCATTGCTACGTATAAATTTTGTTGCTTGTCAAGTGGAGATTCACAAAAAAGAAATTGCACAACAGATCACGAATGTTATTTTCTTGTTGATTTTGATAGCCAACATGAAGCAGGCCGAATGAGAAAACAATTGGGTCTCTTTATCTTGTTGGAGTTTGATTCTCTTTAAATTTTGTTTATCTTTATAGTGGTTCGAATTTCAAGTATTACTTGCGCTTTCAGGAGTTATGGTTGTTGTGCTGTCTACGATTGGATCTTGTTACATCAATAATCACGCCTGAAGGTTGCTTTCCACCTGTGCGGAGGAACACCACAATATGCCTTGAGGTATGTTGCTGAAGTTGATTTTTATTTATTTAAATTTTTTTTAATGATCCCATTCTAAATAAGTCAACATCTTTTGGAGTGTCCATGAAAAATAAATAATGTTACTATCATGTTTATGACATTATTGACATCAACAATACTCCAGAACAAAAATGTTGAGTAGATATTCTATAGCTTCATGGACTACTACTAGTGAAATTTCTAGCAATGCATTTTGGCCTCGAGAGACTCTCTTGCCTTGGGAATGCAAGAAGCTGCAACCTTTCATTTGAAAGTGGCCTTAGTGCTGATGGTAGGTGACATACTCTTAACAAATCCATGATATTCTGTAATTTTTCTTATGTGAAATCCCTGAAGATGGAGTATATAAAATGTTTTTTTTTTATGGAACCTCATTTGTTGGATCTCTAAGATAGGTTCATTGAAAAGACCAACGAAAGGAACATGCTTTGTCAGTACTAAGTTGTTAGGTACAACTTCTAATTCCTAAATTCTGCCGTGGAACTAAGAACATAGAAAATGATTACCATGATCATTGCTTCCCAAGAATCCACAATATACATTCCCCTGTACATGTTATTGAAGAATATATTGTTCTTTCTCAATGTGTGTGTTCACGGTGAATGTGTGTGTAACTAAATGAAGTAAATTAAAGAAAGATAGAGAAAGGGCGTGAGTGTATGACTGCGCATTGTTTTTCCTTGGAAAATAAAAAATATGTGATTGTTTTTCAATTGATTGTTTTATTTCATTTATTTTTTCAAGTTGCTTTTGAGAATATCACAAGATGTCGTTCGATGCACATTGGTCAAAAATTATCATCAAGCTAGCCTTTGCTTTTGTTTTTTATGATCTAATTTGTAGTTTAAACCAGTTGAGACGATATTTTTTATATTTCAAGAAGTTGCTTGTAGGTTGGTTAATTAATCTTAGGATCTAGTAGATTGATTCTTTTGGTAAACAATCATCTTTATTAACATATTGATGTAATGATTATCTTTTATTATTAATGATATCTTCTTTTATTAAAACTTTTGTTTGTTGTATTGATGAAAATACTGAATTTATAATTCGTTAATAGAATGCATATATCAATATAAGAAATTATTTTTTAGGATGGTGGAAGTCGATCTTAATAAATTTCCCACCAATTTTTCCAATATTACCCGTCACTATTTTTTGTAATTTCCCACCAAAAGTTTTGGCGCCAAAACATTTAGGACGCCAACAATCGGTCCTTTTTGTTTTCTCACCAAAATTTTAGAACCAAAAGTTTTGGTGCCAAAACATTTAGGACGTCAACAATCGATCTTTTTTGTTTTCCCACCAAAATTTTAGAACCAAAAGTGTTGGCGCCAAAACATTTAGGATGGCAATAATCCGTCCTTTTTTGTTTTCTCGCCAATTATTTATAACGCTTTGAAACGTATTAGGGTCGGCAAAAATTTCGTTCTTAAAAACCTTTAGGGACGGCTCGTCGTGTCCTAAAAACATTTAGCACCCATATTATTTAAGCCCCCATGTTTCCGTCCCTATGATCGTCCTAAATACTATTAGGGACGGCAAATGGACTTTTATGGACGGCAAATGAGCGACCCAAATACTCTCTTTTCTTGTAGTGACCCTTAAGCCCCATGTCATGTAAGTTGTCCCTTTTAACCTATTAATATACAATAAAAACTTACGAAAAAATAATATTAAATTTATTTTATGTAAGACGTACCTCCTTTACTCGACCCATGTTGGTGAGTTGCGTTGTGAGATAGTGAGGCTCCCTCTTACGAATTAAAACTCGTAAGACGGTCTTACCGGAAAACTACGCTTAATAAAGCAATACACGACCTCAACACCTAACCAAATTCAACATCTGCCGTCTAACAAATACAACCCTTCAGTTAGAACACTTCATCTAGAATCCTTAATTTGACAATTTTCACTTCAAAATTTCATTCACCTAACATTCGGTAAGAAATCGTAGCGATCTCTTCTCGAATTATTCAAATCCTTTTAATTTTTCATTGAGCTGAAAATTGAGCTTATATCATTTTGTTTTACATTCTATTTCCTTGTACAACTTTTAAAGTTTTTTTTAAAAAAATACAAATTTAATAATCTGAGACTTCAATATTTAAAATAAAGTTAAGTATTTAGTGAAAATATTGTTTAATGATCAATATTTTATTTTACTGTCAGAGATTTGTTATATTCTAAATTTTTAAACATACTTCTTAAGGTTATTTTGAAAAGAATACATAACTCAAATTTTGAGATTTGAATTTATAACTTATGAATTTATATGTTACATTTCTTAATATTTTTTATTTAACCATTCTTCATGCTTATAAAAAATATATAACTTTATAGTTACATTTCTTAACTTTATTTAGGGATGATCATGAGCCTATGACCAATGTGATTGGATGTATTTATCTTTGGGTTTTTGGTGCCTGCGAGCCTCTTATTCTATTATTTGTAAGTTCTTTAAATTTTTGCATTGAGAGTAGACTAGAAGGTGAGATTCTTTAATTTTTGAATCGGAGGACGTTCGATGCGAAGGCCCACGCTTGTGTGGGTAGATCTTGCAAATGTAATAGAATAGAATATGAAGGCCCATGCTTGTATGGGTAATTATAATAAAATGTAATAGAAGTAGTTCTATTTATTTTGTCCCTTAGATTGACCATGACCCATTTTTTGGCTCAAATGGGTCGCATAGGTTGGCCATGATCATCCCATCGTTTTTGCATAGGTTGTATGCTAGATTTATTTAATGCTTTATGCTTGCGCTCATATGATGACATATTGTGTTATATATAAATCCACCTAATAAATTAATTGGATGAGGTCTTGAAAGGAAAACCCCAAGTTTTTGAAACTTAAAAGAATTTTAATTTGATTAAATTTATATCAAACAAATATGGATAAAGATATGTTAGACATATTGTTCCATGCCTTCCATCAAAGGTAGATGACATGACGATGCTACCACTTTTAGTCATTGGCCATGAGTCGTGGAGTGATTTTATGTGAGAAAGCTGTGATCCCTACCAAGCATATAAATGCTCGTGGGATGGACTTGTTTTTAGGTTGGCCGCGAGTCGTGGGACTCTAAATACTCCATCCACACGATGGTTTGATGGGTTTTGTTTGACATTTAGTACCATATGGGCTCATAAAATTGGGGTATATGGGAAGAGATGATGCAAAATAATCTTGAGGGTTGTATATTGATACAATTGTCAAAAAGTTGACTACCGATGGAAATATTTCATGGGCTCATAAAATTGGGGTGTGAAATGTTTTTATTGGGCTTCAAGCCCACTAAGAAAAATTTGATTTTCTAAAATCTATTTAGAGGTTTATAGTTTTAAATAAAATAGTGGGAGACATTTAATATAAAAGACCTTATATTGAATGTAAATATATATTCCATAGTTTACTCATTTTCTGCTTCGTTTATTTCGTAGATAACTCTACTAAGATGGCTAAGAATCTAATCACATCAATTCTTGAGCAAAACAAGTTAACTGGCCCAAACTTTAATGATTGGTTGAAAGACCTAAAGATTGTTCTTGAATTTGAGAAGAAAGCTTATGTGCTTGACACAATGCCTCCTCCACCGCCTGAGGACCAGGTATCAAATGCCTATGGAGAATATCTTCGTCATGTTGATGACAATCTCCAAGCTAGATGCTACATGTTAGCATCAATGTCAATTGAGTTGCGAAGGCAGAATAATATTTTTCACACTGCATATGAGATCCTTGCTCACCTACAAGAGTTGTATGGTGAGAGCGCAAGGCAAGTTAGATATCAGATATCTAAGGAGCTTTTCAGAAGTCGTATGACTGAGGGTTCTTCAGTCCATGACCATGGAGTGAAGATGATATCACTCATTGAAAGGCTCGAGTCCCTTGGAGTCGTTATGGACAATGAGCTCTATGTGGACCTTGTGTTGCAATCTCTGCCTCCCTCATTTGACTCGTTTGTTGTTAACTTTAACATGCACTCTATGGAAACTAGTCTCCCTGAGTTGGTGAATAAGTTGACAACGGCTGAATCCACTATCAAGAAGGAGAAGCCGGTCCTCCTTGTTGGATCCTCTTCTGGTTCAAAGACTGCAAAGTCTAATAATAAGAGGAAGTGGAAAGGAAAGAGTTCCTCGAAGCCCAACAAAAAGGCAAAGGACAAAGGCAAGAAAAAGGTCAATTCTCAAACCGATGACAAATGCAACCATTGCGGCAAATTAGGGCACTGGAAGAGAAACTGCAAGGAGTATCTTGCGAGCCTAAAAAGTTCAGGTATATATTTTGTTGAAGTTAATCTATCTGTTAATGATGCTTCTTGGGTATTAGATACCGGTTGTGGCTCACATATTTGCAATGATTTGCAGATAATGGCAAGAAGCAGGAAACTGGACAGAAAGGACAAGGTCCTTAGGATGGGAAATGGAGCAAGAGTTGTTGCATCAGCTATTGGGACTGTTTATCTTACTTTAGAAAATGGTTTTAATTTGTGTTTAAACAATTGTCTTTATGTTCCGGATATTGTTAAGAATATTATCTCTGTTCCTGTTTTGGACAGAGAAGGTTTTAAATTTATTATTGAGAATGGAAGTTGTTCCATTTTCAAGGATTTTGTTTTTAAATGTACACTATTAATCTTGATAGCCCCATACTCACAATTCAACAAAATAAGAAAAGAAAATTAGATAATCAAAATTCTTCCACTCTTTGGCATGCTAGATTGGGTCACATTTCAGAAAAGAGGATGCGCAAGTTGGGACAAAAGCTCGACCTTATGGATGAGCAAAAGTTGCCAACGTGTGAATCGTGTCTAAAAGGAAAAATGACCAAATCACCATTTGTTGGACAAGTGGAGCGAGCCGATGGTCTGTTGGATTTGATCCATACAGATGTTTGTGGACCACTAAGTGTTAGTGCGCGTGGGAACTATCACTACTTCATAACTTTTACCGATGATTATTCTAGGTATGGATATGTGTACCTTATGAGGCTCAAATCTGAAGCATTTGAAAAGTTCAAAGAATTTAGGTGCGAGGTGGAGAAACAAATTGGTCGCAGTGTTAAGACTCTTCGATCTGATCGGGGAGGAGAATACCTGAGTACCGAGTTTCTTGATTATCTAAAGGAGAATGGAATTCTCTCACAGTGGACTCCTCCTGCTACTCCACAACTCAATGGAGTTTCGGAGCGTAGGAATCGAACCCTATTGGACATGGTTCGATCGATGATGAGTTTCACGACTTTACCTCTGTCATTCTGGGGTTATGCCTTAGAAACGGCAGCACATCTATTGAATAGGGTGCCATGTAAAGTCGTGCCCAGTACACCATATGAGATGTGGTGTGGTAAGACACCTTCCTACAAGTACCTTAAGGTGTGGGGGTGTGATGCTTATGTGAAGCAGCAAGGGGGAGATAAGTTGGATATGAGATCCAGATTATGTAAATTTGTGGGGTATCCAAAAGAATCTATTGGATACTATTTCTACGACCCTTCGGAACAAAAAGTGTTTGTTTCGAGGAATGCCACTTTTCTTGAAGAAGAATTTCTTTCTGAAAAGGGTGGCAGGGTTGTGGAGCTTGAAGAAATTCAAGAACCACAGAATATTCCTAATATTGTCGCAGATAACAGACCAGCCGAAGCTGGACCATCTGAAACACAACCTCTTCGAAAATCAACAAGGGTGTCGAAAGCACCTGAAAAACTGAATCTTTTGTTAGAGAACAAAGAAGAGGGACTCATTTTGGATAATGATCCAAAGAGCTATGGAGAAGCGATGTCAGACATCGACTCCAAGAAATGGAAAGAAGCCATGCAGTCTGAAATGGACTCCATGTACTCCAACAAGGTGTGGACCTTGGTGGACCCACCACAAGGAATTGTTCCCATTGGCTGCAAATGGGTCTACAAGCGGAAGCTTGGAGTAGATGGAGAGGTAGCAACCTATAAAGCGCGTCTGGTTGCGAAAGGTTATACTAAAAAACAAGGTGTTGATTATGAGGAAACTTTTTCACCAGTAGCAATGCTTAAATCCATTCGGATTTTACTGGCCATATCAGCGTATTATGACTATGAGATATGGCAAATGGATGTGAAGACTGCTTTCCTTAATGGAAACATTAAGGAAGAGATCTATATGAAGCAGCCGGAGGGCTTCATATCCAAGGAAAGTGAGCAAAAGGTTTGCAAACTCCAAAGGTCCATTTATGGACTCAAACAGGCTTCTAGGAGTTGGAACATTCGATTTGATGAAGCGATCAAAACGTTTGATTTTCATAAGAATCCGGATGAACCATGTGTTTACAAGAAGGTTAGTGGGAGCGCAGTTGCATTTGTTGTTTTATATGTTGACGACATTCTACTCATCGGTAATGATGTAGGTATGTTACAGTCAACAAGGGCGTGGTTGTCTAAACAGTTCTCCATGAAGGATTTGGGAGATGCATCTTTTATCCTAGGGATAAAGATCTATAGAGATAGATCACGAAGGATGATAGGACTATCCCAATCCATGTACATAGACAAAGTGCTAAAGAGGTTTAGCATGGAGGAATCCAAGCGTGGATACCTACCAATGAGTCATGGCGTTTCACTTTCTAAAGCAATGTCTCCCAAGACTCCTGAGGAAAGAGAAAGAATGTCTCGCATACCTTATGCATCCGCTATTGGGAGCATAATGTATGCAATGTTGTGTACAAGGCCTGATGTTGCACATGCTCTGAGTGTCACGAGCAGATATCAGTCCAATCCAGGGGATGAACACTGGAAGGCCGTTAAGATGATTCTTAAATACTTAAGAAGAACTAAGGATATCTTTATGGTATACGGCAATGGAGAATTGAAACTAGAGGGGTTCACTGACTCTAGTTTTCAGTCCGATGTAGACGACTCAAAATCGATGTCTGGGTATGTATTTACCTTTAATGGAGGAGCAGTCAGTTGGAAAAGTTCCAAACAAGAAACGACTGCAGACTCTACTACTGAGGCTGAATACATAGCTGCATCAGATGCAGCAAAAGAGGTTGTTTGGATACGAAACTTCATCCAAGGGTTGGGTGTAGTTCCATCCGTTGTTGATCCAATAATGATTTATTGCGATAACAACGGAGCTATAGCGCAAGCAAAAGAGCCGAGATCTCATCAAAGATCCAAGCACATAATGAGGCGATACCACCTGATTAGAGAGATCATTGGTAGAGGCGACGTCGTTGTGGATCGAGTCGCTTCAGCAAAAATGTAGCGCACCGTTGACTAAAACCCTATCACAGAAGATATTTGATGGACATCTCGAGAAGATGGGCCTAAAATATATGGGCAATTGGAACTAGGGGCAAGTGGGAGATTGTTAGAGTAGAATGCCCGACGTTCCAATTAGATTGGATTTTTATTCTACTTGTAAAACAATATTATTGGAATTTATATTTAAATAAAGGCATTTATTTATCTTATGTTTATATTATTAATTGTTTATAAATATATGATAAAGTCCTTAGACCAATTTTAGTTATGGAACATGGTTGCGCATTTGATGGTAATCATGAAATATGTTTCTAGTGCTTTGGTCTTAAATTGGTTCTAAGTCAGTTGGCTTTTCAAGACAAGGACATTGAATAGCCTTGTAAGACTTATGCGTATGATGTATGCTCGTATGACGAGGATGTTGCATTTCATTAGCATCAGCGTTGTGACGCAAGTACATATATTGCAGGTGCTTGTTAGAGAACAAGTTCACTGAACATGACCCGTTGAGAATTCTTAAATGGAAATTTTATTTGTCAAATTAAGAATTTTTCACGTTGCGATAATACATGATTAGTCCTCGGACTTGAGGCACGATAGTAAGCTTGTGTACATCATGTAACACTTTGATTTACTTTCTGATTGCTTGACAATCGCAAAGGGGTATTTTGGGTGTTGCATTGGTGTGCATGGAGGTTAATCAGTGGCTAACATAGAATTCGACACTTGTCAGATGATAAGAGAATTTCCTGTGTTTTTCATAGTTCATGATTCGAAGACCTTGGCCAAGGCATGATGAATTTGATTCATAAAGGAATCATTGGTACTTGAAATGGAATCACAGTTATTAAATCAATTGGATTTTGACTTATAATCCATATCCTAGATTTAATCGGGAAATTAGATGTCGAAAGGACAGTACATGTATGCACTCGTAATTGAAATAGGTTTACTCGCTATTTCACCTATTGCTAGGTATTCGTGCTACTTGCTAGGTGTTCCCACGATTTGTAGGTTCTTGAAATTAATGAGTTAATTTCAAGTATATTAACTAATGGAATTATTTAATAGAATAAATTGTTATTCGCCTACAACTAGCATTAGTTGTGAACCTAAAGGGTCACACACTAAGAATGGAAGGATTCATTTGTTCAATAAAAGAATTGATCCAAATTGTTGGACGCAGATGACTAGTAGAGATTAATTGATGGATGAAATTGATTTGATCAATTTAATTAAATTTGGGCTTGGTCAATTAATTCAGATTAATTGATGGGATTTTTATTTATTTATTTATTTTTAAAAGTCCAACTCAATATTTAATTAGGCTCGTTAGTGGAGTCCATCGAGTTAATTTGAAAGAAATGAGTAGGAGGGGTAACATTGCTAATATTAGATAAAAGTTATTTTAATATGGCATTAGATGGTATTAATTATAATACCATATCTTCTTACTAATGAACCTAGACACTATTGTGTACAAATTAGATTGTATGACACATTAAGGTTTTGGTCATTTAGTAGGATAGTTAATGATACGTTATTAAAAACGTATCATCAATTCTTGGAGAATTGATTTCGGTCGTTTCTCTTCAAAAACTCACATTGGAGTATCCTTTTGGTTACTTGTTTAAAAAGCTAGGAAACCAAGAAAGCTTTCCTAGACTTTTCTTTTCTACTACTCTCTCAATTGGAAAAACTAGAAAACTTTTTCTTTGTTTTTGGGTTGAACAAAACGGATCAAAAATTGCTAGCTAAATTTTTGATTCGGTGATTTCATCCATTCGTGTGGACTTACTTTGGAGGAGGGACGTGTGGACCTCTACGAGTAAATTGGTGTACGAGCCGACAATTGATTGTCTCTACATCTTCATCAACCGGAAGCTTTTGGAAGCGGTTTTCGGTAAGACCCAAAAACTCCTTTTTATACTTGCACGATACGTGCGATCGTTAAATTGCTATAAGGTTTTTGGGGCTATCTTTTGTATATTGTATACATATTTTTAAATTTTAAAATTTCCGCTGCGATTAGCCCCGCTATCTAGCGAACCCAACACGTGCCGCTGGAACTAACTTAAGAAGAGGACAAACACTTGTTAAACAATAGTGCTAGTCAAATAGTTGAGCAAACTCGCTCTAAACATGAACATAACGCCGCACTAAAATACTGTATTTCAAAAATCGAATCAACGGAAGCAATATAAGAAAGAAGTCCCAAGCTATGAAGCTCGAAACCAACGACAATGAAACCAAGAGAGACATAATCTCTCAAAGGAGGAAAACAAAACTCGCTGCGCAACATTGCGCACGCTAATCAAACCATCGGCACTCCAGCCGCTTTCAACAAAGAACCAACCTGATATAACAAATACCCAACGGCTAAATCATACCGGGGTCAACCAACAACTATAAAAAATAGAATAAGGAAATTTCCCAAAGCTACTGCGTGCCCGAGAGACAACTGAAATAAATACTAAAGCCACAAACAAGGCACGACACAACACGTCGGCCCAAGAAAAAACCAATACAAATACCCAAGTATTCTACCCAACTGTAAAGTCTAAATAACTTTACAAAATGTCGATCTCACAAGAATAACAAAGTACACGAAATCAAATGACAATTCTAAAAGGAACAAGACTCCACCAGCTGCTACTCGGAAAAGTCGGCTGCTACAAACACGAACCACACGCTCTAACCTCGATCTATCGACCAGCTGCATCCTGCTACAGCCACGATCTACTCGACCTCAGTGAAGCTATCAGTTACTGCAACTAAAAACAAGTACGGGATGAGTCATAATGACCCAGTACGCTACTACAATATATATGCAACATATAATTATGTAACATAAACATAACCATGGTGTCATTTTATATATGATAGAAAAACCCATGAAGAGGTATCATATCGCTTCGATACTCCTCAAGATATCCATTTCTTCTTACTTACTAAACGTCCAAATGAACCATGGTGTAATTCCCTGTTCAAACACAGATTAAACAAGTTAGAAGGTAGTTCCACAAAACATCATATGCAAGTATACATATCATTATATATACAAATCAAGCTATTCACACTATTCCCACGTGTAAGGGTGCATGTTTATATATATACACCTATATCCGTATGTATATCTCTATATATACATATCAAATCTCCTATTCAATCATCATGCATAAGTGTGCATATCTATATATATACACATCAAGTCTTTCATATATATCTCATATACAAGTATGCATATCTGTGGCGACCCGACCCGGATCCCAAGACGAGACCCCGAGGTCGTGCCGCTTCCAAAAAGGCACATAACAAAAACAAGTAGCAAATAGTCCAAAAACTTTAACATATGCGGAAGCTTAATATAATTAAATAGTGGCGCCCGAGCTAACAAGCTTAAACTAACACAACCTTAGAGATAATGAGTCTCTTGGTCCAAAAATAAAATCATGTGACGCAACAATAGGCACATATCACAATTTATAGCAATTATATATCAAGTCATCGGCGACGCTACGGCCGGAACCCAATATTAAACTAAGTCTACAACTCTAGTCTAACATGCTTAACGGCTAAAACATGCCGGATAACAAACATAATAAACAAACCAATATATGGTTAAAACAACTAAAGCATAATCATCATAAATACACAAGGCACGACTAACACATGTCGGCTCTCAAAACATTAAGTACTAATTAACATAAGTTCAAATATCACACAATTAAAGTCTTGCTACCCCACATAAAGTTTATATAACTTTATGTCCCCGTCGTCCTTGCCAAAAGAAAAGGTACTAAAATTTACAAGGTAGCAACCTCGTCACAAGCTTCGCCAACGTATCTTGATAATCACTTCGAACCACTTGCACGGCTCGGATCTAGGGAAAACAATCAAAACAAATAGGAGTAAGTCATAAAGACTTAGCAAGTTACTAACATAACTTCCTGTCATGGCATCATGCTCAACAATAATAATTCATGCTATTGGCATAATATACATTTCATAAATGATCATGTCAAGGCATTCATACTTAACAATCTTGAATATCATGTTATCAACAAGTATAACATTTCATTAATACAATCAACCATCATTTCATATCATATCATATTCACGTAGCACATTATTCACATATAAGCACTCGTGAGTCAATTCATATAAAAGGGATATGATATCGTTACCCTTTTTCGCGCATGTCGCTCCTGCAAAAACATGTGTAAAACCTTTATGTGTCCTCGATATCCCTTTCGTGGATATCGACGTCCCCGAGACATTTCCCCGATCGAGTTCCGATAGTTATCAAAGTCATGTTTCCATACTACAACTAAGATCAACTACTTCCCTACCGTGGCCATCGATAGAGGGTGTGTGCAATCCGGCGCGGCGATCCATCAAAATCACGAATCTCACAATTCGTGAAGATGATGCATCGTCCCGCCCAAAAGACTCAACAAACCGACTCCAGCTGGACTCAAACTTCAAGCACACGTAATTCATATTCATATGCTCAAATAAGTAGGCAAGTACTCTACAATCATCTAGTCATGCTTTTAATTCACAACTAGCACATAATCACATTAGAGGTAAAATCAAGGCTCTAATCATCAAGTGTTCTTCATACACTTTAAAATGCTTGGAGGCTTAACCTCCATTAATACTACCCCAAAATTCGTAGGACTTAGGCATATTACTCCTTAATGTCATACTAACCCAATGGTCAACTCTGTTGAGTCATAATCAATCTTTCAAAATTAGGGTATAAAAGCCATTGGCCTCAATACTCTCATATGTCCATACTAACGTAATTAAATAGGTTACTAAGGTCATTAAACCCATAAAACCCCAATCAAACAATCAAGTATGAACATAGAATCAAAGTCACAAACTAGGCATATACATTCTTGTCATTTCATCAAATATGAGTCTAACATTTTATCAAATATGCACCCAACACTTAAACAACAAGGTAGGGTGATTTATCATACATTATCACACATAAATAACATCCTAAACATGGTTTATAACCTGTTTATAATCTGATCATACAACCAAAAACGTAACATTTAGCATATACGTGAACATAGCCTCTCAACAAGTCTAACTATTTCATCAAACATGCTCCCAATGCTTAAACAACAAGTAGGGTGATTTATCATACATTATCACACATAAATAACATCTTAAACATTGTTTATAACCTGTTTATAATCTGATCATACAACCAAAAATGTAACATTTAGCATATACGTGAACATAGCATCTCTACAAGCCTAACTATTTCATCAAACATGCTCCCAATGCTTAAACAACAAGATGGAATGATTTATCATACATTATCACACCTAAATGACATCAAAATCATGATTTATAATATGTCTATAATCTGTTCATACAACCAAAATTCATCATATAACATATTCTAGAACATGGCATCTCTACAAAGTCCTAAGTGCTCTCATTGACCTCATATAGCAAGATTGTTTTCCCTAGGGTCAATGAGGCTAAAATAAATAAGAAGAGATGTTGTAACTCACCTTAAACAAGCTCTACAAGAAGTACAAAACGTCCATGCAAGGGTGGGTATGTGTTCTCCTTGCCCTCCTCTTCACTTCTATGGTTCGGTTTTGGAAATGGCTTCCTCAAGACTTGGCCACCATTGATGAACACTCAAGAAGCTTCAAGAACTCTCTATAACTTGAATAAACTGATCAGCCACGAATTTGGAAGATGAAGACTGATTAGGATGGCTTAGTGGAGGTATTTGGTCACACAATGGCTGAAGTGGGGTGGGAGAAGGTGTCCAATGCATGTGTGTGCATGTTGGAGGTCTTTCTTTGCCAAGTGTTGTACATGCATCCAAATCATCCAAAACTTGTCAAGCATGCAAGAGAGGCTAGGTGGGACGAAATAGGGTGGTTTAGGGTGGGTTAGGTTGGGTTTGGGTGGGGTTTGGTTGGTCAAATTGGTGAGATGTCAAAAATTCCCGTAATCTGTCAACAGGCCCCTTGCGGTCGCATGCTATAGAGTGATGCGAGCGCATCACTCTAGTCTCCTTAATATTTTCGTTTTGCTCCCTTGGTTGTTCTAGGTCTTTCCCCCTTGCACCCTCAAGTCCTCCAAAGCCAAAAAGTGTCTAGAATTCAACCTTAAAGTCCTCTAAAAGATAACCAAGGTAAATCAATGATCAAACCCTACTCAAACAAGGCTAAGAACTCAGATAGAACACTCCCGAACAACAACCGAAATGGTCAAACGGAGAAGGGTTACGACTAGAATCAAACTAGTAACCAAACCGACGATGCAACTAGCATTCAACCAACATCTAAAGCGTGATAATGATGTTAAGAATGGTTTCTAACATTTATCCAAGTGTTTACAACATAAAACACAAACCCGAGTTTCAAAGCAACTCGTGAAGGAAAGGTGCAAACGAGCATCTCAAACGACGTCAATGAACATGCTATCGACTTTAAACATATGAGTAAGCTAAGTTAACATACTAATGATGATTACGAAAGTATGAACTCATGAACTAAACAAGCAAGCAATAAACTAGGGTTTTACAATATCTCTATATATACATATCAAATCTCTCATATAACATCAACTAATACAAACATGGTCAATAAGATCTCATGTTCAACTAACACTTTGTTGTCACATAAGGGATAGAGAAGATACCAAATCACTGTCGTCGTATTGATCCTGCAATCACAACTGTTAATCATATCGTGCCAATGATACCCGTGTTCAGGTATCAAAGTACCAAGCTCTCTTCTCGGGTCTGAGCTCTCTACTCAGGAAAATAACACTAGCCAATGTGCTCAATTGGTTACGACAAAGGGGGCTACTTCCCCACTATAGCTAGCAGTAGAGGTAATCTTGGTCGTAGTGAGGGGGTGGTGTTGTTCGTGATTCCAATGGTTTGATTGTTTATGCTTATTCCTCTTTCTATGGTGAGTCCACCAACAACATGGCTGAAATTAGAGCTCTTCATCAAGGTCTCCGTTGGCTGCAAAGATCGGGTCATCAGAATTCTCTTGTTGAAGTTGATTCCAAGATTATATGTGATTTACTCAATGGTCGTCTCAAGCACTCTTGGGCTCAGGCTTATTTTGTTCGTGCTAGTAGTTCCATGCAGAGGAATTTCAATTTCTCTATTTGCCATATCTATAGGGAGGCTAATTCTGTGGCGGATGGTTTAGCTAATCTTGCGGTTGACTCTGGTCGAGACTTCACTTTTGATTCGTTTAGTGCTTTGCCCAGACTCATTAAAAGCAATGTTCTCTTGGATGCTCAGGGTGTGGCTAGGATCCGTACTGCTTAATTATTGTATTTCTTTCTTATTGCTAAGCCCTTTATTTTTTGAGGATTGTATCTTAGATTATTTCTTTTCTGAGGTTAGGCTCCTCTGTCCTCCCATTTATAAGGGCCAGGCTGGTTGTCCCCCTCAAGTTTGTATTATTTTTTCCCTAATCAATAAAATCTAGCAGGGTGTTGCCCCTGTTTCATTAAAAAAAAAAAACTAGCAGTAGAGGTGTGTGTTAAACTCGAATCCGGTACGACGATACATTGCAACCACGAATCCCATAATTCGTGAAGACAATGCATCGTCCCACCATCATCATGAAAACTCAAGTAATGCCAACTGGACTTATATGCAATGCACAAGTAGATGTTTACATGCTAATTCTCAAGTAGATATAATGATCTACCAAACTCATACGATTATGCACATTGTTACAATAATCACAAAACCACAATAGGAGCTCATTTGAGTCTCTAAATCATAAGTGTCAAGTTGTTCACTCTATTCGGTTCAAGTCCCAAAAGCTAGTAATTTAGTCAAATGGAATGTAATTATCATAGGATCTCACCACGATCCTCCTAAGGTTCAATTGTTCCTTAACTCGACTCTGTTGAGTCTTTACTACAATTCTAACCAAATAGAGTTTGAACACTATATGTGTTCCAAGACTCTTTTCTATGTTCTCGTTTGAGGCATAGCAAGGTTCTCGTTCTATTTAGGAATTTTAGTTCAAAGTTCCAAGTCAATTATATAAGGGAAGCCTAAGTTGATTATTGTGAAATCAAGCTTAGTTCAATTATTTGATTCATAATTCCACTTAATAGTAGAATCCAAGTTCACCACAATTCATTAACTGTAGAACAGCTCAGGCACGAAGGCAAATACATTCAATATGCTCATAAGTCATATCATAGAAACACGTAGAATAATCAATTATTGACAATGTAGGAAATCATGCATTTAGTCATAATATAAAATATACACAGTATTCCATATTCACTTATGAAATTCAGCAGATTCACAACTTAACCATCAGTCCATTAAGTACTATCCAAGACTACTCCGTTAGTCTAGGATCACGAAGCCATTTACTAAACTCTTCCTAGAGTAGTAACTCATTCAATAATGCAAAAGTCGATAGTAGTCAAAGACTTAAGCAACACTAGAGCGGTAATAACCCCTAAGGTCAAACCATACCGGTGAGTCTTAGATAACAACATGGTCATCCTAGCGAATTATACAAGTAAACTCCATGTATAGAGTACTAAAGATAGCCCCAATCCAAATCATCTCATAGAATAGTCCTCAAATTCATTATTTCAACAAGTAGGTGTTTTTACTCATTAAGGAATCAAGAAGGAATTCGACAAGAGCGAATTCAACATGTCAAGTAGATACATCATTCTACAACATGCCCTCAATTATGCATTTCTTTCACACAATCACATAAACCGCATAAGAACTCGATTGAGTCTTATAAACCCACATATCAACCATACATTTCAATTCATCCCAAAGTCCCGTAAACTAATACATTAGTCTAACGAACTACAAACGTCGTAGGGATCGAATGTGGAGTCGGTATTGTTCAACAACTCCCTAATCTCAACTCCGGTGAGTCATTTCTAAAATTCAACCAAGTGGAGCATAGATACTAAATGCATCCCATTGCTAAATTCTATGTTCTCCGTTCATTTAGAACTCGATAACTAAGCCGTTCATGACCTTAAACTAGCCATAAACATATTCCCGAGTTTCAAACCCTAGATTCGGTGATTTCGTTAAACTTATAATTGAAACATATTATTTCACAAGGGTTGTTCCTAAGCTCATTATAAACAACATTCATGCTTTGCATAAAGTCAAAATCACAACTTCAATAAGAATTCATAAAATCCTACACATATTTCAAAGGTTGAATTGGAGGATCTCTTCACAAAAAGTGTTCACAATCATTAATAGAACAACTATAATGAAGGGGTCATGTTATTTTATTGAACATGAAAATTTCTGGGAATTTTCAACGTACCTTAAGCCTATGAATAATTGTTAGAAGGAAGAATAACCCAAGGATTGTTGTAGAGGAGAGCAAGGCCTTCGATTTGGCGGTCTCGGATCGCCGATCGGATCACCGGAATTCCGGCAAATGGTCCCTCAAGTTGGCGTTCTTGCTATGGACGAAAATGGAGGTTCAAGGTCTGAATCTCTGAAGCTTTGGTGATCTCCCATGGCTGAATAGGCTGAAAAATGCTTATATACTTACCAACAAGACCTTAATCCATGTGAAGGGGGGTTATCTTGCTTCTTATTGGCTAAGGAATGTTGGCCATTGATAAGGGTTCATCCAAGGGCTCAAGAGGCTTGTTCTAAGGTCAAAAAGGGAGGCTTGACTCACTAAAGACGTCCAAGGGCCAAGGGCATGGTGGTCATCAACCAAAACCAACCAAAAATCCCATAAGTGTGAATTCAGGGACCAATTTCCAGATTGTAGTTACTGGACAGTCGATCTTGTAAAATCGACCATAAATATCTCACAACTCCAAATGATTTGATTTTTGATTTTTCTGAAATAAGACCCATTAAAATATATTTTAGCATTTTAAATTACTCAATTTGGACTTATATTCATCAAAATAAAGTTACAACAAAATCATTTACAGAAGCTGATTTCCTGAATATAGAATTCTGGCACAGCCGTAAGTCAAGACCTAAATGAGGTACTTAGACACCTTGGAAAATTACCAAAGTTTACAGGGAGTAACCTAACATATGAAGGTAAAACATACTAAAAGTTTAGAAAATTCTCTTTAGTAGATTGGTACCAGAATTTTCCCGAAGTTCGCCTAAAAACAGGACTGAATCTGTGAAGTAATATGTTGGTCATCTTATTTCCAAATGCAACAAATATATGAACATTGATTGTGCAAGCATGAGAAATAATAGTACACTTGGTCTAGAACTTAAATCAACTTCCCACAAGTTGAAAGCACAAACAATACAAGCAACGAAGGCAAACACGAGAAACCCTAAGACTCAAACGATGCAACTAAGCTTCCAAACTTTCAACCAAGCATACTATGATCAAGATGAACATTATAAATCTCATATAAAAGGCACTAAGACTCCAATGAGACCTAGTTAAGTGCTAACATGCTAAGACGAACACTCAACGCATTAACAACAAAGCATGCAATGCATGGAAGGCAATCACTCTACTATGATCATAACCAACTTAATGCAAGCAAAACGAGAAAGTCAAATATATGAAGGTTCGAGGTCTTACATGTCTTGTGAGAGTGTTTTGTTTGGTGATTTCACATAGTTTTTTGTAAAACGATTCATCCTTTTTAGTGAAATCTTTTTGGCTATGAGGCTAGATCTACAAGCATAGGCTTGTAGATTGTTTGGTAAACTTTTGTGCTTATTTTCATGTTTTATTTTAAAGTCTTCCGTTGTTTTGATTTTTATGTCTGTTGTGACTTCCATTGTAGTTTTTTCACAAGCTACATTGGAAACTGCATTAGGCAGTTTGGAGAATCCTAGCCGATTTCAATATAAATGGCTGAGCTACATGAAAATTATCACCAGAAAACCTTGATTTTAGAAGGAGAGTGTAGAGAGAGAGAGAAAGATAGCAGAACAGACTGAAGGTGAAGGAGGTTGACGGAGCTCTATTCGGAGAAGCCACGAGTGAAGGGAACAAATCGATTGGAGGTAATTCTTGAACTCCTCTGTTTCAAAAGTTGTAGGATTTATCTGTTTAATATATATATATATATATATATTACATTTCAGTTTAAAGGTTAGGAAGAAACCAAGATAAAAAAAATAAAAAAATTTGTTATTTGAGAGTTTGAGAGAGAGTGTTGCATTTGAAAGACAAAGAATGGCAGAGAGAGAAGACATAGTCGGTGAATAGTGTGTGTGAATTTTTGGGTTAGGTACTGTAGAAAAGAAGTTAATAGGGATTAGATTAGTTTACATGTCTGTTAATTTAGTAAATGAGTTTGTTGTCGGAATCAACAAAAGAATAAGAAGATGATGTACTGAATTTTTGTGTGTACGTGTGAATAGAAAAGGAATGGTGGTGGGTATGTACGTTGCTGGCAAAAGAGAAAGAAAGATGAAAGTGAAGTGGGTTTTGGAAAGGGGTTAGAAGGAAATATAATAATAATAATAATAATAATATTGTCTTATCAATTTGGTTAAAAGTCAAAGTTTCCCAAATAATAATTAGAATTAAATATTAATTTGGTCCCTGGATATGTCGAAAATCAATGTTTTGGTCCCCGGATAAAAAAACAATAGAATTTGGTCCTTAGACATGTATTTTTGGTCCAATTTGACCCCTCCCACCGTTAGCGTTAGTTTTACCGTCAGTTTTTTTTTAATTGACGAAAATGCCCTCGATCTAAACATTTCGTATGGCTCCCAATTCTCGCCTGAATAGGTCTAAACATTTCCTCAAACTGCGCCAAGAGCCGATCTGCCATGCCATGAACTTCATTCGTCTTCGGATTGTACAACATGGCATTATTGAACGTTAACCTGACATCAGCAGCAAAATCCAAAGGAGAACCATACAAATTCTTCCCCAAATTCGATTTCACAGTCCCCAGATCCATTGGCCGCTTCACAATCTGATGGTAATCGTGAAGTCCCAATGCCGAGGCATCAACAGGCTTATTAAAGATCCAACTCAGTTTATGTTTCATCAATTTCGTCAAGATTTGTCGACACATTTTTCGACATCAGCAGCAAAATCCAAAGGAGAACCATACAAATTCTTCCCCAAATTCGATTTCACAGTCCCCAGATCCATTGGCCGCTTCACAATCTGATGGTAATCGTGAAGTCCCAATGCCGGGGCATCAACAGGCTTATTAAAGATCCAACTCAGTTTATGTTTCATCAATTTCGTAAAGATTTGTCGACACATTTTTATCAAACCCTCACTTTGAGCAACATTGCCATTTTCCAAGGGCGTATGATGCAACTTTTTCGGTTCTTTGTTACTAGATCCAAGCGGCAACGACCGTTTATTCCCTGACAATTTCTTAATTTTGCCATGGGATGTAGATGATCTAGGGTTTAATTGACCCGACTCGATCCGATCATTGAATTTCCGGATCCGTTCAAGCTCTGTTGCCAATTTCTTCCTCAGCTCGTTCAGCTCGCTTCTTGTGTACGCTCCAACGTTGTAACTAACATACCCACCGTGATTGCAGGCATGTTACATTTCCAGATCCAAATGAGAAGGGAAATAAGAAAGTGTTGACTGTTGACTAAGAAGTGTCCAGAAGGGTAATTTAGTCATATTGTAATTTTTTTGACGGAAAATATAACAGTAACGGAGGGAGGGGGCAAATTGGTCCAAAAATACATGTTCAGGGACCAAATTCTATTGTTTTTTTGTCCGGGGACCAAAACATTGATTTTCGACATGTCCAGGGACCAAACTGCTATTTAATCCTAATAATAATAATAAGGGAAGAAAGCTGGAAATTTCAAAGGGTTTTTTTTTTTCGGATGATGATGAAGTTGTACCTTGGGCCTTGTACAAATGGGATTGTTATACTTGCTAAAAATTTCCACCAAGTTACAAGATTGCTTAGTGGATCCTATATAATTATATTAAGTTATTAACTAGATACTATAAAAAGTATTGTTAAAATTTTATATCACTAGAAGGTCCCTAAAGTCATAATTATTTTTGTATCATGTTAATTTAGATTCGGATAAGCGTGAGTTGCGGTACGTTGTGCTCAAGCTAATTTTCGCAGTATCACTAAGGTAAGGGATTGTACCTCTTATAGTTCTTTTTTTAATCCTCCGTTAGACTTCCAATTACGTACGCCGACTTGGGTCGCTACTTGATTTGAATTCCGTCGATTTTACTTCTTCGAAAATCATGAATTGATTCACGTTTAACTTCAATTAATTATTAAATTTCATGTTAGTTATTCTTTCTACATGAAATATATGATTGTTGCGATGCGTAATTTTGTGATGCATGACCCTTGTAGTGAAATTTAATTATCGTTTCCTTGAAATTCTATCATGATCATTAAACTGACTTTTATTATTATCGAATACCACTTAAATTGTGAGCATAATTATTGAATGATTGAACTTATCGAATACCACCTAGCTAGTTGTATATGGTTATCCGGATATACCAAACATAATTGAATTATCGATACTCTTCGGAGTAAATTTTTTAAAATGGTTTTATGATCATGAGATTCTGTGAGTAATTTATTGTCTCCAATCGATATGGGACGGTTGGTGACAGTTGATCACTCGAGTCGGTTTGTTGTTAAATTTTCATTTGACTTCCTATTTGCTTTGAATTAAATTTTTTTTTTGATAAATTGCTTCCGCTTATCGATACTTGAACTGTGAACTTGGAATATTGAAATTTATTCCTCTCTGATTTATTCTGGTCAACTCCTCCTTAGTAACCAGAGGGGTTGTATATGATCTTACTGGGCATTGTTCGCTCACCCTTTCTCTTTCAAATACTCTTTTTTCAGGTAATGAGTAGGAATTATGAGAAGACTTGACTCGGATAAACCAAGATGACAGTTCCAAGAGATTTTGGATCTAGACTTTATTTAATAAAAGGATAACTTATTAAGAATAATTGACTTTTATATAGCATCAAGTTTGTAGTAAATTTTATTGGGTTATGTGACTTTAGTTAAAGATGTTTGAAGGTTTATTTATTTTTGTGTGACGACCCGACCCGGACTCCAATGCGGAATCCCAAGGTCGTGCCGTCAAGACAAGCTAAAAGACGGACAAGCACCCGCTAAGCGTAGTGGTGCGAGTCCAGAGTTGAACCAACAAACTCTAAACAAGAATGTAAAGTCATAACAGCAAAACCGAATAACCAAAAACTAAAATATGCGGAAGCAAATCATAAGTGGGACCAAATCCTATAATTATAAACTAAGGAATACAAGGCTGAGAGACGACTATCTCTCGACAAATCTGCGACTCGCGTGACGCAACATTGCGCACGGACAACAAACCATCGGCAACCTAAGGCCGAAGCATCAAGAACCCAACGATAAACGACAACTCAACGGCTAACATGCCGGAGGAATAAATCAACTAAAAGAACAAGATATTCAAATTCTAACAACTAAACCCAAGTCTCGCGACTAACGCCGTCTGGAGATGACAATACCAACAATACTAGGATGAGTGAGCTAAAGCATGCTCGAAATAACAAGGAATAACTACTAAAAGATACAACAGCTCGACCAAACGAGTCGGCTACCAAAATAATACAATAAGAAAGTACTAACATAATCTACCCAAGTAAAGTCTACATAACTTTACATTCGTTTCTCACAGATACAAAACATAATAATATTAAATCCAAGCTTAAAGCCCGGAAGACCACCTTCTAGGAATCACTATCCGAAACGCCGGGGATCACTGCAAAACTAAGGAAAACAAACACACGAAATGAGTCATAATGACCCATAAGTTACTAAATGCAATTATATGGCATAGCATGGCGTGGCATGGCATAATGCACAAACATGTATAAAATCATGGTTTCTAAATAGCATACCAATAACGAACTTGTATCAAGTCATCATGTAACATAAACTTCATAAACCACATAACATGTTATCTTTCATATAAGTGCTTATACATAAGCACGTAAAATCAGGAACTGGGCCTAGCCCTTCAAATGATCATAAACTGGGTTTCATTCCTCAAATGATCATAACTCACCAGTTTTCCCTAATGAGTACCGCGTTACATTCATCCGACCCTGGGATGAGAAATGGGAGCTCAATATCAGGCTCGCCGCTTAATCGAGACCACATCCCACTATTGGCCACATAGTGAGGATAAAGGGTACCAATGCGGCGATTCATAGCGAATGTTTCCCAAGGCTATGAATCGTCCCATTGCCGACAAAACGACCAAGACGCCACTGACTCAAAATCAAGATGCTCAAGTAGATATTTACTTGTATCAACCAATAAAGACCAAGTTCATCACAAAAGGATTCATCAAAGTAAGTAGGTCATAATGCTCTACAAAACCCAATAAACTATGCACATAAATGTACACACTTAGCATGTTCAACTAACTTGTACGTTTAGTTCAAAACCACATATTGAGGTATTCATAAACCTCAAGTCATCACCAATTCAAGAATAGCATATAAGCTCAACAATTCACAATATGAGGTCTACTATAGTCCTCTACTCAAAATTAAATCAAAGACTACTACTTAGTCTAAGAACCACCACAAATCAAGGCTTAGCATTTAGCTTCACTTAAAGGCACACCGGACTTAGCCCAAGTCCCGCTCGTCATTTATAGTCGACATCCTCAAAACCCATCTCATGAATGACAAGACTACCTTGTAGTCTAAATCCGCAAGTATTTTCATATCCTCGCGACTAAATTCCTTATAGTGGACTCATCCAATAATCAATATTAATGGTACTCGAAACCAAGGGTTGGTCTCTAATACACCGTGCTCTACAAGCACGTTCTAAACAAATTCCCAATAGGTCTCTATAACATGAGTGTCTCCATTGGACACAACGAGATACAGGCTGCACAAACATAAGCAAGCGAGACCCGAACATCGTAGGGTCTCAACCAAAGGCTTGTTATCACATTATTGGCCTCACAATGACTCGTTGAGTCTTAATTCTACATTCCGTTCTTTATGTGTTTCATAGCCCCACAATTAAACATTTCATTCATATATATACTACAAAATCCCAAAGTTCATTCGGCTTGATTCCCAAGCCTAACAACCTAAAAACTCATTATAATCATAGTCAAACGAAACCCAAATGACGTAGGACTTCAACCCGAGTTCGTTAACACAATATTGAACCCATTACGACTGCAGAGTCTAAACACTAAGTTTCATTCTTAAACCTTTCATCCATCTCAACATTAACCCCACTTCAACTAACAATAATTTCTCCAATAATTCGGGTTAACTCTCAAGCCTAAAATCCACAATTAATCCCAACATAGATCAAAACCCATTTAAATCATTAATTTCATTTAAGTGATCATAACCATAGTATATAGAGAGTTCACAAATCCAAAGCCCCAATCAAAGGCATACTTTCATAATAAACCCAAATATAATGTAAACATGATATCTAGCATGCTCCCAATCCTAGAAACACAATATGAAGGATAATCATTCACATCAACAACCATAGAAGTCATCTACAAATGCTCTAACATATTCATACTTCCAAAATCCCCAAAATTGGGCAAACATAGCATACAAGTGTTCATTGCCCACAAATAGCATATAGATTGTTTTCCTTAGGGCCAATGAACCAAAATCAAAGGAAAGTAACTTACCTAGCTTGAGTGAAAACTCAAGAGAACACAAATCCGATCGGTGAAGTCGCTTCTACTCGTCGAGGGCTTCAAGAATCCGAAGGTTTGAAGGAAATCGGGTGGTTGGATCGCCTTGGATCGAAGAGAGAAGAAGCTAGGGCTCAAGAGTCTCCCATGGAGTCTCTCTCTAACTCACGGTTTGTGGAAGAGAAATGAAGAGGATTTGGCTGAATTGGTGAAGGGTTAGGCTATTTATACTTCCACAACAATAAGGGCACAATAGACTTTTCCTTGCACAATTAGTAGAGATTAGGACTAATCAATCACTAATCTAACTTCAATTAACTTCCAACTAATGTTAGGACATGTTTAGGGTTAAGTATGGGTGGTTAGGAAGGGTTTAGAGGGGGTTTAATGAGGGTAGAATAGGTATAATTGTCCCAATCTCAAAACAGGGTAAAAATCCCGTAACAGAACTCGGGGTTGAGGCGGGCGCCTCACCATTTCCATGCGGCCGCCTGGGCTCTGTCCAGCCAAATAATGCTCTCAGAGTTGAGGCGGCGCCTCACATTTTGAGGCGGGCGCACGGGAAGCTGAGGCTGGACAGTCAATCTTGTAAAATCGACCATAAATCGCTCACAACTCCAAATGAGGTGATTTTTAATTTTTATGAAACTAGACTCATTGAATTATATTTTAGGATTTTAAATTACTCCATTTGGACTTATATTCATCAAGATATGGTTACAACAAAATCAAGTACAGAAGTTGTTTTTCTGAAAACTGAATTTGGCACAGCCGTAAGTCAAGACCTAATTGAGGTACTTAGACACCTTGGAAAATTACCAAATTTTACAGAGAGTATCCTAACATATGAAGGTAAACATACTAAATTTTTAAAAATTCTATTCAGTGGATTAGTACCAGAATTTTCCCGAAGTTTGCCCAAAACATGACTGCCTGAAGGAAATCGCTAAGGGCAAAACAAAGCAAGAGGGTTTATAAACTTCCAAATCATCGATAGGCTTAGGGAACACCTCCAACTTGAAGTCTAACACATCTAAACATGTTAATAAACAATATTAAAGAGGTCTAGGACCCAAACCGAGGTCACGAACACAAAACGCAAGCAACCCTCAATCGCCGCATTCTCGACTATCGCCGAAGTCACGACTTGTGACTTTAGCAAGTCAACAACTATATGGAGTCTCTTAATAATGTTTTGGTCTTAATATGGTCTCTCAAACACATCTAGACCCTCTCGCAACCCAAACGCATCAGCCGACAAAGGAAGAAGTGCAAGTATAGCACGCAACCGAGATAACGAAGGAGCGGGCGCCACACCCTCTCCACCTTAAAAAGAATTCGTCCGAATTCTAACTCATGATACAAACCACAACACATCGAAGTTCAAAACCATCTACCTAGACTCGATCTCCGAGTCTACCACCACAATATACACGGAGGGCTCTAACTAATATAATCCAGTATTCAAAAGTCTACAATTCTCAATAGACACGCCATCAAACACCTTCTATCGGAAACAATATGACTCATGCTTGAGTCACGAATACACATACGAACAACGCTTAGGCCAAACATGTAGGCAAAATCCCAAACTTCAACATAAGAACACATTCAACTACCGAAACTATTTGTTTCGGGGCACATCATGAAATTCAAGAACAAGGGGTTCTAACTTTAAGGAAATAATAATTGCCTATGGAGCAATTC